>SJYX01016922.1:242292-284264 GCA_006410675.1 Oreotragus oreotragus
CCATGGATGGAGGAACCTGGTGGGCTGCCGTCTATGGGGTCGCAAAGAGTCGGACACGACTGAAGCAACTTAGCAGCAGCAGCAGCAGCAGACAGCATGTTAAAAAGCAGAGACATCACTTTGCCAACAAAGATCCATCTAGTCAAGGCTATGGTTTTTCCAGTGGTCATGTATGGATGTGAGAATTGGACTATAAAGAAAGCGGAGTGCGGAAGAATTGATGCTTTTGAATTGTGGTGTTGGAGATGACTCTTGAGAGTCCCTTGGACTGCAAGGAGACCCAAGCAGTCCATCCTAAAGGAGATCAGTCCTGAGTGTTCATTGCAGGGACTGATGATGAAGCTGAAACTCCAATACTTTGGCCACCTGATGCAAAGAGCTGACTCATTTGAAAAGACCCTGATGCTGGGAGGGATTGGGGGCAGGAGGAGAAGGGGACGACAGAGGATGAGATGGCTAGATGGCATCACTGACTCAATAGACATGGGTGTGGGTGGACTCTGGGAGTTGGTGATGGACAGGGTCTGGCGTGCTGTGGTTCATGGGGTTGCAAAGAGTCGGACACGACTGAGCGACCGAACTGGAACTGGGCTGGTCACCTTGATTATTCATGCTGATGCAGACCTGCCTGGGTGAAACGATGCCAACTTGGGCATGTTGTGTACGTGACAGGGGCAATTCGATGCCACAGTCTTGAACTGGAGTCCTCAAGTACACAGCAGACCACTACTACCAGCCACTCTAGTACATACCTAAGTGATAAGCCCAAATAACACCAACCGATTGATAAGACACAGAGACCTGGCTTTTTAAATGTGATTTAGAAATAGTTCATGGTCTTTCAGTTTTAAAATATTTTTCTCATTTCTTTTCTTTCAAACCTCACCTCTGGACTGGGTTCCCAGCTTGCCAGAAAAGCTTTTACACCCTATACTCAGTCTTTGTTCTTTAATAGTCTACTTTTTCTTTAACACTTCATTTTTTCCCTAGCTCTTTCAAATCATTTTAATAACCTGGGAATGATTCAAAATATGAAAAGAAGATTCAAACATCTTCCCTTTAAAGGGGATGCTACCATGATGGCCTCACAATAAGCATGATGAGACCGCAAGAGTCATAGAAAGGCCTCAGGGCTCACAGATTGGAGAGTTTAGTTTCAGAAAGTCTCTTGAAGGCTAGCAGGCAGCTGAAGAGACATAAAATTTTAATAGATCCTCAGAGGATGGGACCGGAGAAGGCAATGGCACCCCACTCCAGTACTCTTGCCTGGAAAATCCCATGGACGGAGGAGCCTGGTAGGCTGCAGTCCATGGGGTCGCGAAGAGTCAGGCACGACTGAGCGATTTCCCTTTCACTTTTCACTTTCATGCATTGGAGAAGGAAATGGCAACCCACTCCAGTGTTCTTGCCTGGAGAATCCCAGGGATGGCGGAGCCTGGTGGGCTGCCGTCTATGGGGTCACACAGAGTCGGACATGACTGAAGCGACTTAGCAGCAGCAGCAGCAGCAGCAGCAGAGGATGGAACATGGTTGCTGGGTCCTGAGCACCTTGAAGCATTTCTTTTCTATGTATTTATTTGGCTGCACTGGGTCTTAGTTGCGGCATGTGGGATCTTTTGTTGTGGAGCAAAGACTCTCTTGTTGTGATGCTAGGCTTCATTAGTTGCGGTGCTCCGGCTTACTTCCATGTGGGATCTTCGTTCCCCTACCAGGGATCAAATCCAAGTCCCCTGCATTGCAAGGCGGATTTTTAACACTGAACCACCAGTGAAATCCGATAAATGTTTCTTTCCTTATCTTTTTCTTTTTTTTTGACTGCGCCAAGTCTTAGTTGCAGCATGTGGGATCTAGTTCCCCAACCAGGGATCGAACCATGGTCCCTCTGCCATGGGACCATGGAGTCCTAGACACTGGACCACCAGCAAAGTCCTGAAGGGTTCCTTGATCATGATGCGGTGTCAAAGTATTTGTCTGGGGAGAACTGAGCAGGATGAGTTGAGCAGGTCTGTTGTTCCACAGGGTCAAGCTTCTTCAGCATGTAGACAAGGTCTCCCTGCTCTTTGAGGTAATACTGGAGAAACCCAACCACACTGAAGCCAGAGTTTCCAAATCCATGTGCAGCTGCCTCTAACTGATGGCCTCATGTGTTTTCAACACTATTCACTTTTAAAAACACCAAACAATTCTAAAAGTTTTAGTGACATGGCCTATGTGAAAGCTATATATTTTTTTTACATGTCTGGTGCAATTGCTAAGGAAAATGTATTTCTAGTATTTCTCCCACGTGAAAAAGGACAGTCAGATATTAACATGTCAGTGCCTTACAGCTGTGGTAGTTACATTCACGTGGTGCATGCTCAGTGGCTCACTGGTGTTCTACTCTTTGCCATCCTATAGACTGTAGCCAGCCAGGCTCCTCTGTCCATGCGGTTTTCCAGGCAAGAATAGGGGAGTGGGTTGTTATTTCCTCCTCCAAGGGATCCCGTGGTAGGCGGCTTCCTTACCACTGAGCCACCTGAGAATTCATGTTGAAGGATTTCTGTTAGTAAATCTGAAGAATTGTAGTTTCTTACAAAATTCTGTTTGCCTCTACCCTTTATATTCCATCCACAATCCAGTTTTCTAAAAAACCTGAGATCTATTTCCAAAGTCTAAAGTGCATAGAGCATAAGCAACACGAACATCATAGGAGCAAGGAGGTTAAGCTTCTGGTAGGAATTCAGGAAGGCGGATGCGTTGTGGAAGGCAGTAGCGCGATCGGCTGGACCTGGGAAAGGTTGGGTAGACATGGGCGGGCGGGACCTGGGGGAGGTGGGTCTGGTAGGCGCCGCCCAGGATGTGCGCAGATTTGGCGCCGAACGCCAAAGAGTCTTCTCGCGAGAGTTCGAGAGAAACGCGGTTTTTCCGCCGCGCGGAACTCTGCGCTGGTGGCGGCAGCGGCTCGAGCGAGGTGAGAGCGGGCCGGGGGGCGAGTGAAATTATGGAGGGGAGAGATGGTCGAGGCAGTCAAGCGGGGGAGCGGGCATGCTGGGCAGTCGCAAGGAGGGAGCGAGGTAGCAGGCGGACTTGACTTAGACGGACGTGGGCTGATAGGATTGCAGGGAAGGGAGGCCTGACCGGCCACGACCTGTGCAGAGAGGAGGTCGGTGGGGATCAGAGCTGCCGCTTTTTCACTTCGTTTACGTTCGTGTTTGCCACTCTCTAAACCAAACCTTTTAGTGGAAGGGAACGTGTGTCAGATACATCTTTTACATCTCCGGCTTTCAGGAGGCGTCCAGTGAATGTTGAATGAATATGGTTGAAAGAGAGGGTAGACAAGGAAGCATGGAAGAGGGGAGACTGGAGAAGAGGGATAGGATGGGAAGTTTTGTGGTTTTAAGCCTGGGTGGCAGAGAAGATCATGGAGTCATTTTGGTAGGATTTCTGGCGACAAGGTCTTCTGTTTTGATAACTTAAAAGTTGGACGTTGGACACCTAAGACTGTGGGAATGAATTTGTATGTTAAATTTCTTTGTTGCCTTCACTCCTCTGCGATTCTGAGGCCAGATGAGGAAGTGGAGAGAGCTTCATCAGTGTCTAAAAAGAGACTGTGCAAGAACTGTCATATTCACTACCAGTTTACTGACAAGGCCCACTCCAGGCTTGACTAAGTTATACTTAATATAGTTTGTGCCTTGTTAACTCATTCATAGCTCCTTTTTGGCCTCAAAGATGTGAACCACATTTCTTTCCGGAGGCTTAAGCAGAATGGAGCTAAGTATACTTTTTGGTGATATGAAACTAGATTATTTTAGGTTAGCCAAAAAGCATTTTTGTTTTTTTTGTATAATGGCTCTCATAGCGCTTAGTTGTCTTTAACTTCATTGAAAACGAATTTGTTAGCAGCATGCATTAAAAATAACAAACATCAAAATTGGTGAATTTTTGTGTAGCCATTTTTTAATTTTGAAGATGGAAGAAAAAAAAGCATTTTTGGCATATTATGCTTTATTATTTTAAGAAAGGTAAAAATGCAACTGAAACTCAAAAAAAGATTTGTACAGTGTATGGAGAAGGTGCTGTGACTGAGCAAAAGTGTTAAAAGTGGTTTACAAAGTTTCATGCTGGAGATTTCATGATGCTCCATGGTCTGGTAGACCAGTGAATAAATAGAGACATTGAAACAATCAATGTTATACTACATGGGAGATAGCTGACATGCTCAAGATATCCAAATCAAGCAATGAAGATCATTTGTACCAGCTTGGTTATGTTCATTGCTTTGATGTTTGGGTTCCACATAAGTGGAAAAAACCTTCTTGACCTTAGTTTTGCATGCAATTCTTAAATGTAATAAAAAACTTCCATTTTTAAAACAATTTGTTATTGGCGATTAAAAATGGATACACTACAATAATGTGGAATGGAAGAGATCCTCGGGCAAGTGAAGTGAACCATCAGCCACACCAAAGGCCTGTCTTCATCCAGAGAAGGTGATGTTGTGTATATGGTGGGATTGGAAGGAAGTTGTCTCTTGTAAGCTCTTTCTGGAAAACCAAAGGATTGATTCCAACAAATACTGGTCCCAATTTGTTGTTCATTAGCTAAGTGTTGTCCTACTCTTTGTGACATCATGGACTGCAGGATGACCGGCTTCCCTGTCCTTCAGTATCTCCCCAAGTTTGCTCAGACTTATGTCCATTGAGTCGGTGATGCCGTCCAACCATCTCATCCTTTGTTGCCCCTTCTCCTCTTGCCCTCAATCTTTCCCAGCATCAGGGGCTTTTCCAGTGAGTTGGTTCTTTGCATCAGATGGCCAAATTATTAGAGTTTCAGAATCAGTCCTTCCAATGAATATTCAGGGTAATTTCCTTTAGGATTGACTGGCTTGACCTCCTTGCAGTCCAAGGGACTCTCAAGAATCTTTTTCAGCACTGCAGTTCAAAAGCATCAATTCTTTGGTGTTCAGCTTTCTTTATGGTCCAGCTCTCAGGTCTGTACCTGATGGCTGGAAAAACCATAGCTTTGACTCTAGGGACCTTTGTTGGCAAAGTGATGTCTCTGCTTTTTAATACTCTGTCTAGGTTTGTCATAGTTTTTCTTCTAGGGAGCAAGCATCTTTTAGTTTCATGCCTGCAGTCACCATCCACAGTGATTCTGGAGCTCAAGAAAATGAAATCTGCCAGTTTCCATATTAACCCAGCTGAAAGCACTTAACAAAAAGCAGCTGGAATTAGTCAACAGAAAACAAATAGAATGCAAGACCATATGTTTCTTTACTTTCTTTTAAAAATATTTATTTAAAATTCATTTATTTTTAATTGAAGGGTAATTGCTCCACAATATTGAGTTGGCCTCTGCCATACATCAACATGATCAGCCATAGGTATACGTATGTCCCCTCCCTTTTGAGCCTCGCTCTCACCTCCCACCCCTCTAGGATGTTGCAGAGCCCCAGTTTCAGTTCTCTGAGTCATAAAACAAATTCCTATTGGTTATGTATTTTACATATGGTAGTATATATGCTTCCATGTTTCTCTCTCAATTCATCCCACCCTCTCCTTGCCCCCGTCATTGTCCATAAGTTTTTTCTCTGTCTGCATCTCCACTGCTGCCCTGCAGATAGGTACATTACTACCATCTTTGTAGATTCTATATGCATTATATACTATATTTGTTTTCCTATTTCTGACTTCACTGTGTATAATAGGCTCTAGATTGATCTACTTAATTAGAACTGACTCAGATGTGTCCCTTTTAATGGCTGAGTAGTATTCTATTTTATATATGTATCACTGTTTCTTTTACCCATTCATCTGTCGATGGACATCTAGGTTGCTTCCATGGACATCTAGGTTGCTTCCATGAACATCTAGGTTGCTTCCATGTCCCAGTTCTTGGAAATAGTGCTGCAGAGGACATTGGGGTACATGTGCCTTTTTCAGTTTTGATCTCCTCAGAGTATATGCCAAATAGTGGGGTTGCTGGGTCCTATGTCGGTTCTACTCCCATTTTTTTGAGGAATCATATTTTCCATAGTGGCTGTATCAGTTTACTTTCCCACCAGCAGAGCAAGAGGGTTCCCTTTTCTCCACACCCTCTCCAGTGTTTATTGTTTGTGGATTTTTTGATGATGGCCATTCTGACCGGTGTGAGGTGATACCTCATTGTAGTTTTGATTTTCATTTCTCTAATAATGAGCAATGTTGAGCATCTTTTCATGTTTTTATTAGCTATCTGTATGTCTTCTTTGGAGAAATGTCTGTTTAGATCTTTGCCCACTTTTTGATTGGGTTGTTTTGTTTTTCTGGTATCATATATTTCTTTGATATTCAGGCAAAAACTGTTACAGCTTGGCTGGGAAGTTCTGATTCATCCACCAGACATTGCACCTTGGGATTTCCATTTATTTTGGTCTGTACAAAATTCTCTTAATGGAAAAAAAAATCTCCATTCTCTGGAAAATTGTAAAAGGCACCTAGAACTGTTCTTTCCTCAAAAAGATAAATAATTTTGAGGAGATGG
Source organism: Oreotragus oreotragus (assembly GCA_006410675.1). Classification (NCBI taxonomy): domain Eukaryota; kingdom Metazoa; phylum Chordata; class Mammalia; order Artiodactyla; family Bovidae; genus Oreotragus; species Oreotragus oreotragus. The sequence goes on from SJYX01016922.1 coordinate 248,797, forward strand.
AATTACAAACCTGCCTTAAAAATGGCAGAAGGTAGTGGAACCACAGTGAATACCTTGTTCAATAATGTTCTTGGTGAAAATGAAAAATATATCTTCTGTTTTTACTTAAAAACCAAAGAAACTTCAGTATGACCTTTAAGTGCCTTTCCAGTTTTGAAAATCTATGGTTGATAACTTTGTTTTGTTTTTATGTACTTGTTGTCTTGGAAATTTAGAATTGGCGAGACTTTGGAAATCATCTGGCTCTAGTAGTTCTATAGTTTTGGGGAAATTTTGAAATTCTTCATTCCTCCATTCAACAATTATTTTTTATTACTTTTGTTTTTCCAGTGATCCATTGCAATTATCAATCCTGCTAGATGGAAATTGCAGTTGTCAAGTATCATTGCCATCAGAACTGTCCCTGTCCAAACTCAGGAACTGAACAGATTCAGATAACTTTTTGAGATATCTTTCTTTCATGAACTCTCATGTTTGTTATCCAAAACTCAGGAATCTGATAGATTGGGATAAAGCATTATACCACCCATGACCTGAACGCACTAAAAGTAACTCTCAATATCTGAATTCAGGAAACATGAATTTGGATAGTGAGGATTCTTGGGCTACTTGTTCTGGCAGTGAAATGAGAAAGATCAGTTGGTCACTTCACTTCTCCTGTCTGGGACCAACACTTTGTTCTCTTCCTCCAGGGTTCCAGCCTTGCCCTCCAGGAGTCTCTGTCCTGTCCATTTCCCTCTTGGCCATATTTGAAGTAGGCGTTGGGAGGTGTGCTCTCCTTTGGGGCTGTAGAGCTGCCCAGGTTTTCTGCTAGTACAAGTTGGGAGGGCCAAGATCAAGATCTATTTCTCCAACACCAGCTGTGTATCAGCTCTGGGGATACAGTGGAGGAGAACAAAGACCCACCTTGTCGTGCCCTTTTAGTCTCCTATGGGAGACAAACAGTTATCAAATAATGACACAAATAGAACCTAATACTGGGTCTGGGAAAGTGCTGTGAAACTACTACTTGACAATTTGAATGCTTATAGAGGATTTAATTTAGGAAAATTGGGGGAGATTTTTCTGATTTGACAGTTGAGATCTGAAAGGGATAAGGAGTCAGAGAAGAGCCTTTGTAAAGGTCTAGTGGCCTGAGGGGTTAGACAAAGCATAGAGAATAGTGTGAAGTCTAGAGAAGTAGGAAGGTGCTAAACCCTGCAGGGCCTTAGAGTTTTGTCATTATCCTAAGAGCAGCAGAAAGTCATTGTTTAAGCCTGGTAGTGATATGATTAGCTTGACATTTCCAAAGTACAGTTCAGTTCAGTCACTCAGTCCTGTCTGACTCTTTGCAACCCCATGAATTGCAGCACGCCAGGCCTCTCTGTCCATAACCAACTCCCAGAGTTCACCCAAACTCATGTCCATCGAGTCGGTGATGCCATCCAGCCATCTCATCCTCTGTCATCCCCTTCTCCTCCTGCCCACAATCCCTCCCAGCATTAGGGTCTTTTCCAATGAGTCAGCTCTTTGCATGAGGTGGCAAAAGTACTGGAGTTTCAGCTTCAGCATCATTCTTTCCAAAGAACACCCAGGGCTGATCTCCTTCACAATGGACTGGTTGAACCTCCTTGCAGTCCAGGGGACTCTCAAGAGTCCTGTCCAACACGACAGTTCAAAAGCATGAATTTTTCGGCGCTCAGCTTTCTTCACAGTCCAACTCTCACATCCGTACATGACCACTGGAAACCATAGCCTTGACTAGATGGACCTTTGTTAACAAAGTAATGTCTCTGCTTTTTAATATGCTGTCTAGGTGGTCATAACTTCCTTCCAAGGAGTAAGCGTCTTTTAATTTCATGGCTGCAATCACCATCTGCAGTGATTTTGGAGCCCCCCCCAAAATAAAGTCTGACACTGTTTCACTGTTTCTCCATCTATTTCCCGGGCTTCCCTGGTGGCTCAGAAGGTAAAGCGTCTGCCTGCAATGTGGGAGACCTGGGTTCGATTCCTGGGTCGGGAAGTTCCCCTGGAGAAGGAAATGGCAATCCACTCCAGCACTCTTGCCTGGAAAATCCCATGGACAGAGGAGCCTGGTGGGTTACAGTCCATGGGGTCGCAAAGAGTCGGACACGACTGAGCGACTTCACTTCACTTCACTTCACTTCTATTTCCCATGAAGTGATGGGACCAGATGCCATGATCTTTGTTTTCTGAATGTTGAGCTTTAAGCCAACTTTTTCACTCTCCTCTTTTACTGTCATCAAGAGGCTTTTTAATTCCTCTTCACTTTCTGCCATAAGGGTGGTGTCACCTGCATATCTGAGGTTATTGATATTTCTCCTGGCAATCTTGATTCCAGCTTGTGTTTCTTCCATTCCAGCGTTTCTCATGATGTACTCGGCATATAACTTAAATAAGTAGGGTGACAATATACAGCCTTGATGTACTCCTTTTCCTATTTGTAACCAGTCTGTTGTTCCATGTCCAGTTCTAACTGTTGCTTCCTGACTTGCATACAGGTTTCTCAAGAGGCAGGTCAGGTGGTCTGGTATTCCCATCTCTTGAAGAATTTTCCACAGTTTCTTGTGATCCACACAGTCAAAGGCTTTGGCATAATCAATAAAGCAGAACTCTTGCTTTTTCTGGAACTCTTGCTTTTTTCATGATCCAGCGGATGTTGGCAATTTGATCTCTGGTTCCTCTGCCTTTTCTAAAACCAGCTTGAACATCTGGAATTTCACGNGGGAGGTTCAATAGGGAAGGGTTATAGGCTGTCTCTTATACACATCTCCAGAAAAACATCTATTTCTGCTTTATTGACTATGCCAAAGCCTTTGACTGTGTGGATCCCAATAAACTGTGGAAAATTCTGAAAGAGATGTTTTTCTGGAACTCCCTTGCTTTTTCCATGATCCAGCGGATGTTGGCAATTTGATCTCTGGTTCCTCTGCCTTTTCTAAAACCAGCTTGAACATCAGGGAGTTCACGGTTCACATATTGCTGAAGCCTGGCTTGGAGAATTTTGAGCATGACTTTACTAGCATGTGAGATAAGTACAATTGTGCGGTAGTTTGAGCATTCTTTGGCATTGCCTTTCTTTGGGATTGGAATGAAAACTGACCTTTTCCAGTCCTGTGGCCACTGCTGAGTTTTCCAAATTTGCTGGCATATTGAGTGCAGCACTTTCACAGCATCATCTTTCAGGATTTGAAAGAGGTCAACTGGAATTCCATCACCTCCACTAGAAAAGATGTAATTTATCACATGTAAATATGGACTTTTAAAAATAAGACTGTTACATTATTCTTATTTTATTGCATTTCCCTTTGACTCTAGGGCTTCCCTGGTGGCTCAGAGGTTAAAGCGCGTGCCTCCAATGCGGGAGATCTGGGTTCGATCCCTGGGTCGGGAAGATCCCCTGGAGAAGGAAATGGTAACCCACTCCAGTATTCTTGCCTGGAAAATCCCTTGGACGGAGAAGCCTGGTAGGCTACAGTCCATGGGGTCGCAAAGAATTGGACACAACTGAGCGACTTCACTTTACTTCACTTCACTTGACTCTCTAAGAGTCTAAAGACCATAGCAATTTACACTGAAGTTGAATTTATCTCATATATTTCTCTCAGCATAAGTCTCAAAGTGTTAACATTTTTCTGTATGGAGTTATTACAGGTTGGGATAATTCTTAAGTAAAAAATTAGTTGGAAATGTATCACATAATGAGACGGTTTTAAAAATTCTTGCATCTGTGGATGAATTTTGCTAGAAAGGAGCAGAGTTAGCATAAATATAAAATCTATTTTTATTCTTTTATATTTGTAAGCATTTGAAACTTTGTTTATCAGTGAAAAAATGGAAAGGTTATTTCAATGTCAGTCAATTCTTTGGACTCCTTTCAACTTAAGTGCCAAAGAAAAATCAAATCTTAATCTTTCTTTAGAACAGAAGGAAGAGTTTTTATCAGTGAATTTTTGACTTGTTCTTTATTTAACTGGATTAAAAGCAGGAAATTGGACATCATCTGAGTTGTCAAAGGATACATAGCCCAGTCAGAAAGGTACTGTCTCAGCAGTGTTTTGATTTGTCTCTTTGTTGCCTGAGGTTTCTGTATTGCAGGGCAATGCACTGATGAGAGATCTAGCCTGGGTGAGCTCTGCCTTTCTTTCATAGAGTAGGAGAAGGGCTCTCCTGAAAGGGGAGGAAGGAAAGGAGAGTCAGCATGGTGCCTTGAGGACATTTGTTCTTAGGAAGATCACTTTTAGGCATTTGAGGACCCTGAAATGGTCTCCTGTAGGACTGCCTGAGAGCCTAAGGGAAGGCCTTTGCACACTCCTACCCCAGTGAGGGGACCTGGCACTTAAGACCGAATGAAAAATACTTCCTGCCATATCAGTAGACAAAGAATGTTGCAGCCATCCAGCTGGTACACCACAGTCCTCCTTCCTTCTCCCCCCAGGTGCGGTAAAACACAGATACTGGCCCTAGATAGCTGAGGTGCATGTCAAAGGAAGGATTTCAATGAGCCCTGACGCTTGCAGCTTCCCATACATAGAAAAGCACTAAATTCTTAACTTGAGATATCTGGTTTTCTTTTATTAACAGTGATCTTTTGATATTCCAACTACCTGGTCTTTTATTTTGAAAACTCCTATAAATCCTGGCTCCCCCATTGTCCCCTCAGAGCAGTGTCTCAGAGTTATCTGAGATACCGTGTCCCGGGCTTATATCCTCAGATTTGTCCACTGAGTAGAACATCACTCTCAACTTTTAGGTTGTGTATTTTTTTCAGTTGACAGAAATAATGCAGATTTCCTTACACTATTGGAAATGGGCCATTTTGGAATAAAACCTTAAGGATTTGGAGTTAGCTGGAATCAAGATGGCCGGGAGAAATATCAATAACCTCAGATATGCAGATGACACCACCCTTATGGCAGATAATATAATGAATTTAGACCAGAGTCCAAAAAGGTTCTATCACTGGGATGTATCATTTTTCCTTTTTTGAGAGATCTTTAAGAAAGATGTAATCATAAAATTTTCAAGCTTTTGGAGAATGCTAATAATATTGAATATATTTGCTTGATCAAGGATAGTCCAGAATAAAAGGCACAGAGTGAATATTATTTTTGATAAAATTTACGTGATGTGACTATATAGGGGAGGAGTTACTAACTGAGTATAGCAGTATATTGGGCTCTATTTTCAAATAAAGTTCTGTTTTGCTCACTTACTGGCTGTGTAACCCTAGGAGATTTTTAAAATTGTCTCTAAGCCTCAGTTTCCTTCTCTGTAAAGCAAGACCTACTCCATAGGAGAATGAGGATAAAATGAGATAATATGAAATCATTAAATAAAAGCCACTTGCATGCTACTAGCACCATACTAATTGCTCAGTAAATACTAATTAGCTAAAATCTGGAGGGAATTTCAGTAAAAGAACTGTACTCATTAAAGCTTGTATGAAGAAATCTTTGAATTTTGACAGTCTCTTAAATTTTTAGTTTTTATTCGGCTATAAATTATCTGGTACTTCTCTCTGAATAGGCATGAATGTCAGATTCCCTGATATGAGAAACAGTATTGAGGCAGGAGATAGTGGGCCTCTGGGCTGGACACCTGGTATTTGTCAAATGGAATAAAATTCAAGCTTTTTTCTCACCCAGACACTCCAAGGACAAAGCTAGTGGCAAAAGCTGAGCTCTGCTAAAGCAAAGAGATAAGGTGCCCACTCCTGAGGTCAAGGAAGACTTTCCTGTTGGCATATGAGCAAGAAGCCTTCATGAGGGTCAAAAAAGGAAGGGGCTCCACCCCATAATAAGTGTGGACATGCACCCATAGGCCTCTGGAGTGGGATCCATCTTAGAAAAAAGTCATGCACGCATCTTGGGGAGGGTTCAAGGACCAGTCAAGTGAAGGAAAAACAAGATAATTGGCCAAAGGTAAACAAAGACCCGGAAGGACTGTCCTATATAAGTGATTTACATCACCTCCTTATTGTGTTCCGCCTCATTCAGGATGCCCGCACTCCTCTCTGGGTGTGTAACTCAGGTTAGCTTCTAACTTATTGCACTCCTCCTCGTTAGAGAGGATGCCCATACCCTTTCTCTTTGGGTGTGTATCTCTGCCCTACTTCTGAGTTAGATAAACAAAATGTTTTCCGTGTGCTTTCCCATACATTGTGCGATATCTCTAATAATAAACTTTGTACCTGTTTTTACAGATTTTTCATCTCCTTGAAACATCCTTACTTTCAAACAGGGGCAAGAGCCAGGGCCACTTTGCTTTCAGCCTTTAGCCCCTGGTGGTCTGGTGGCTAGGACTCCTAGTTTTCATACAGGTTACCCAGGTTTCATTCTTGGGCAGGGAACTAAGATCCTTCTTCAGAACTGCTCACTACTCTCCTTCCAAGATTAGTACTAAAATCTTTGGTAACAATTAGTGAATCTTTCAGTCCCTTGGATGTGGTGCAGAACAGAGCAGTGTGGAGAGGACCTTGGGTTGGTGATTGAGAGTCTCTAGTTCTCACCCTTGGTACAGTCATTAACCAGCAATGGTCACGGGCAAATGATTGGACTATAGTGCCCATTTACTAAGCAGTGAGGCTGTTGGTCAAACCTGTGTGCAAAGGGCATCTGCTTAGTGTAAATGGATGAAGTTGCAGGAATGTTATATAATATAGATGCAAAATTTCCTGGACTATGGTCAGAGTGAAACCTGCCCTGTTACACAGCCTTTATAAACCCCAGAATGGCTTTGCAGAGCAGCCAAGCAAAATTCCCAGTGGGAGAGGCATATTGAGCAGGACTTCCAATACATGTGCTCAGATATGGAAGGGTCTTAAAGCTTCTTTTCAGCCCCAGAAATCTTATTCCTTAGCTACATTTCATCCCTTAAAAGAAACCAATTGAATTTGATGTCCTCCTAAATTTTCTATCAGTACTTGAAAAGAGATCCTTTCATATAATAGACCAAATAATGCAAAAAATAAAAAATGCAAATATAAGAACATAAAAAGATAGGTTAGCAAAAGAATTAAAATTATGTTGACAGCTTTCTTTTTCCTTTTAAGGAAAGCAGAAACTTTTCTAAAAGATGGAAATGGTTGGTGATATGAAGTCAACATTTAATAAAATGAATATAGGCAGAAGGCCCTTACAGTACTGTCAGATTCTGATGAAAATATCTTTAAGAATAGACATGATTTTTTCGGCCTGAAAATTTGTATTTGTCAAGAAGCACTTGTATGGGGATTCCAGAAATGTTCTGGTCCTATTGGCCTCCTTTGTCTTTTCTTAGGGTAAGTCCTCAAATTGAAGCAGGAACTGCTAATTAGCCCAGGCACACATCTTCACCTTGTAACTCTACTTAAATCTTCAAAAGAATAGACTCGAGTCTGTGAAGGCCTCAGAGCAATATNTGTCTTTTCTTAGGGTAAGTCCTCAAACTGAAGCAGGAACTGCTAATTAGCCCAGGCACACATCTTCACCTTGTAACTCTGCTTAAATCTTCAAAAGAATAGACTCGAGTCTGTGAAGGCTGCAGAGCAATATAATTGTCTATTTTTCCTAGATAAAAAAAGTGAAAAGTGACTTAAGGTTAACTTTCTGTTTCCTAGAAAATCCCACAGTAGGAATCTTGACGTGGCTACCTTCCCTTTGAAGAGAGAGGTGAGTAAGATTGATGGTCTAGTCATTTTCAGGATGTTTCAGCTGATAATTTAGGACACTTGCAAAAGCATCATAGCTCATTTAAATACCACGTTAGAAATTTCCAGTTTTCCTCATGAGGGCAAGAGAGGCAAAGATGTGCTCATTATCACTATGCATGGCTTCTGTCAATTAACCATATTTTAGAAGCATCATCAGAAGTCAGGGTAAGCCTTGCTGCAGGGTGAATTGGGGGTTCCGCACACCTAATTAGCCAGGATTCAATTATTCAGCATCAAATGGGAAACCAGTCAGGACTTCCAATTATAATTCAAAAATGTTTTCTGTCTTACACTGCAATAAAAATAACACTCCAGAGTGAAAGAATCAGATAAGGCACAGTTACAGGAAATGCTGAGGGAACAATTACCAAGAAGTGAAATTAGAAAGCTGTAAATGGATGGGTGAAACCTGACTGGAATAAACAGAGACTTCCTCTCAATAAGTGGTTCTCATGAAGGCAATGGCATCTTTTAGCCTTGTAGGTTGTGAACATTCCAGGAATGACCTAGGTTTTATAAGACAGGTTTAATCATGAATGGGGGCAGGTCAGGCATTAAATTCCCACTTGATACTACACTTTGAATCTCCAGTGAGACTTGGCTGGTTATGCAGGGTAGAAGAGTATTCCTGGCAAAGCATATTATATTTTAATAAATGGCAGTGATGTTTTTATTAAACTAAAGAGATTTCAGTTGAAGCCAACCAGTGATTATAGTTGATATCAGAAGTGTGTGCTTTCTTAATTGGTGAAAGTATTAATGATTCTCTTCATGTTGGCGCACGTTATTCATTTATGACAGAGGTGTCTAACGATGCATATAAAAACCCTTCCTTTCTAGGTGATGGGAGGAGCAGGCAAGAAATCCCATGCCAGTTCAGTTTTAAAACTGGCATCTGGAATTTCCAGACTGATCTTTATAGCCAAGTCAATTGTTTCCTACCCAGTTGGAGGAACTTGTTGAGAGAAAAATGATATTGGGACTTGGAAAATGCTTGAGAATGTTGTCTATATCTTAAGTCAAAATGTCTAAAATTGTGTATTGAAGGATTCTCTAACATCATTATTTTTGAATGTATTTATCACAACTTATGTAATTGTAGGATGAAGGGCTATTTTGAGTGGGCTGTGCAGCCACTGTCTCTTATACACATCTAGATGTGTATAAGAGACAGGNTAAAATTGTGTATTGAAGGATTCTCTAACATCATTATTTTTGAATGTATTTATCACAACTTACGTAATTGTAGGATGAAGGGCTATTTTGAGTGGGCTGTGCAGCCAAGGACATTGAACGAGTCAGGGGTCCTCATGCAGGATGATAGCTGATGCTTATACTACCCTGGTCTGTGTTAAGAACATTCTTACACATGCTGACTCATTTAGATATACTTAGTGTTTCAGAAGGGTAATAATATATTAGCTTTACATTTCTTCTGTAACATTACTACAAATATAGTGGCTCAAACAGCAAACATTATCTTACAGTTCTGTAAGTCAGAAATCCAAAATGGGTCTTCCTGGGTTGAAAATCAAAGTATTGGCATGTGTATGCTAAGTTGCTTCAGTCGTGTCTGACTCTGTGTGACCTCATGGACTGTTGCCTGCCAGGCTCCTCTGTCCATGGGATTCTCCAGGCAAGAGTACTGGAGTGGGTGACCATGCCCTACTCCAGGGGATCTTCCTGACCCAGGGATGGAACCCATACCTCTTAAGTCTCCTGCCCTGGCAGGTAGGTTCTTTACTGCTAGAGCCACCTGGGAGGCAAGAGTTGGTACAATCATGTTTCTCTGGAGGCCTTAGGGGAGAATCCATTTCCTTGCCCTTGTCTGCTTGTAGTCACTCTGAACTCCTTCAGAGCCAGCAAACAGTAGAGTGTTGTTTCACACTGTATCACTTGGAGAGCGACTCTTTTATCTCTTTAAAATTTAAGGACTTTTGTCATTACCTAAGACCCACTGAGATAATCCAGGATAATCTCCCTATTTTAAGGTAATCTGACTAGCAACCTTAATTCCATCCATAACCTTAATTCTCCCTTGCTGTGTAATGTAACATGGTTACAAGTTTTAAGGATTAGAAAGGGGATATATTTTGTTGTTGTTGTTGATTAGTCCCTAAATCATGTCTGACTCTTCTGTGACACCATGGGACTGTAGCCTGCCAGGCTCCTGGATCCATGGGATTCTCCAGGCAAGAACACTGGAGTGGGTTGCCATTTCCTTCTCCAGGGGATCTTCCCGACCCAGGGATCAAATCTTCATCTCCTGCATTGGCAGTGGGTTCTTGACCACTAAGCCACCAGGGAAGCCTGTGGACATATTTGAAAGTGAAAGTGAAGTCACTCATTCATGTCTGACTCTTTGCGACCCCATGGACTGTAGCCTACCAGGCTCCTCAGTCCATGGGATTTTCCAGACAAGAGTACTGGAATGTGTTGCCATTTCCTTCTCCAAGGGCTCTTCCTGACCCAGGGATTGAACTCTGGTCTCCCGCACTGCAGGCAGATGCTTTAGCATCTGAGCCGCCAGTAAAGCCCTTGTGTAGCACCTAGTGGACATATCAGGGGGGCCGTAATTCTGCCTTCCATAGAGTCCATGGGGTCGCAGAGTTGGACACACTGGGCACTAACACTTTCTTTACTTTCATAAAAGGATCAGGTAGTGTTTAAATGCAAACTATTACTATTCCCCTTTTTATAGCTGATAAAATGCAGAGATAAGTCATTTGCACAAAGTCATTTAGCTAGAAGGATTGGGGCAGAATTTGAACCTGACTCTAGAGTCCATTCTTTTAATCACTATACTATGCTATTTCTATTGATATTTTGGCAGCAGGAGTTTGGATCATTCAAGCGCAACAATATCAACATATCCCTTAACTAGAATCTACACATGCGCTACTGGAGAAGGCAGTGGCACCCCACTCCAGTACTCTTGCCTGGAAAATCCCGTGGACGGAGGAGCAGCTGCAGTCCATGAGGTCTCTAAGAGTCGGACACGACTGAGCGACTTCACTTTCATGCATTGGAGAAGGAAATGGCAGCCCACTCCAGTGTTCTTGCTTGGAGAATCCCAGGGACAGGGGGGCCTGGTGGGCTGCCGTCTATGGGGTCGCACAGAGTCGGACACGACTGAAGTGACTTAGCAGCAGTAGCAGTGATTACCGAATAGTATAGAAGATTGAGTTCTATTAATCCTGCCGCCGAAGCATATCTTGACTCTCTTTCTTCTCTGTGGCCATCCCATAGACCAAGCCATCACTGTCTCTGTTACCTGGACAATAGTTTCCTCATTTGTCTCTCTGCTTCCCCTCTTGAATCCCTATGAGCTATGCTCCAGAGTTGAATTAATTTTCTAGAGAATGCAAATCAGATCTTATATCACCCCTGCTTAAGACCCTCCAGCAGCTTCCACTCTACTTAACATACACAAACTCTGTAACAAGTTCTAAAGCCCCCTTGTGCGCCCCCCTCGACTCCTCCTCCTGTCACTCTTGTTCATTGTTCTCTCCCTAACCTACCTTCTGAAAATGTTAATATGCCAAGTTCTTTCCAGCCTGGCCCTTGCACATATTATGTCCTCTGCTTCCTTCTTGCCCTTCACATGATGGTTCCTATTCCTCTTTCTGGTCTCAGCTGATCTGACCATTTAAATAGGTGCTTCCCTCCCTCACTGTTTCTACTACAACCCTCTCTCTTTTTCCTTACAGTTTGTACTGTCTATAAGTTTTTCTGAAGGCAGAAAACATATCTAGAGTCCTGCACAGTGCCTGGCACACAGAAGGTACACAGTGAGTATTAAAAAAAATCCCAAGCAGCAGAAAAGAAACCAATTAATTCAGTCAATGGACATGAATTTGTGCAAACTCTGGGAAATAGTGAAGGACAGAGGGGTCTGGCTGCAGTCCACGGGGTCGCAAAGGGTTGGACACAACTTAGTGAGTGAACAACAACAATTCAGTCAAAAGAGATAACACTAGTACCTCCCCCTAGGCTTCTAGCAGCAGTTATAGGAGAGGAGGACAAAGGAGAGAATTCACAACACACTTGGTATGGCGTCTGGAGAAGATGGAATTTTAACTAATGTTACTTTCACTGGGCTTCCCTGGCAGTTCACATGGTAAAGAATCTGCCAGCATTGCAGGAGACCTGGGTTTGATTCCTGGGTTGGGAAGATCCCCTGCAGGAGGGAGTGGCTACCCACTCCAGTATTCTTGCCTAGAGAATTTTATCGACAGAGGAGCCTGGTGGGCTTGCAAAGAAAGAGTCCAGGGGGTCGCAGAGTTGGACACACTGGGGACTAACACTTTCTTTACTTTCATAAAAGGATCAGGTAGTGTTTAAATGCAAATTTCCATACTCATTTATGTTTTTCAAATACACTTTTGTTTTTTAAGAGAGAATAAATAGAGACTTTGTCTCAATTAAAGCTGTGTTTCACCCCATTTTTAGTTCTTCACGTTGAAGATCTTCGACAAAGGACTTTCCCTTCCTCCCTACAGTGAGGGCAGCTTTCACTCTGGTTCCTGTTCTGTTTTTCTCCTGAGACTTGTCTGCTCTAATTGGATACAGACCACTGCTTACTTAGCTTTAATAACAATTCTGCTTGTTAATAAACAAAATTAATCTTGATTAAGCCAGTTTATTCAAATAATATTCTATTCTGCTTCCTTGGGGTTTATTTCCTTAGGCCTTTATGCTTCTGTTCTAAATTCACTTTTTTTTTTTTTTTCTCTCTGAGGGCTTTCCTTTCTTACTACATTCTCAAAGTAAACATGTTTAAAGTATTAAAAAAAAAAAGAGCTTACGGATGAAAATGAACGGGAGGCAAAACTCCCCTGATTTTGTTCCCTTGTTCCCGTGAATCTGTCTGGTTGCATTTCCTTTTTGCTTGTTATTTGAACTAAGAGCTGTATTAATGGCAGAGGCAGATTTGTTTCCTTGGCGTGGAGGTGGTCAGTTCAGAACAGGCCTGGTTGGTTTGTTTTCACTGCCAGACTGTCCTGGCTCACCAATCCAGAGTCAAAACAGGGCTTGTAAGTCATCATTTCCTTGCTGGAATCAATGGGGATCAATTTTCCAGCCTCTGGAAACATCCTCCACAAATCTCTGAAAGCCTTTTGCAGAAAAAAANATCCAGAGTCAAAACAGGGCTTGTAAGTCATCATTTCCTTGCTGGAATCAATGGGGATCAATTTTCCAGCCTCTGGAAACATCCTCCACAAATCTCTGAAAGCCTTTTGCAAAAAAAAAAAAAAAAAAAAAAAACCAAAAAACCAAAAAACTATCTAGCCTGACTCAGTCAGCCTGCTTCCAAAGTTTATCATCTGTTTTGATACCTGAAGTCATTCTTGTTCACAGACTGAACTGCTCTGACTGGGCCCCTGCCTGGAGAACATCCTTTGGAGATGTTCTCCCATCTGGAAGGACTGGAAGGTGCTAAATTTTTTACATTGTCTTCCCTGGTTCCCATATAATGAGACACGTGGCTTTAATAGGCATATTTGCCTGAGAGTATTAGTAGGCTTTTGCTGCACTGACATATATAGTCCTTAACCTTAAAGCACTGCCCTTCATAAGTTCTTGCCATTCAGTCGCTCAGTTGTGCCTGACTCTTTGTGACCCCATGGACTGCAGCACGCCAGAGTTCCCTGTCCTTCACCGTCTCCTGGAGTTTGCTCAGATTCATGTCCACTGAATTGATGATGACGTCTAACCATCTCATCCTCTGTCACCCCCTTCTCCTCCTGCCCTCGATCGTTCCCAGCTTCACGGTCTTTTACAATGAGTTGGCCCGTTGTAAGATTGACACCCAAAATAGGTTACTGTTGGAGAAGTAACTGTACATGGGCATGGGTTGCCCACTCTTTAGAGGAGTTATTTATTCAATTCTGATGCTTTTTTTTAAAAAAAATTCTTAAGACTAAATACTCATTTAAGTTGAAGGTGGTTGTTCCACAGAGTAGGTCTAATGTAAGTGCTTTCATTTAGTTCTTCTCAACCAAGATCCCACAAAGAAATTGCTTTCTAATGTGTTAAGGCATCCAGTGAATATAATGAATTAACTTCTTGTCTATGCCTCTAGAATGGTACCAGTTTTGTTCCATTCTGGGAAGAATTGAGAAAAAAATTACACACCAATCATATTCTGTAGGATTTAATTCTCCAGTGGAACTTTGATTGAGAAAAACTGTAGAGAATACAGTGTCTAGTTTGGAAGCAGGTTTTCATAGAATCAACTCTGTGTGTGTTACTCAAATGTTTGTGTTAGAGTTGAAGCTTTCACGTTCATACTCAAGGTACTTCCGAATTTCTTTAAAGGTCCATCCATCAAACCAGCCTGGTGAGGTTGACTACTTAACTTACCTTCAGTTTGTTTCTCTTGGGTTCAGGACAGTTTCTGATCTTTATTTCCTCCTGGAATCTATACAATACACTCACACTGTAAATCCTTGTTCTAGTCTTAGTTTTGAGAGTTATTACTTCTCTGGCCTTTTAAAATTTCTCCTAGTCCACATTAGGAATAATAATATGGGTATTTCTAACTCAAAGAAGAAAATGTGGATCAAAGAAGAAAATGTCCTTGAAGGTACTTTATAAACTATGAAGCCATATAACTATTGTAATGATTCAGGCAATTAGAATTATAGGAATGGGCAATGGATTTAGATGGATCTACATAAACATGGGGTTCAAGTCCAGGTAGATACAGCAGGTCATGTACCTGTTCAGGCAGCCAGAAAAGTTGGCACAACACATTAGTGATCAGGACCCTTGATACTGAAGAATGGGGTTTCATCATTCACCTCAAAGAGGTGGTACACAGAGCAGATGAATTGCACCTAAGAGAAGATGGATGAGAACACCCAACTGGAAAGGAGATTTAGACAACTGTAGTGAGGGGAGATTCTGCCAGCCTGAGGAAAACAATAGGGGGTCTCCTTTTGGACTTTGTGTGTTCTGTTAGTAAAATTCATTACTGGAGCAAGTGCAAAAGAAGAGCGTCGAAACTACTTAAATTAGCACATGCTTAAATATTTGTGTGAGTGTGTATTCAATCACTAAGTTATGTCCAACTCTTTGCAACCCCATGGACTGTAGCCCACCAGGCTCCCCTGTCCATGGAAATTTCCAGGCAAGAATACTGGAGTGGGTTGCCACTTCCTCCTCCAGGGGATCTTCCCAACCCAGAGGTTGAACCTGAGTCTCCTGTGTGTCCTGCACTGGCAGGCAGATTTGCCAACACTGAGCCACCTGGGAATCCTTAGGTATATTAGGAGCCAAAGAACCAAGCTTTGTGCTCAATTCAGCTTGTTCTTATGGGATGTAAATGGAAGTCGTCTCAAATTGATGATTGTTTTTTAGATTCTGACATATAGGAATTACTATCAAGGAAGACAAATAGCAAATGAATATAAAAATTATATATCACAAGTTGGGAATATAATGACAATAATAAATTAAAATTATTGAGCACATGTTATGTTCCAGGCAGCATTTCAGGCACTTTTCTTGCTTAATCCCTGTAATAACTCAATAAGATAGGTACCAATTTTATCTTCTCCATGTTACAGTAGGGAAATTGAACCCTAGAAAGTATAAGTGACTTGCTCAAGGTGACACAGGCAATGATTGGCATAGCTATGTTTTGTCTCCAGAGTAAATATTCCTATCATCTATTCTAGAATGCTTTAAGGCAGATGTTTATAAAGTGCTTGTCAGTAGAATGATCTTAAAAAGCTGGGATGGCAAGCCAGAGATGGCCTTGAGAAATAACCAGAAGTTAATTAAATACCATTTTAATATATTTATGAGTTATAAGGTCCCATCAGATATGGAGAATATAAGTTGAAGAGTTCTGTCATATGCAAAGATAATTATAACTAGATGAAAGGATATTTAAAATCTTAAGATTCAAAGAAATTGAAAATCCAAACAAGTAATGTATAGTAGCCTGAGTTGATTATAAAGTACTCAAGATCTACTTCTTTTGTTTTGAAGCTCCCATTATGGACTGAAAATAGGACTCAGTAGACCATATGAGGAATTTAGTGAGGACTGAAAAAGTAAAATTGAAGATAAGAGAAAAGGATAAAAACTAGACATGAGTTGAATAAATCTTGAGATATCTGTTGAATTTAACATTTTATTTCAGGGAACAGAGTATAATTAAACCAAATAATTTAAGGGCTATGAATAGTTTGGGATAATCTTTTTTTGTGAATATTTAATGCATTAATTTATTTCCTTCCTTCGTGTTTTTAATTAATTGTCACCTTTTCAGTGAGTCTTTCTTAGCCACCCAATTAAAACTACACACTCCTTTACAGCATCACATAATACATGGGACACTTTATCTACCCTATGTGCTGTATTTTTCTTCATAGCACTTATCACCTTATAATACTCTTTTAAAAAAAAATTGAAGTATTTGGGATTTCCTGCTTGCTCAGAGGTAAAGAATCTGCCAGTCAATGCAAAAGTCACAAGTTCAGCTCCTGGGTCAAGAAGATTACCTGGAGAAGGAAATGGCAACCCAATCCAGTATGCTTGCCTGGGAGATCCCATGGACAGAGGAGCATTCTGGGCTATAGTTCATGAGGTTGCAAAAGAGTTGGACATGACTTTGCAACTAAACAATAACAACAGTAGTTGATTTACAGTGTTTCAGGTGTACCGCAAAGTGATTCAGTCATCTATCTACCTACCTACCTACCTATCCTTTTTTCAGATTCTTTTCCATTATAGGATATTACAAGATATAGAATATAGTTCCCGGTGCTATACAGTAGGTCAATGTTGTTTATTTTATATATAGTAGTATGTATATGTTATATTTCTAAAATTTCAAATTTATCCCTCCAAAGGGGAGGAGGGAAAGTGGAAGTGGTTAGCTATGTTTGTTTTGTAGCCATACTTTCCTCTTTGGTAGCCATAAGTTTGTTTGCTGTGTCTGTGAGTGTTTCTCTTTTGTAAATAAGTTCATTTGTATCATTATTTCACATTTCGTTTTTGAGTGATATCACATGGTATCTGTCTGACTTACTTAACTTAGTATGCTAATCTCTAGATCCATCCATGTTACTGCGAGTGGCATTATTTTATTCTCTTTTTGTTGCTGAGTAATATCCTATTGTGTATATAGGAATGCTTCCATATCCTGGCAAATGTAATTAATATTGGTATGAACATAAATGTATCTTTTTGAATTAGTGTTTTTTTTTTTTTAAATATATACCCAGGAGTGGAACTACTGGGTCAAATAGATGAGGAAACAGTGGAAACAGTGTCAGACTTTATTTTTGGGGGCTCCAAAATCACTGCAGATGGTGACTGCAGCCATGAAATTAAAGACGCTTACTCCTTGGAAGAAAAGTTATGATCAACCTAGATAGCATATTCAAAAGCAGAGACATTGCTTTGCCAACTAAGGTCCGTCTAGTCAAGGCTATGGATTTTCCAGTAGTCATGTATGGATGGACTGTGAAGAAGGCTGAGCACCGAAGAATTGATGCTTTTGAACTGTGGTGTTGGAGAAGACTCTTGAGAGTCCCTTGGACTGCAAGGAGATCCAACCAGTTCATTCTGAAGGAGATCAGCCCTGGGATTTCTTTGGAAGGAATGATGCTAAAGCTGAAACTCCAGTACTTTGGCCACCTCATGCGAAGAGTTGACTCATTGGAAAAGACTCTGATGCTGAGAGGGATTGGGGGCAGGAGGAGAAGGTGACGACAGAGGATGAGATGGCTGNTCAGCCCTGGGATTTCTTTGGAAGGAATGATGCTAAAGCTGAAACTCCAGTACTTTGGCCACCTCATGCGAAGAGTTGACTCATTGGAAAAGACTCTGATGCTGAGAGGGATTGGGGGCAGGAGGAGAAGGTGACGACAGAGGATGAGATGGCTGGATGGCATCACTGACTCGATGGACGTGAGTTTGAGTGAACTCCGAGAGATGGTGATGAACAGAGGGGCCTGGGGTCACAAAGAGTCAGACACGACTGAGGGACTGAACTGAACTGATGGTCATTTTATTTTTAGCTTTTTGAGAAACGTCAATACTCTTTTCCACAGTGACTGCGCCAATTTACATTTCCTCCAACAGTGTAAAAGTGTTCCATTTCTTCACATCCTCATCAACATATATTATTTCTGATCTTTTTGATGATAACCATTCTGACAGGAGTGAGGTGAGATATTGTCGTTTTGATATTTATTTCTCTGATGATTAGCAATGTTGAGCATCTTTTCATGTGACTGTTGGTCTTCTCAGTTTTGTTTTAGGCAGATTAAAACTCCCCTACTAGGTCTTAAGGTAGGGAGGTGAAGCTATTTGGCTATTTTATAGTTACAGTGAGCAAGGTTTTGATCTGTAATCTTCTCATGGTAGAGCTGGTGATAGGGCCTGCTTTCAATGATCAGAATTGTTGTGTTGGAGTACATAGTTTCCTAGTGAAGCTATGTTAATTTAAAGGTGAAATACTCGTCTTATACGCCCATGTAATATGGTTATAGAAAGTTCATAGGGTGATCCATACCTCCTACCTCATGGGGTGGGGGTGGGGTTCCTGTGACTAGCTGATGGGCAATGAAAATTTCCCAAGCTTGAGTCACAAGTGGGTCAGCTCAGTATGTGAGGGCAGGATAAAATTATTGCAGCTATAAAAAAGCAATGAAGACACTCTTTATATTGATAATAGAAATATCTGAAAGATGCTTAGTTAAGTAAAAAGAAGGACAAGGAGTAACAGAAACTGTTTAAAACTGACAAATGAGGAAATAGGCATAGTTCACCATTTAAATGTATGGTATGAATGTGTGTGTTAGTCGCTCAGTCAAGTCTGACTCTTTGGGACCCCATGGTCTGTCCATGGGATTGTCTAGGCAAGAATACTGGAATGAGTTGCAATTCCTTTCTCCAGGGGATCTCCCCAACCCAGGGGTCAAACCAGGATCTGCAATACAGGCATTCTTTACTGTCTGAGCTACCAGGGAAGTCCTCAGGTATATGGGGGTAACAACCAAAGAAGTAAAAGCAGAAACCGACAAAGGTGAGTTTGTCTGAGAAGAGAGGTTATTGATAGGTCAGAAAGGGTTGCAAACTGCAGCTTTTCATTTCATACCTTTCTGTACTGTTGTAAGTACAACTTCCTGAGAAATCTGTATACAGGTCAAGAAACAACAGTTAGAACTGAACATGGAACAACAGACTGGCTTCAAACTGGGAAGGGAGTATGTCAAAGCTGTAAATTGTCACCTGCTTATTTAACTTACATGCAGAGTACATCATGTGAAATGTTGGACTGGACGAAGCACAAGCTGGAATCAAGATTGCTGGGAGAAATATCAATAACCTCAGATATGCAGATNACAGATTGATTTCAAATTGGGAAAGGAGCACATTAAGGCTGTATATTGTCACTTTGCTTATTTAACTTATATGCAGAGTACATCATGCGAAATGCTGGGCTGGATGAAACACAAGCTGGAATCAAGACTGCCGAGAGAAATATCAATAACTTCAGATATGCAGATGATACCACCCTTATGGCAGAAAGTGAAGAAGAACTAGAGAGCCTCTTGATGAAAGTGAAAGAGGAGAGTGAAAAAGTTGGCTTAAAACTCAACATTGAAAAAACTAAGATCATGGCATCCGGTCCCATCAGTTTGTGGCAAATAGATGGGGAAACAGTGGAAACAGTGACAGACTTTCTTTTCTTGGGCTTCAGAATCACTGCAGATGGTGACTGCAGCCATGAAATTAAAAGACGCTTGCTCCTTGGAAGAAAAGCTATGACCAACCTAGACAGCATATTAAAAAGCAGAGACATTACTTTGCCAACAAAATTTTGTCTAGTCAAGGCTATGGTTTTTCCAGTGGTCATGTACGGATGTGAGAGTCAGACTATAAAGAAAGTTGAGCACCAAAGAAGTGATGCTTTTGAACTGTGGTGTTGGAAAAGACTCTTGAGAGTCCCTTAGATTGAAAGGAGATCCAATCAGTCCAGCCTAAATGAAATCATTCCTGAATATTCATCAGAAGGACTGATGCTGAAGCTGAAACTCCAATACTTTGGCCAACTGATGCGAAGAACTGACTCACTGGAAAAGACCTTGATGCTGGGAAAGACTGAAGGTGGGAGGAGAAGGGGACAACAGAGGATGAGATGGTTGGATGGCATCACTGACTCAAAGGACACGAGTCTGAGCAAGCTCTGGGGGCCGGTAAAGGACAGGGAAGCCTGGCATGCTGCTGTCCATGGGGCTGCAAAGAGTCAGACACGACTGAGCGACTGGACTGAACTGCACCTGGTGTTGCTACTTTCCTTTTTTCTCTTTGGCCATGCCACTCGTGGGATCTTAGTTCCCCAGCTAGGGATGGGATCCAGGCTCTCGGCAGTGAAAGCGTGGAGTCCAAACGCTGGATCACTAGGGAACTCCCAGTAACTCCATGTTTAATCACTTAAAGAACCTCGAAACTGCTTCCACGGTGGCTGCACCACTCTACATCCCACCAGCCAGGGGACAGGGATTCCCATTCTTCCGCGTCCTCATCAACACTCGTTATTTCCCACTTTGGGATATTAGTCAAGCCTGAGATGTCAGAAGAAGGGAAGAAAGAAGTGTGCCCGGGGTCCTGGACATGGCCTGCTGGCAACTGTGTGCTTCAGCCTGCTGTCTCTGCAGGGCTGCATGGGTACGGGCTGGAGAGTCGAGAGCATTCAGTACTAGTTCCAGCACTGGTGCTTGTGGCTATGCGACGCTGGACACAGACTTTAACCACTGTGAGCCTTAGTCACGTCCTCTGTGGGAACCGAGCTAATGCCCCAAGTGTCACTTCCCACAGGAGGTGGGGCTGTGAATCTATGAGAGCAACCGAAGGAAGAGTATTTTCAGCAACTCTACGGGGGGACACAGACGTGGCAGAAAGAGGTGGGCGGGGTTAACCTCCCTTATAGATCGCTTATGATCGTGCGTAGACAGGACCAGAATACGTCCCCCTTCAACTTCCTCTTTTCCTGCCTATTCAAAAACCTTTTTTGTTTTAATTAATTAATCAAGTTTGGGGCGCTCTGGGTCTTCGGTGCTGCACGCAGGCTTTCTCTAGCTGTGGCGAGCGGGGGATACGCTCTAGTCGCGGTCTTGGGCTTCTCATTCCAGTGGCTCCTCTCGTTTCGGAGCTTGGGGGCTTCAGCAGTCGCCGCACCGGGGCTCTAAAGACAGGCTCAGCAGCCGTGGTACACGGGCTTCGCTGCCCCTCAGCATGTGGGAGCTTCCCGACCAGGGACTGAAACTGCATCCCCTGCATTAGCAGGCAGACCCTTCACCACTGGACCACCAGGGAAGTCCTCTTTCTCTGCGTTTGAATGGAGAAGCCAAAATATGGGGGAAAGCAGAAAGACAAAGAGGGAGTAGGGAGAATGCTAGATGACTGACTGAGGGCGACCTTGCATCAGAATAATTACTGGACACAGACACACACCCCAGTACACACACACACACACACACACACCACACACACTGACAGCTCCTGAGTCACATCATGGATTCAAAGTTTGTCTGAATCTTTATGTCACCAGATTGAGAGAAGCACACCGACAGCAGGAATTAGCAACCCAAATTTTCAGGGGAGGAAATGAAGGCCCAGGGAAGTGGGGTCACACACAGTCCAGTCCAAGCGGGGCCTCTGGACTCTAGTGAAGCTCAGCCAAACCACAAGACACCGAGCTCCATGCAGGGCCCGGGCCCATGGCTTGTTCTTCCAAAGCAGCAGCAGCATCTCTCTGTCTGTGTCTGTCTGTCTCTCCCTCACATACATACCCAGTGACTGAGGTCTCCACCAAGCAGCCAAGGCTACATTCCAGGAGAGAAACAGGACCCTTTTTCCTCTCGCCAGCAGGAAAAGCACACAGCCTCGTGGGCCCCCAGCCGGCATCTCCATAGTGACAGAATCACAGAGGCTGTGGGGCTAAAAATAAAGCTTCCACTTTCTGAAACCCCCGTCTGCTTAGCTCCAGCTGCACGAGGGCTTGGTGATGCTCTGTGGCCAACACCTAAACAGCGAAGAGGGGCCCTCTGCCCTGAGGACGGGGGACAGACAGCAGGAACAAAAGACCATCTGTGCTCCCACGAAAGAGTTCCCGAAGGTTGTCACCCACAGGCTTCCAGACAAAAGGGCTCCATGTGGGTCATGACGGAAAGCAAAAGTCGCCCCAGCCTCCATGCACAAACATCCCCACACGTGCACAAGCAACCCGTTCATGGCAGCCCTTGGGAGGCACCTCTTAAGCCTTAAAAGTAAGAAGTGTTCCTTTTCCAGAAGTACCAAGGGTTTGCAAGTTTTTCCACTTAAAAAAAAAAAAAAAAAAAAAGATGTTCAAAATGCTTAGCTCCCCAGGCAGGCTCTCAAAAACCTACTTCACTGCAAAAATGGGTGCAGTGTATGGTAAATGGTCTAAAACAGTCATTTAGCCAAGGGCTTCCCCTGGTGGCTCACAAAGCTTCCCCAATAGCTCAGTTGGTATTTAAAAAAAAAAATCTGCCTTCAATGCAGGAGACCCCGGTTTGATTCCCAAGTCTGCAAAATCCAAAATCCGCAGAGAAGGGATAAGCTACTCACTCCAGTATTCTTGGGCTTCCCTGGTGGCTCAGCTGGTAAAGAATCCGCCTGCAATGTGGGAGACCTGGGTTTGATCCCTGGGTTGGGAAGACCCCCTGGAGAAAGGAAAGGCTAGCCACTCCAGTATTCTGGCCTGGAGAATTTCACAGACTGTAGAGTCTATGGGGTCGCAAAGAGTCAGACACTACTGAGCAACTTTCACTTTCCCTGGTGGCTCAATGGTGAAGAATCCACCTGTCAATGCAAGAGACGTGGGTTCAATCCCTGGGTCGGGAAGATCCTCTGGAGAAGGAAATGGCAACCCACTCTAGTATTCTTGCCTGGGAAGTCCCATGGACAGAAGAGCCTAGCAGGCTACAGTCCATGGGGTCAAGAAGAGTTGGATGCGACTGAGCATACACATACAGGTGGATTTTTTTTCAGAGCCAGATTGCCTGGATTTGGATGTATCAGCCATGTGCCCTTGGGGTAGCCAGCTTTCTGCTTTGGGCCTCAGTTTTCTCATCTGCACAATGGGACTAATTGCAGGGTGTCATTGAGGACCAGGCATAGACTAGGTGCTTCAAGAGCTCAGTTATTCAGCTGTCTGGGGGTCCTGTTCTTGGTGGGTCAGCCTGAGAACCCACTAGCAAGTGGAAATTCCAAATGAGAGCAGCTTTTCAAGGGGCCAGCTGTGCATCAGCTGGAAACTCCCCATCTTAGCCAGCACTTTGCACACATTGAAACCCCGCCCCGCCAACTCTCCATCTACATGACCTTCCCCAAATCAAGCCTCAGCCTTGGCTTATCTTCTAAATAATCTATAACATGGATCACAAAGAACGATTCCCAGTATGATTATTAACTATATTACGGCTCATTTTAAACAGCCTTAAAATTCACACAATGAATGCAACTCCTCATTAGTCACACAGCCCTGAGTTAATAATTAAGCAGCCTTAATTGGTGGATGTGGAAAGGCATGGCGCAGCTTCCTAGGCACCACTGCACACGGAACCAGCCCAGCCCTATAATGGATTTCCTAAGTCAGCTCAGAGCTAATTCACATCGAAAGTTAATTAGCCTAATGAAGGCAAGTGCGACTTAGTGACTTCCAGCCTGATTCTGCTCTGACTCAGCCACCCCAGGAGGCTGCCAATGCCATCCTCCTAGCTTCGATTTCCTGGAGCTCCAAGGACGGGGCTCTGGGGACGGTGCTTCGGGGAACCCTGTGTTCCTGGCTCCCCGACTGCGATCAGCTGGGAGTCAGCGAGCACTGAGAAGGCCACAGAGAGGCAGGAGGCATCTCCTTGTGGGGTTCGTTCTGAAATCTCTGCAAGGGAGGGAACCTTCCAGCAAGGGAAGTCACAGGTGAGCCCCAGAGAGGCAGAGGGCCAGGCACCACCAACCTTCATAACCTATGACTGGTAAAGACCAGGACTGTCCCTTGTCCCTGACCAGGAAGATAGCATCTCACATATGCAGGGCAGCTGACAATCCACAAAGCTACCCTCTCATTCAGACTCTCGCTGCGTCCTCCCCTGGGAGGGAGCATCACTGGATGGATACAGAAACCAAGGCCCAGAAAGGCAGGATCATTAAAGGCCACTCATCTTGGAAGTGGCACAACTCAGACCTCCCAGACCCCCAGGCCCTCCTGGTCCAGCTGTCTTTCACTGTTCCTCATTCAGGGGCAAGCCAAAGTCAACATCTCGCTGGCCCAGAAACAGCCCAAGTGTCCATCAGCAGAAAAACAGAAGGTGATCTACCTATACAGTGGAACATTACTCGGCCAAGAGAAGAAGGGAATTCACAAGCTACAACACAGCTGAATCTGAAGGACATTATGCCCAGTGAAACAAACCAGACCACAAAAGGATAAATTCTGTATGATTCCACTTATTCGAGGCACCCAGAGAAAACTCACAGAAACAGAAAGCAGAACAGTGGGTTCCAAGGGCTGGAAGGAAGAGAACGTTGTCGTTTAACGGGGACAGAGTTTCAGTTTGGGAAAAGGAAGAAGTTCTGGACAGGGATGGGGGTGATGGTTGCACAATAGGGTGAATGTACTTAATGCCACAGGACTGTTTGCTGAAAAATGGTCATGGCGGTAAATTTGACATTATGTGTGTTTTACCACTCACACACACACAAATGAAGTACTGATATCTGCTACAACATGGGTAAACCTTGAAAATATCATGTTACATGAAAAAAGCCAAAAACCAAAGGTCACATAGTGTAAGAGTCCATTCATTGGGTGGCCAAAAAGTTTGCTTGGGTTTTTCCATAAGATCGTATGGAAAAAAACCAAATGGGTTTTTTTTTTTTTTTCCAATCTAATATTTGAAATAACCGGAACAGATAAATCTATAGAGGCAGAAAATAGAAGAGTGTTGGCCACAAGCCAGGGGAGGAGAGAGAAGGGAGGATGACAGCTGATGGGTGTGGGGTCTCCTTTTGGGGTAGTGAGAATGCTCTAGAATGAGACAGAGGTGGTGGTCGCCCAGCATTGCGAACACAGCGTGGTAGTCAGCTCTCTGTTACATGAATTCCACTACAAATTTTTAAAGAAGGCCAGGAAAGAAAATCCCCCATTCTCTCCTTTTGCACCCATCTGCCTTCCCCGCTCCTGCAGCCACACCCTCACCCAGCGCCCTCATTCTCTGTCGGCCAGTGGCCCTTCCTGGCCCTTCCATGCACTGCACAGCCTGGGACCTCCATTGTCCCTCTTCGTCCAGCCTGAGCACAGTCAGGGGCTTGGAATCCTCCTGAGTGAGTGTCCTTCTGAGCAGGCTGGATTCTAGGGAGAGCAGGAGAAATCTGGAAGGCAGCCTCCTGGGAGAGCAGGTGGGCCAGACCGCCTTCCCCAAGTTTCCTCCCATCAGAGGCTTCATTAAACCCTCTTCTTGGACTTTTCTGCTGGGGCAGGGATTAAGAATCCTCCTGCCAATGTAGGGGACGTGGGTTCCATGGGAAGATGGTCCGGAAGATTCCACGGGCCTCCCAGCAACTGAGCCCAGGCTCTGCAACCACTTAGCCCGAGCACCTAGAGACGGTGCCCACAGCAAGAGAAGCTACTGCAATGAGACGCTGGCGCGCAGCGACAAAGATCCAACACGGCCCCAAATAACAGTGAAATAATTAATAATAAAATCCTCTTCCAAGTTCAGAACCAGGCAAGGCGCTCCAGGAAGCCACAAAGGCATACCTCGGCCCTGCCCTGGGGAGCAGCGCTGGCTGGGACGCCTGGACCCGAGGAGCCACCTGGAGAGGATGACAGGCCTAGAGTGGCCTACACAGTGTGGAGGGCCCCAGGGAAAAACACACCCTCTAACTCTTGCCCACCGGACCCCGGCCTGAGCTAGAGACTCCCACGGGGACCACCTGCGTCTCTTCTCTGCCCAGCGGCCACTGGGCCTTCCACTCTCCCAGCCTGGAGGAACTCGGAGGTAGCAAGGGAGGCGATCGCAGTGCTGGTGGGAGACACAAAGCGCTGGCCTCTGCCGCCTTCCCTCCCTGCGGCCGTGTCTTCTCTAAGGAGGGAGAGAAAGGGCACAAGTGGGGCAGAAAGAGGGGAGGACCCCAGAACAAACTGACCCACCGCCGCTGAGAACCCAGAGTGGATGGTGAGCAGGGCCCACCCACCCTGGCAGACGAGGCCCCGTCCACTCTGAACTTTGCCCTTTAAAACTGCACCTGCCCCGCCCCCGCCCCCACACGGGCATCCTAATACAGCCAGTCTGAAAGCTGCTCTCACTTCAGGGAAGGGAAAGGCACCACTTCCCAGGATCTCAAAGACACACAACCTACAGGGCCTCTGACCACAGCCTCCTGGGTGTGTGGCTACAAGACTGGACAACGGGGAGCCCAGGGGGCCCCCAAGTCATGTCCACGCCATGACCCCAGAGCGCGCTGCCCTGTCTCAGGAATCTATGATAAATCCTGCTCTACAAACATGGTGCCTTTGAGCCTCTTTGAAGAGCAAAAGCTACAGAACAAGGAAAGGGGAATTCTGTTTTCTTCTCTAGGTAAAAAATGAAACAAAAAACTCACACAAACCCAAACTGAAAACTTCTGGGCACTGTTCAGACTGAACTGCATCAGGAAATACGCATGGAATTTTTGTTGTTGTATTTGGCCTCACGGCAGGTTTTCCAGGATCTTAGCTCCCCAACCAGGGACTGAACCCCAGCCCTCAGCAGGGAAAGCCATGAGTCCTAACCACTGGACCATCAGGCAACTCCCCTGATGGATTTATAAACAACAACATAACAACATGGCGTGGGTCATGTAAGGAATGCAATAGCATGAACTTGAAGATTCGAGGACCCCGGTAGGACAAGAATCCTGGCCAGCCGTTAACTTGCTCTATGGTTGGCCCAAATCATGCCCTCCCTGAGCTGTACTGTGTGTGAAACGCAACAGCTGCAAACACTGGACACCAAATTAAGACTGCTTCCAGCCTCAGTTTCCCCACCTGTAAAACGGGCACAGCAGTACTTCTGGGTGTCAAGTGAAAAACAACAGGCGGAAGTTCTCTGGGCCTTGAAGAGTGCTGCCCAAAACATGGGTGAATGAGAAAGGATCTCTGGATCTCTAGATCTCTAGCCACTGCCTCTCCCCAAATGGTCATCAGTTGGCCCTGAGTTACCTCCCGGCCACTGTACTGGGCACAGGGGACTCAAAGTCAAATAAGCCCAGGACCCTGAGCCTGCAGAGCAGCTAGGCTTGACCAGGGGATCCCCATAGTCTGGAGAGGGAAGAGTTGCCTTCTCCTTGGGCAGAAATCTCAGGATCCAGAAAAGTCCATTATGAAGCATCAACCTGTCTGGTTATCTGATGGGTGCCTTTATCAGCCTAAACCCTCCAAACAACAGCCCTGTAACTCTCAGGCCACCAAGACAAACTCAAGTGAGCCAAACATCCCAGATTTCACAAGCCCGCCTCCCTTCCACAACCGCGTCTGGAGCCTCAAGCCTGCTCCCCGTCCAGTCTGGGGCGGTAAGGGCTCAGGCAAACAGAAAGTCAAAGGAAAGACCAAACCCACGGATTTTTCTTCACCAACACTGCTTCCACTCTCCTATTCTCTTAGATGCTGAATTCCTCTTTTCCCCTGCTGCTGCAAAGTCAGATGGCACATTCCTCAGGAAAGGGGACAGTCAGCCAGGAAAAATAACGAGGTAAAAAGAGACAGCAACGGGTGTGATCGGCGCTCTAAACCTTGGTACCTAAGGAGTGCAGGGCAGGCTGTGCTGGTCAGCTCTCATCACCACGAGCTCACGACGCTCGGTGAGTCATCGAGGCTAAGACCCGAAATAAAACCAGTGGCTCTGGAGCTCAGCTGAATACTGATGGAGGGATATGTTCCCTGGCTACTCCTGGTGGCAAAAGCTCAGGCTGCATGGCCCCCAAGTATAAAAATTAATGAGCTCCTTTCCATACTGGGTTAATGCAAATCGTGCTCTGGATCAATTAAATCAGCCACTCCAGAACTTTGCTTGCCTGTGTTGGGAAATGTCACAGGCATGGGGGGAAAACATGAGGTCTTAAGTTATGCATGTCCATCTGATGGCTCAACAAGGGGGAGTGCTTTCAGAACTCGGGAAGCTTTTGTTATTAATGGTGTTTTACTGTTGGGTTCTTAAACACATCAAACAAATTTCCTTCAAACTGGTAGTTACTGACTGCCACGGGGAAGGCTGCAGGCCTCCCACCTCCCAGATGGCTCAACCACAATGAACGCGTGGCCTGTCAGATGCACAACATTGACGAACTAATTGAAATATGCTGCAGGAAGCCAACCCCAAATAAATGTGAAATAGTGGCTTCCTTACGCCAGAGCCCGCCTGCCGAACGCCCTCCCTGGCTGGCCATCCGTACCGACTGAGCGGTCCCCTGGCTCCGAGAGCGCTGCTTCTGTGTGGTTTTCAATGGACTTAAATGTCTTTTTTTTTTTTTCCAATTGTGATTACCCGAGAGGGAAAAATTCTAATTGCAGAAAATGTTTGGTTTTCCTCCCTCTTATGGGGAAAAAAAAAAACAAAAAAACCCTGCAAGTGGAAAGTCAACTCTCACGAAGTGCCCAGAGAAGCAATTATTGGGCCCTCAGGCAGGACGGAGGGAAGAAATGGACCCGTGGGCAATAAACAGGCCTTGACCGGCCTCCAGACCTGCAGGCAGCCCTGTGCAGATGGATGCTGGTCCCTGTTGGAACTGGGAATGGCCACCCCAACATCTGCCCCTGGCCCTTCAAGGTGGGTTTTCAAGGGGCCAGAAAGAGACAGCAGATGGACAGCCCACCTTCCACCCGCTTCATGCAGGGCACTGGTGCCTGGTGGGCTCTCCCTGGGGCCTGACTCCTCCGTGGACCACAGCCAGGTGAGGCCAGGAGGCCACAGGGCCTGACTCAGTCTGGCAGGGCTGCAGCGGGAGATAGCTCCTGCCCTGCCTCACAGCACAGCAGATGAGTCAGCCAGGCCCTGTGGAGACCTGGGCGGTAGTCCCCGGCTGCTAAAAGAGAAAATGCCATCCTTCAAGGGGAACCATCTCCGAAAAGGGAAGTAAAGAACCTCGGAGAGAAGAAACAGCAATAACTCCTATGACCTGTGTACCAACTCCTCAAGGAGCACAAGCAACAGAATATTTTTGTAAAGGTGCCCAGGAGTAAGAAAGCCAGGATTGGAGGCGTGGGGCCCCAGGAAGCCCCATGCTGGCCCGAAATGCCTCCCTAGGAGCATCATTCCTTTGGGTGACGGGCTGCCCTCAGCTCCTCCCAGCAAAGACCAGTTCTGTTAGATGTGAGGCTGCCCACATCTTCTGGTGTGTGGGAACACGGGATCTCCTGTTCGCAGGCTGTGGAAAGGGGAAATGGGCACCCTTCTGGAAGGGGTACAGGAGGGCGAGGGGGGAAACCTACGCCCAGATATTTCTCCTTCTTCTGGCACCCAGGATGGAGCAAACATAAGACGCTTCAGTCCCAGCCTTTACTCGCCAGAAATTACTGAGCATCGCCGAGGAGTCCAGGTGGCACTAGTGGTATAGAATCCACCTGCCAAAGCAGAAAACTCAGCTTCAATCCCTGGGTCGGGAAGATCCCCTGGAGGAGGCAATGGCAGCCCACGCCAGCATTCTTGCCTGAGAATCCCATGGACAGAGGAGCCTGGAGGGCTACAGTCCTTGGGGTGGCAAAGAACTGAACTCAGCTGAGCACACGTGAGGAGCCCTGCTCTGGATGCTGCAGACACAACGACAAAGACAGCAGATGAGGTCTGTGCATGGAGTGGGAGGACTGTGGCCACGAAGAGGAAAGGCTCTCACAACAAATGAGGGGAAAGAACCACACTTGGGATCAGCCAGGGGTGGGTACAAGTGTTGGCTGGGCCCCAGCTACTCACATAAGCTGCATCAGGTCCTTCACCTCTCTGAGCCTGTTTCCTTTCTGTTAAATGTGGCAACAGTCCCTCCTTATCGCTCAGGAATGTTGTGTTGTGGAACTACTTTGCATAAACAGTAGGTACCTATTATTCAGGATTCCGTAGTATTTACGGCCCCTCCCATCTGGCTACAGTTTTACCCGTAACTCAGAAACTGAGGAGCGTGGTGCTCACTTGGTCTTTTGCACAGAGCAGGGAAAAACTGAGTCACCCTGCCTGCCTGAGCCCTGCAGAGGTCAAACAAGGCGGCCCCCTGCCTTTCAGTTCAAACCGTCAACGAGTATCCTCTCCGCGGTCTGTTTAGTGCCATGGTTTTCACACTTCTGTGCTTTCTGTTAGCGATGTAACATGGCCCCGAGCATGAGGCTGAAGCGCTGTCTAGTGCTCAGAGCCGGGGAAAACCGTGATGTGCCTTATGGAGAAAACATGCTTGTTAGATGATCTTCACTCAGGCATGGAGTGGCAGTGCTGTTGGCTGAGTTCAGTTTAATGAATCAACTGGTGGTGTTGTTTAGTCACTAAGTCGTGTTTCTTTTGCGACCCCTTGAACTATAGCCCACCAAGCTCCTCTGTCCATGGGATTTCCCAGGCAAGAATACTGAGTGCGTTGTCATTTCCTCCTCCCGGGGATCTTCCCGACCCAGGAATCGAACCTGCATCTCCTGAACTGGCTGGCAGGCGGATTCTTTTCCACTTAGCCACCAGGGAAGCCCCATGAATCAGTAACATATATTAAGTAAGAAACACACATAAAAAGAGTTTTCTATTGGTCAGGGGACAAACGTTGTGGCCAGAGGCTGGCAGGAACCTAACTCTGAATTTCCCCAAAGATCAGAACTGCCAGAACTGGACCTGGACTGTGTGCACACGTGACCTGGGATGTATTATATTACATCTGAAGACCTTCTGCCCTGCTGGGCCACCGCCCCACGCAGCTGAAGGTTGACATGTCCACACCCATCCGGTCAGCATTACCATGGGATGGGAATCAGCCTTGGGATCCCCAAGTCTGCCTTTCCCCTGCACCACCAACTCCCCACACCATCCCACAAAAGGGAAATGGGACTGTGGGGCTAGGGCTCTCAGAGGAAAAGCTTTGAGAAAGATGCCGAATTTCAGCAAAAAGAGGGTGTGAAACTGCTTTCTCTCTTTAAAAAAAAAATCTTTTTTTTTTTTTTAAACAATGAGGGGCTTAAAAAAAAAAAAGAAAGAAAGAAACGTATTTGGCTGTGCCTGCGGCATGTGCAGCTGTGGCAGGCAGGATCTAGTTCCCTGACCAGGGATCAAACCCCGGCCCCCTGCTTTGGGAGCTTGGAGTCTTAAGCCCTGGACCACCAGGGAAGTCTCGAAACTGCTTTCTCGATGCTCTTCCCCAAGGCTCTTGCTCGGGTTTGATTTGTCTGCTGCCGGAACCCTGCCTGTTGGTTAATCTGGTTTCCCTCCTCTGACGAGGGCAGTTGTTAATATGAGTAACTGAAGAAAATGCCAGCCCTCCTCTCCAACACAGCTCTTTCTGCCTTTGGTCATGACGATTTTGCAGGACCTTCTCTTGGTGTTCACCAGCCTGGGAGTGAGGAAGGCAGAACCCCTGTACCCACTTTACAGGAACAAAGGACCGATGTACAGGGCTGCTGCCCGTCGTCAACCCCCGCCAGTAACAAGAGCCCGCACCGAGCTGGGAATTAGGGCCCTGGGTTCCAGGTTTCGGGGCAGGTCTTGGGGAAGTCACTTCTTTTCTCTGGCATCACTCATCCTTAACGGGGTGCAGTCCTCAAGGCTCCAGTGTTCCCAGAGCCTCCTGCAAGGCTGGAGAAGACCTGAGAAGGCACCACCAGTCTTGCCATTTTCTCTCCTTTTCCACAGGAAGCTTTTCTGGAAGGGCCCTGGTGATAACCACAGATTTGAAACTCTAAATTCTACACACCTTTCCAGGTGCTGTGACTATCAAAACTCCACCCATTCTTCAAGGCCTCCCTCAAATCCCACCTCTTCCAGGAAGTCAACTCTGACCGCCTTACCCAGAAAGGGCGTCTCCTCCTCTGAACCCTGCCTGCTATTTAAGCCACAGCATGCCCCGTGTTACCCGTGGGGCGAATCTCCCTAATCACACCGTGAGTCGAAGTTTTACATTCAATGTTACTTATTGTATTCAACTCTTTATATGTCCAGTTTTCCAGAAACCCTTTGTGATGACTTATAAAGGCAGATTTAAACATATGTATATATATTTAAATATACTTAATATACGCACATAGACAGTAAAGTAGAAATAGTATGCTGACTACGAGGGTGAGTGAATATAGTCTGTATATGAGTATGTCGTGTTGTCTGTCCAGCATCCTGGAAGCCAGGGAAGAGAAGGTGACCTGAATCAGTCAGAAATACAGTGCAGGTGGAATGAGCAGAGTCCAGCAGAATTGGGTAGAAACCCACAGAGCCTTTGGGCAAGTGGGTTGACCTCTCTGTGTCTCAGCGTCTTTCTCTGGGAGAAAGGAGGGCAAACACCACCTCACTTGCAGGGTGCACGGGGCAGCCTTGGGCATGCTGTACATGCAGTACACATCCCAAACATATTTCCTTCCCCATCTTCCTTCCCATGATCAGAGGAAGCAAACTGCTTTCCCTGCACACAGGGGAGGCAAGGCTTCTAAGTTCTAAAATCAATTTTTCATACGCTCTAAGAAGACTTGAGCAGAGAGGGAGCAACGCCCCTTGTACCCCGGGTTTTAGAGCAGAGCGGACAAGGATTTGCCATGGCTGTCGTGGCTGCTGCTGCTGCTAAGTCACTTCAGTCGTGTCCGACTACTTGATAACATCCTGGGTACCTAGCGAAAGCCTAATAAACGCTGATGGAAGGACGGAGAGAGAAGTCATTTGAAGACCACTTAGTGAGGCTTCCCTGGTGGTCCAGTGGTTAAGAATCTGCCTGCCAGTGCAGGGGACACGGGTTCGATCCCTGATCCAGGAGGATCCCACATGCCTTGGCTTGGAGCAACTAAGCCCGTGCGCCAAAACTACTGAGCCTACGTGCAGCAACTACTGAAGTGCGAATGCCCTAGAGCCTGGGCTCGGCAACAAGAGAAGCCGCCGCAATGAGAAGCCCACAGACGGCCACTAGAGAGCAGCCCCCACTCACCACAACTAGAAAGAAGTCCACACAGCAACGAAGACCCACGACAGCCAAAAATAAAATAAATAAATTTTTAAACCTTCATTATTAAAAACAAATAAATACCACTTAGCTACATTGGTGTCCAGTGGCAGGGGGTCCTGGTGGGCAGGTTTCGGGAGGGCTGTCCACAAGGCTGAGAAGGGGTGGGGAATGGGCCTGGAAGCATGTGACTGCTCACTCAGGATGGCTCACCTTTCCTGCCCATGGCTGAGGACACAGGCATGAGATCACTGGCCTCCCACAACAGAGCATACACACCCCCACCCTACTCCATTGTCTTTTCCAAAAGCAGCCTTCTAATCTCTACAGATGAATGGCACCGTTCTCCATGGCTGGCTCTTCTCAGAGACCAAGCTAGAAAGCCTGAATGGGATGGGATGGTGAGGAGAACGTCTGCCTGCTTTCATTTCATTTATGTATTTTTTTCTTTGGCTGCACCTCACGGCTTGCAGAACATCCCCAAGCAGGGATCAAACCCGAGCCCCCTGCTGTGGAAACACAGAGTCTTGAGCACTGGACTGCCAGGAAAGTCCCCATCTGCCTGGTTTTAAAACAGGCCTCTACATAGGGAGGAAGGCAAAGTTGGGTCCCTGTGAGAGAGAATGTACAGTCAACTGGAACGAGGGCTCTTAGCTTCTCACCTTTATCCCATAGACCTTTCCCCTAGAGCCTCCCATGTGCCAGGCACGGGAGAGGCAGAGAAATGAGATTTAGGGCCAACCCTGCTCCCATAGGAGCTCAGTCTAGCAGGGAGTCACAGGATAACATTCAACTGCCATTCAACTGCCATTCTTCGTGGTAAGTTGAATTAGCAGGGGGCACAAAAGTGGAGGTGATGGACTCCACCTGGGAAGGCCAGTGAAGACAAGCCTGGATCTTCGTAATGAACAGTCAGAAAGGCAGAGGATGCAGGGCCCAGATCCTGTAGGGCCTCACAGAAGCAGAGGAATTGTCTTTCAGATTCCATAAGGAAGGACCAACCAAGATCAAGAGAAACCTGGTAACTTAGTTACAGACGTTATGGGAGGGTCAGGCCTGGAACCTTGAATCCCAGTCTGGTTCTCTACTGCCTCCCATGCCCGACGAATGCGAAAGGCCAAAGAGAGAAGTCCATTCCACACCCAGGGCCCAGAGAGCCCACAGTCTGTGCCTGGACAGCCTCATAGCAGAGCGTGTACTGTCCTAGTCATTTGGCAAGTCACTCTTTACAAGAAAAACAGCCCTTCCTAACTCATGGTGTTTCTCTCTGCAAAGAAAGAGGGCTGGGAGTCTCTTATAATCGCCAGGGTAGAATTTAACAGGAACAGTCCAGGAGTCAGATAAGCTAGGGTCCCAGAGCTAAAGCTAAAGCTAGAGTCCCCCAGGGTGGGGACTTTTACTCCATCCAGACACTAATGCTGACAGTGCCCAGGATGCTGACCCAGGGCAGGACCAGGGATGAATCAAATCCACCTCCATCCTCCAGGAGCTGACAATCCAGCAGGGAAGATAAGCCAGACACAAAAGTAACTATAAAATAAGGCAGGTGGTGATAAGAGTCACACAAGAGACCCAGATAAGGTGCAATGGGAGTTCAGAGCAGAGATGAGTCACACTGGGGGCTTGGCCATGGGGAAGACTCAAATAAAGGGGAGCTTTCCCTTCAGAAAGGAGGGAGGGGTCTAGCCTGCCACCCCAATGGCTCCCCTATGGGAACTGGGGAGAGAGCTAGCAGTGGACGGAGAAAGATGCTCACAGGAGATTCCCTCTGAAGAACTCTGACTCTAGAGGGGAGGAGGTAGGCAGGCCTGAGACTTTCTGACCTACTCCATATTTAAGAGGTAGGGACAGGAATCTACGATTTATGTAGGGGGCAGCAAATGGGTTGAAAGGGGATAGAGCTAGAAGATTTGCCTTGAAATGACATTTGCCTAGCAAACACACTGTATTTACTCAGAACGTCCATCGGAGGTTTCCCTAAGGGAGAATTAGCTGCACATTATGGGGGAGGGGGGACTCAAGAGTTTTCCCCTCCCCAAGTCACCCAGCGGCCCTGCACGCCCCCCCACCCCGCCCCCTACCCCATAAGAAAGGCTGAGAGGGATAGGAAGGCAGATGGCTGCTCAGACACAGAGCTGGCACGGCAGGTTTTACAACAGGAAAGGGCGACTCACGGGATGGAGATTGGCTAGATTTTTCCTCCAGCGAGGGAGACACCCGGGAGCACTTATTCCAAGTCCTGGCCCCCTCTCTCTGAGGGCCACACCCCACGCTTGGGCCCCGGGTACCCACCCAGGCAGGCCAGGGCTGGAGGAGGAGAGAAGCGCAGAGGGCTGGACGGAGGGCCGTGGCCACCACTTCCTCCCGACCCCTCGGTCAGGAGCGCGGGCCGGCCGGGGCAGGCCCAGCACCGCACACACACCTGCCCCTGGGCCGCCGTGACACTTGTCACTGGGGGAGGGGAGCCCTCCGCGCCCCAGCCGTAACCGACGGAAATTCGGAATTAGCATTGGGCCCCCCACCCCCCGAATCCGGAGGGCCCGTGCTTGGGGCAGGGGCGTGGGGGCGGATTTCCTCAGCCCCGGTCCCG
>SJYX01016922.1:289888-353421 GCA_006410675.1 Oreotragus oreotragus
CCGCGGGCGGGGATGGAGGCAGCGGCCGGCGGGGCGCGGGGCCGGGCGCGCCCGCGGACCGGCCTGACAGCGCTACACGGCGGCGCCGCCGTGCCCCGCGCGCCCCAGCGGCCGCTGCTGCCCGTGCGCGCCGGGCCCGCCTCGCATTCCCTCACTCGGCGGTGGGCCTGCGCCTCCGTCAGGCCACGCGCGGAGCCGCCCGCCGCCTCCGCCCGCCCGCCAGCCGTAAGGGCCAGCCTCCGCCGGGAGAAACCCCGACAAACTTGGCCCCGCTCGTGCGTCAGGTCTGCGCTCGCCCGGGCGACCCCCGCAAAGGCCTGGAGGTCACTTCCATGAGGGGAGGCCCCGGCACACGACCTCTTGGCCCTTTTTCACTGTGAGCCTCACTTGCCAAGAGACACTCCCCCCTCCCGCCCCCACTCCAACACTACGAGGGGAAAGGAATGAGATTTACAGAAAAGGAAAAAGAGAAAAGAAAAATCGAGTCCTTTGGGAGTAAAATGACAGAATCAAGGGGGACGAGCAGCAGAAAACTAAGGAAGGCATTTGGAATGTGTGGGCAAACCAAAGGTAGTCAATGGAAGTCCAGACCTTGACACCTGGTGTTTTTATCCGTTACCAACCCGATTTGCAGAAAGAGAGGCAACCAGGAGTTCTCTCCTCAAGACACCAAATATGGTCTGGACCCAAAAATGAAAATGCTCTTTGGCAATCAGAAGGCGTGGCAGTAACAGTAGCCAGAGGGTAAGTTCTAGCCCCTGACCTCAAGAAGGAACTGGCAGAGGATCAGAAATAGCTTCATTTTGATATTCCGACCAGACTGAACACTCCAGTTGGACCAAGAGGGTACTGAGTGATATTTAAATCATGAAGTATATATTTAGATTAAGCAAGGACCTGTCAAGATTTGAAGTAACTGAATTAAACAGGGCACACCCCAAACCTAGGAATAGTTTACTTACCACTAAGTATCACTTTCTCAGGTTGAAAGGAGGCAGGGAGCGCTTCCCCTTGGGAGGGCAAGTGTAAGGTAAAGTTAAAAGCAGCCCAGGATGAGTTCAGATCAAGTCAGAGAGGAACAACCCAGACCAAAGGCTGTCCCATCTCCTTGGTCACTGAATGGGCCAACTCCTTCCCTCCACCAAGAGGCACCCTAAGACCCAGTTAAGGTTTCCAGCCCCAGCTGCTGTTCTGAGTCGGCCAGGGATTGAGTCATCATCTGTCTCCTGCACAGGTGTCCTCCTAGCCTGAGGATCTGTGGAAGCCAAACTGGGCAACAGGTTCTTTCACTGCTACTTCTGCCTTGACCTTTACTTTTTTGATAAAGGAAAAAAAAAAAAGTTTTCAGAGCATATAGATTTCCGGAGTGAGGCTCTCTGCCTGTAGGCCAGTCAGAACAGAGGCCCTGGATGGCTGCCCTTGTAACCCTGCAGTACCTGCCCCCAAACCAGTAACTCAGAAGACTTAACACCATTAAAAACCAGAGCCCACAACAGCCAGCAGGAATAAACACACTGATAGCACAGATGTTTGTATCCACAAATATTTATTCAGTGCCTGTATGCAAAGAGATGGTCCCTGCTCTTGCAGAGCTTACAATTTCATCACTCCAGCATCTGACTAGATTTAAAAACTGCAATAAGGACTGGTCTTTATCTAATGTCAGCAGCACTACAGGAAGCAGATTTCTCACTGTATTGGTCATGGTTACAGTGAAATTGTGAATAAAACATTATCTCTGAAGTCTGTAGTCACAGCAACGACATGGCATATAATGTCCAGCAAATGCAAAGTTATGGCTTGATTCCTCCTATTTGCGAGGAGTCTATTGAAACAGAACACAAATCAGAAAGGGAAAGCCTAGTAACACAGGTCCTAAGAATACTGGTGTAGTTTATTATTAAACTGCCACAGAACTCTTGGCAAGGTGGGAAATTATTTCCTGCAAAATTGGTGCAGTATAATTCATTTAATCAGACCTGCAAATTTCATAACCATGTACAATCACTTGTGATGGGTAAATATGATTTACCTTTGATTCCTAAAGGGTTCTAGATATGTATCGATATTTTCTAAAGCTTCTTAAAGACTCACAGCACAAGTGGCACATTAAAATCTACTGAAAACTACTTTTGAGATATCTAAAAATCAAAATGACAGAAATGTCTAACTTCTCAGAATTCAAATAGCATTCAGCCAAGCACTTGGCTTTTCCGAGTTAAAAAGGGGAACAAATTCTGGTTGCTTATCAAACTCCAAAAGCAAATCATAAACTTCATGTTAACTTTCAAACATTCAGTGGCATCCTCTTCCTTTATGTGATCCTACTTCACAGGTTAGCAACTTTAGAAGTCTAATTATGGAACATTCAAAGGAGCGATTATTTTTATTACATTGGCAATATGTTTTTTAGCAAAATAGCTTATATCAAACAACCTCCAAATCACATTTAAGATTGCAGGGTATCTGAACTTACTACAGAGGTCGTCAATTACTCATGGGAAAAAAAAAAAAAAAAACAGAGGGAAGCTCATTTAAACCCCGAGAAGGCTTATTTTTTGCAAAAAGATGGAGAGAACATCTTTGACGACCTAATGTATGTCAACCAGCCCAAGGCAGTTTTTAAGTCAATTGCTAGGGACATAGTCCACTTTTCTAAGAAAGCACTGAAATCACTACTTCAAAAGCCTATTTAATAACTCAGAATGAATCTGAAATATACTACTGATTGAAAACTTAAGAGACACCAGGCACTTTGCATATAATCTCCCACAATGGAAGGAAGCTTCTTATCTTTACACGGAGGAAAGCCTGAGCAGGGTATGATCCAGGTCTAGCTCACCTCACCTGTCCCCTGTCCAGCTCCTGCAGTCCTAGTGTGGATTGGTAGCTATATCCACTTGGCACCTTCAAGCAGTCAAGTACATTCCTCCCTTAGGCGGTTCAGTGAAAGGAAGGTTCAGTGAAAGGAAGGCGGCAGGTCTGGGTGACAGGAGAGCCGTTAACTCTATTTGAATTTTAAATGGCACTTCCTAGAAGTGGAAGATTCACTTAGTTAAAAAAACTAACTGCAGCCAGCAACTAAAGTATAGTTTACCTCCCTGGGATATAACAGTTGCTTTTTAAGGTTGTCACCTTTCCAGCTTTTAGGCTGTTTTTAAATAGAGTAGTTGTACGTTAAGCATTACCAAAAGGAAAGACAGTTGGAAGGATTTTCCTTGGTGTCCCTCCTCATAGCTCTGGAGAGAAAAGAATTTTTTTAAATTTCTGAAGTGACTGATACTTCCAGTTTATGACATGTTACAAATCAAATCACATGTTTCCTGAGAGGCACAGAAGACACTTTAATGGGGCTTAAATACTGGAATATGACTACTAAGAAGATAACTCCCTGGTAAGATAAAACTCTCATCTCTTCTGAAAGGGCAATTTCCTATTCTTTGGAATGTAACAGACTTTACAATAAAAGCAGGGAACAATGAAACAGGCTAACAATTTTCAAGTGAGTTTTTAATGTCATGTATAGGACCATACTAAAGGGAGCATCACCCGTAAGAGTCAATCCCTTTATTAAATTTTGACACAGCTATACTAGAGATTGATTAAAATGAACGTTTTCTTCACTAGAACTAGATTAAAAAGAAAGAAAGAAAAAAAAAAAAGACTAGAAAAAAATACTGGGAGTAAGGCACTTGATTCTGATGAGTAACTCTGATTAGCCAGAGGTCTTCAACAGGTTGCAGGAGGTGGGAGCAAAGGTTTGATTCATGGACAGGAAGGAGCAGGAGAGGCAGCTGTCAGTGGGTTCCCCTTGCTGAGAACGCCTACAACACTGAGCAGGGAGCTAAGGAGGGACCCAGGCCTGGAGCTCAGGCAGAGGAAGCTTTGGTGAAGGGTGCTCAAAGATTCTCTGAGATCCCTGCTCGAAGGCATACACAGACTCTAGTGGAATATCGGGTGGCTTGGCCCGCCAAAACTACATGCTATTAAGAGCCCCAGGGAGGAGGAGAAAAAGCTCAAAAGTAAACCAAACTTTAAAACCTGAATCAGTGGGAATTAGTGTTGAAAGTGTGGAATGAGTCTTGTTTATCAACACATACTGAGCTTAAGTGGGCACTGGGTTCTGACTGGCCACCAAAAAAATGAGCAGCTGAGGAGCCCAGACCTTGACCAGCAGTCAGGACCTCTACCTGCCATACTTCTGGTCAGATCACAGCCTCTTGCCTACGTGGAAATTCTGAGAGCAGGAGGCACTGCCAAGGCAGTCGGATAGAGCTCCCCCAGCAAGACCAATCGAAAGGCACGGCGCTCTATCTAGACACATTACCTGTGCAGTAGCAAGCAGCATAAGCTGCTCTGACCTCCACCTACTGTTCTTACAGCAGCTACTGTGGAAGTGTTTTTCTTCATTGGGAGGGTGGCGGTGGGTGGGGAGGATGGTGGAGAGATGTTAAAAACATCTTCCTGACAATCTGACATCTGAGGCCGTGTACACTGAGCAAACTGCTCTTACAACCTCACTGGGTGGTGGCCTGTATTTCATCAAAGCTTTTTATCATCTCATTGTCACAGGTGGGACACAAGTTACATTCAGAAAGATAGGCAGAAAGCTACAGCTCTCCAACTGACTTTTTTCTGGAAAGTACTACATATATCACAAAACTAGAGATTTCTATCGCTAGCATTTTTCTTTCTTACAAATAAGAAAGCTTAAGGGAAACAGAATGAAATATTCTCACTTTCAGAGCTTTCCAATATTCCATTATTTCCAACGTTTCCATTATTAACTCTAATATTCACTCTAAGACACGTTTCAAACAGGAATTACATTATCATTTAAAAAAAAACTTCAACATAGCTAAATCTAGGGTATGCTTTCTTTTTTGTTGCATTCAGCATGTATTACTCTATCACTGTGGAAGCTCTTAAGCATTTATTTAAAAAAACTTAGAATCATATTCACAATGTAGAACAAGTTTATAAAATTGGTGTGCAAAGTTCATCATAAAAGGATAACACTATGTTTAGAAACAAAGCTGCCTCCCCTGTTATATTTCTTTATTCTTGATATAAACAGGAGACATATACTATTTAAAAATAATACTTTTTAAATAGTAAAATATACAAGAGGTTCCTGAGCATAACAAAAATATCTTGAAAATATGTGGCTATCTGAAGTATAAAATAGCAAGTGTAAAGAATAGCATGATTGTAAAACTATGTTTGAAGGCTTAGAAACAGTATAAAATAGTTTGCCTTTTTTGAGTGCATAATTATACATTAGTGCAAACAAAAATGTCTCAAAATTTAATGACTACAAATCTCAGAGATTTGCAGAGGTGCGCAAAACATGGAATTTCTTTAACGTCATGCGAACAGAACCCAGCTCTCGATTAATCTTCTCCAAACGATCTTCCAAGGCTTCCTGGGCGAAAATAAAAGAAAAAACTTAATCAGAATTCTACCAAGTTCACCAATTCTATAAGTATCACCAAAATGACCTCTCTTTCAGCAAATGAGCAAGTTTAAACATCAAAAATTAAAATTATTTTGGCTTTTATACAAATCATCCTTTACATTATTTCATTT
Source organism: Oreotragus oreotragus (assembly GCA_006410675.1). Taxonomy (NCBI): domain Eukaryota; kingdom Metazoa; phylum Chordata; class Mammalia; order Artiodactyla; family Bovidae; genus Oreotragus; species Oreotragus oreotragus. The sequence goes on from SJYX01016922.1 coordinate 295,478, forward strand.
AAACTATAAACATAAATCAACTTTTCAACCATTCAAGGTAACTGCTGAACTTTAAATATTCTCAATATGTCTGATACACTATGTGGAAATTATAGCGACAGCAACCCAGTTCTCTAGAAGGAGAGAATTATTTGACTCCACTGAACTGAAAACAGTACAAGAGGAGCCCAGAAGGTTCTTCATACATTTCCCCAGAAAAAAATGGACACATGTGATTGGTGCTATAACCCACTTATATCAGAGAACTTTCTTCTGACCAAAATTTCTAGGTTAAAAAGGAAAAATGCTGGAGGAGAGCTTTCCAAGAAACAAGAGACTGTACAATGAAACAGTGTAACAACTGCTATTTTAAAATAAATATTACTACTGTTAAACAGTACCTGAAATATATATTCACCACTTTAAGTATTTTATTCAGTACTAACTCCAATGGTATCCTGAAATAAAACCTAAAAATTTTCTCTTCAACAACTTTCACTGCAAGAAATTAACAGTTCATTTTTAGAATATTCAGAAGATAGAAGAGCAAAAAGTAACAACCACTGTTCCTGTTTCCTGTTTTTCATGTATATAGGAACATCATTTTTAAGAAGAAAAATCAAACACTTCTTTAGAATGTTTTCCAATTTAACTTTTCTTGTTATGGAATATCCTTTATGAGATCATTTTAAATTAAATATATATTCTGAAACATGTCTCTACACATACCTAGAAATAGTGCCTTAGGAATCGTTCCCTCAAGTAAAAATGCTAGGTCCAAAAAAATGTATAATTTTAAAGCTTTGGATACATGTCAAGTTGAATTCCAGGAAGTCTGTGACACTTTCTCCTTCCTCAGTGTTGAGGGGTAAGCTTTTCCCTAGCCCAGCTATCATTGTTTTTTGTTTGTTTGTTTTACACGTGCCAATGTAAGAGCTTAAAAATGATGCATGCACACGTGTGCGTGTTCAGTTGTGTCCAAGTCTTTGCAACCCCATGGACTGTAACCCACCAGGCTCCTCTGTCCACGGGATTCTCCAGCAAGGATACTGGTGGGTTGTCATTTCCTTCTCCAAATTTTTCCTACCCAGGTATCAAACCCATGGCTCCTGTGGCTCCCGCACTGGCAGGCATTTTCTTTACCACTGAGCCTCCTGGAAAGCCTTAAAAATTATGCTTTTGTTTAAATGTGTGTTTGTTTTTTTAAACTCATTAGTGAGTTGGAGCATTTTTCATCTTTTTTTGCCCTTTTTTACTTACGAATCCTACACAAGCATCCTCAGCCTTTTTTTTTGCTTGCTCTTTTGTCCTCTTACTATATTGAAGCAGCTTTGACATACATGACTGGAAACTAAGGCCCTTTAAAAAAGTCTTATTTTAGGAGCTTGTGGGACTTCTCTGGTGGCTCAGTGTTAAAGAATCTGCCTGCCAGTGAAGGAGACACAAGTTCGACCCTTGACCCAGGAAGATCCCACGTGCTGCAAAGCAACTAAGCCAGTGTGCCACAGCTATTGAGCCTGTGCTCCAGAGCCAGGGACCACAACTGCTGAGCCCACGTGCCGCAACTACTGAAGTACGCACGCTCTAGAGCCCGTCCCCAACAAGAGAAGTCACCACACCAAGAAGCTCACACACCACCACTCGAGAAAAGTCTGCAGCGAAGCAGCGAAGACCCAACATAGCCAAAAATAAAAATAAATAAGATTATAAGGAGCTTGGGCCTCCCTGATAGCTCAGCTGGTAAAGAATCCAGTCCCTGGGTCGGGAAGGTCCACTGGAGAAGGGATAGGCTACCCACTCCAGGATTTGTGGGCTTCCCTTGTGGTTCAGCTGGTAAAGAATCCGCCTGCAATGCGGGAGACCTGGGTTTAATCCCTGGGTTTGGAAGATTATAAGGAGCTTGGGCCTCCCTGATAGCTCAGTTGGTAAAGAATCCAATCCCTGGGTTGGGAAGATCCCCTGGAGAAGGGAAAGGCTACCCACTCCAGTATTCTGACCTGGAGAATTCCATGGACNGTTTAATCCCTGGGTTTGGAAGATTATAAGGAGCTTGGGCCTCCCTGATAGCTCAGTTGGTAAAGAATCCAATCCCTGGGTTGGGAAGATCCCCTGGAGAAGGGAAAGGCTACCCACTCCAGTATTCTGACCTGGAGAATTCCATGGACCAGTCAAGGGGGTTGCAAAGAGTCGGATACGACTGAGTGACTTTCACTTCATAAAGAGCTTAAAATCATCATTATGTAAACATATGTAAACATATATGGAACCAAATGTTTCAGATACATTTAGAATTAGAGAACCAACAAATTTTTTTTCTGCCTTCCCAATAAACTGCTTTATTTATTTTTGGCTGCACTTTGTGACCTGTTGGATCTGGGACCAGGATCAAACCTGTGCCACCTGCAGGGGAATCACAGAGTCCTAACCACTGGACCACCAGGAAATTTCTCAGTAAACTACTTAAAAATGAGTTTCATGTGTTGAAACTTACTCAACACATTACTCAATTATTACTTAATTATTAAATAAAAATGTACTCAATTATTAAATAAAAACTTTCAGAACAACAAAGGCAATGAAAGAAAGTCAGGAAAAAAAGAGACGTTAAAGATAACGAAGAACCTATGTGGGATCTTCTTGGACTGGGGATCAAACCCATCTGTCTCCTTCACTGGCAGGCAGATTCTTTACCACTGAGCCACCAGGGAAATCCCAACAAGCTCTTAAAATAAGACTTTTAAAGGGCCTTAGCTTCCGGTCATGTATGTCAAAGCTGCTTCAATATAGTAAGAAGACAAAGGGCAACAAAAAAAAAGGGCTGAGAACGCTTATGTAGGATTCGTAAGTACAAGCCTAGAAGACCTCTTCTATGTGTCTCTCTTTCCTTCTGACATCACAGATCAATCTGAGAATGAACTTTTCCTGAAATTAAGGCACTGAAAAGCCAAAGCGTTCCATTATATGAGACACAGCACTGATGTGATGTTTAAAATGTTACAAAAAGAGATTTAAAACGTCCCGTGGCTTCATGCATTTTATTGATGATTCTCTTTGAAAAGCAACTAAAAGAAAGGCACATAGGCCATTTCACCTGCACCGTCTCCTGCTCAATAATGGAATCACATTTCTCAACCTCACATCTATTCCAGCTGCAAAGTGCCACTGTCTTACACGTTCACTAAATGGAAAGAGATTCAGAAATAATTTGCAATTTGGGGAGGAAAAAACAAAACACAAAAGGAGAGATTTCATGTAAGAGCCTTAACAATGCAATCTGTTAACAGACATCTTGCCATTTGCTCCCAAGTTAGTTTCTTGAAAACATGATGGCATGAATACCTTTTTCTTGGAAGTAGCAAGTAAAATCACTTTGTTCCTGAAAATTAGCATCAAGTTATAAAATATGCTGTCATTACCAAACACTTCCCATAAAGGCTAAAAGTTCTGATTGACTGTTTCAGTGTGCCTAAAAACTGACATTAAAGAACCACTGTGGGGGCCGTGCGGACTTCCCTGATGGCCCAGTGGTTAAGAATCTGCCTGCCAGCGCAGGGGACATAGGTTTGATCCCTGATTGGGGAACTAGGATCCCACATGCCTCAGGGCAACTAAACCCATGTGCCACAACTACTGAGCCCTCGCTCTAGAGCCCACACGCTGCAGCAAGAGAAACCAGCGAAACGAGAAGCCCACGCACCACAACTAGAGGAAGCCCGCACACAGCCAGCAAAAGCCCAGTACAGCCATAAGTAAGTAAGTAAATACTTTTTTTAAATTAGAAGAAAAAAAAATCCTCATGGTTAAATGGAGCACTGACTAGCATCAGGCCTCCAGAGCAGATTCAAGCTAAGACACGTCACCTGATTTAATCTCGTCTGCAAGGTGACTCGTCCTCCAGTAGACGGCATTCGGCTTAGTGCTGCCTCAATCTGGTAACACACAGCAAAAAAAACGTTTAAATAAAAATAGGGGAATTCTAATTACTGGCAAGGATGTTTATAACAGGATGGAAAGAAAAGACTTCAGCCTAGTATTTTCTTGTCCATCTCGACTTCACCCAAGTTCCCTCTGACACAATTAGTTATGACAGCTCGGTTCACGCGCGTTTCCAGTACAGCTTTGTATGGCATCAACAGCAACTTCCTGTGTTTGACTCAATAATTCCCTTCTGACTGTTCCTCAGACACATGTACTAAGTTCAGACAAAGATTTAAAACTTTTTTTGTTTGTTTTTACCTGGTCTTTTTCTTTTGTAAGTTCATCAAAAAACCGTTCCGTTTCAGCTAGGGTCCTTATCTTTGCTGTATACTCAAAATTGTTACCCTGTGGTGCTGTGGAGACGGGCTGACACTGTTCATAGCTAATTGATTTGTTCTTCTCCCAGGCTGGTCTCACAGAGACTTTCTTCACTCCATTTGGCAATGGTTCGGGGGAAGAGCTATGATTAACATGGATGTCAGTGGCTTTTTCTGAGTATTTTTTTTCTGCCAGAGAGAAAAGAAATTTCTTCCTTATCAACTCGTCTCAGAGAGCATGAACATACTAAATATGCTTCCCAACTTCACTTTCTGGAAATGGCTGCTACACGGTCAAAAAAACGTAATGAAAAGAAAATATGTAATCAATCATATATACTCAGCTTTTTCTCCTCAGAATTCTAAAAACCTTTCCCTCAGTCTGACAATCTTCACATCTCCCCTAAATAAACGTATGCAAACTTTCTGTAAACCTGAAGCGAAAGCAGTTTAAAAAATAAGCAACGCATTTAGTGGACATATATCAACATTACAGAGTTAGCATTTCAAGGGCCTGCCCAAGCAATTTCATGTATATTATTTTACAACTTTATCTCAAACGGAAATTACAATTGAGAAGAAGGAAAAAACATCCAAAGCCTAAGTTGTATATAAGTTATAGAACATAAAAAACTGAATAGTATGGTCCTAGTAATTAAACACTAACATCCCCTGACCTCAGTTTCCCAACTTTCCAATGAGGATAACACAAACAATATGAGCATCAAAAATGCTTATTTTTAGAGGCCCTTGGGTAAAAAAAATTTAAGTGTAGGCTATAATGACATCTAGAGCCCTTGATACCAGAAACTCACAAAATGAATGACTAAAACCATAATTAATAATTTTTTAGGAAAAGATACCTTCCGAGTCATCTAGAGGAAGAAACTGGAGCTGTTTCCTTGGATTGGAACGTTGTATAGTAGACACAGGAACAGTATCTAAATCATCCAAAAGTATATCAAATCTATTGAATGAAGCAAGTTTTACTTGTGAGAAAAAAATGTTAACCGACGTTCCCTATTCTCTACTAGACAGAAGAGCTGGCCTCCAAGTTAACTCACATATTTACATATTTTTTAAGAGAGAAAGGTGGTCATATGATTTTTTAAAACTTAAATTTAAATAATATTTTCTAACACAAAACTGTATTTACATGCTGTCGACTTAAAGCATTTACTAATACATGATCTCATCTGATCTTTGTTAACAAACATATGAAATAAGCAGGTAGGCATTATTATCCCTGTTTTATAGAAGAGGAAACTGAGGTTCAATGTGCTTCATTAATTTTCCCCAAAGCCCGACAGAGCTGGGCCACCAGCTCTCGTGTCTTAGGCGTCAGTGGTCATTTCCCCCCACAGTACACACTGCAGACCACCCTTCAGAGAGAACAGCCTCCTCAGAGCACAGGCTGATGTTCAGTGCCAGGGCCACACCAGGACAGCACACTTTCTTGTACAAACGGCCCCCAGTTTTCCCGATACCTTAAACTTTTTTAGGAAAACAAAGAATTATTCTATATCCAAAAGCTGGAAGGAGTTCTGAGGCAGTATTTAAATTTTATAGTAGCCAGTTTACATGGTTGAAAACTGTTTTCATGTATTATAGTACTTTTTTATTTTTAGTAGGGCGTTTATTTAAATGATTTAAATCCAACAGAATCCCCATTGACAACTGAAAAATTAGTGATAGCTAGACATAACAGGTGATATTAAAAAAAAAAAATCAATTCTATACATATTTTATTCTACAGTTTTAGAGAACTTACCGAATTGGGCTGCTTTCGTTTTTGCTAAGTAGATGACTAAATCCTGGGGACAAATTTTCTTTAGGGGATCGCTTTGGACTATACGCCACGGTCACTGGTGTTAACATAATCTCTCTTTTTGCTACAGAGGAAAATGAAGAGGGGACAGTCTTTTCCTTCTATGTATGGCCTATGTTGGCAGAACTCAGAAAAGTACTGAAAGAAAAACTAACTTTAAAAAGAATACATCTGCATTGTAAAACTTTTTGAAAGATAAACAAGAGCATACAAAATTAGAACAATTCATACTTCTAACTATCCAGAGGAAACCACTGGCCACATTTTACTCTATCAGACTGTCGTTGCAGCGCTCTGTCTCAAAACTGGTTTTTCAGGATTTTAGAAGTCGACTGGAAATAAGGTGGAAACACCAGTGCACCCATGAACAGTTCTAAGAGCACAGTCATATATGAATTTCTTCAGCTGCTTAAGAAAATGGAAATTAAGGATACAGAAATCCAATGCTTAACTTTAAAATCACACTTGCAACTGGCTAAAGAAAATGCTGAGTCACTTGAGGTAACTACATGAAAAAAAAGAAAACAGCTTTATTTCAGGCTAGCTTAATTTGTTTGAACTAATGTTTAATTAGTCAGTCATCAAAATATTTGAGTTTGACTCAAAAACTGAAGTGGTATATTAGTTGCAAAACATTTGTGGGACACACATAAAAGTCTCGCTTTGAGAAACGGTGAGAATTTCTTCTGTTATGGTCATAGTAACTGTGCAATCAGACAGTGTTACTGAACAAGATGGCATTTAGAGATTCGGTGTTCAGAGCACTGTACTAGGTGCTAGGAAGAGCATAAGGGAAGCAGAGAGCATCAACGTGTACAGCTCAGATGTCACTCTTCCAAGCCCAAGACAGAAACCTCTAACCCTTACTTGGAGTGCTCGATTTACGATTTGAAGGTGGCAAAGACGATGATCTCTGTGAAGCAGAATTAAACCTCTTTTGTCTTTGCTGGGTACCCTTCTCTGGGGACCGACTTGCATTAACTGAAGAGTCAGCTGGCCGAGGATTCACCAATTCTGTAACAGAAAAATGTAAAAAACAAAACTAGCTTCAGTTATCTGCCTTCATCAACAGATGGTTACACAAAGCAAGCAATTCTTCTATCTATATTATAATGATTATTTGCAAATGTACCACATTACAATGAAAATGCTTGATGAAAAAAAAATGTGGGAGTTTTTAATGAATTCATTCTGGTTCTCTGTTTACAACTGGCATTCAAGGTGATTTTTCAAGAGAGTTTATTTTTAGAAAACAGGTCACTAATTTATTTACTAGCAGATACTGCTTAGGAAATGCAACGCCGAAGATCTTAATGACTTGATTAGCAGGCCTGACCAAATAAGCGCCAGAGAAAGTACAAGTGCTCGAACCTGTGAAACACACTTCAAGCATTAAACACACTCTTGGGCTTCGCTGGTGGCTCAGTGGTAAAGAATCTGCCTGCCAATGCAGGAGACATGGGTTCAGTCCCTGATCTGGGAAGACCCCACATGCTGTGGAGCAAATAAGCTTGAGCGCCTTAACTATAGCCTGATAGAGCGCCCAGGAGCTCCAACTACTGAGCTCACCTGCTGCAGCTACAGAAGCCCACACAGCCTAGAGCCTGTTCTCCACAAAAGAAGCCACTGCAGTGAGAAGAACAGCCACAACGGACAGTAACCCCTGCTGGCGGCAACCAGAAAGCAGCCCATGTGGCAACTAAGACCCGGCACAGCCAAAAATAAACAAACAGAATTATTAAAAAATAAGCAGACCTCTTGTCCTACTGAAAGATGCTCAGTAAGCCAAGAAAGGGAGCGTAGGATATGTTACATCTCGCTTTATGAACTCCAAATGCCCGCTTTAACTTTCTGATGTGTGCAAGTAAGACAAACTGAGGTAGAAAGTTTCAAATACTCTTAAGAATGTCACAGAAATCGTTAATAACAGAGACTAATATGTCATTTACTTTGTATAAAAGGTATGTATGTAACGACAATGATACATTAACAACTAGGATTCAACTGTCTGAAACAGGGGGAAGCAGCAGGAAAACAAATTTAACTTTTTATTTCATTACTTGGGGCATTTCATTTTAAGAAGGTATATAGTTGGGGTAGAAAGGGGAGGAGATCTATGTATGCATCTATATTTCTATCAGACAAGGAATAAAATACTTACTATTCGAGGTATCCTCTTTCTCTGTCTGTGTGCCCCAATTTTTAAATACTTTTTCTTCATCAAGTTCTTTTAAAGCTTTCATGATTGGTGTGTCTACAGTCTCTCTCTGCTTTTTTATCAATAAACTTGGTGAACTTCCAGGCGAAAGATCCTTTTCCAGAGCAGAATGGTACCTTAAATAGTAATTACAAGACACACAGTGCTATGACCTGAATATTTTCTGTCTCCCCAAAATTATGTTGAATGAGACTCTTATGATGAATTCTTATTCTCAACTCGGTGGTGTGTATGTCAGGGGCAGGGAGGTGGGGCCTTGGAGGTGGTAAGGTTTTGATGAAAACTTGAGAGTGAAGCCCCTACGCTGGGGTTAATACCTTTATAAAAAGAGGAAGAGATATCTTGATCTCTCCCTCCACACATGCACCAAGGAAAGGCCACGTGAGGACAGAATCCGGCCCACCCATGCTGGCACCCTGATCTCAGACTGCCCACCTCCAGAGCTGTAGAAAGTAACCGTTTGTTGTTTAAGCCACCCAATCTGTTGTAACAGCCTGAACTAAGATGGTTTACTGGGATTATTACTAGACTAGAGGAATAAAATGAGGGTTGATAGTTATACTCCACAATGAATACGCATGCTTTTCAATACAAGTCAATAAAACTGAACCTGTTGTATAAGACCATTGTTTCCCAATACTTTTCACAGCCTAGCGCATGCTGTTGTTTAGTCTCGAAGTCGTGTCTGCCTCTCTTGTGACCGCATAGACTGTAGCCCACCAGGCTCCTCTGTCCATGGGATTTCCCAGGCAAGAACACTGGAGTGCGTTGCCACGCCCTTCTCCAGGGGATCTTCCTGACCCAGGGATCGAACCAGCATCTCCTGCATTAGCAGGCGGGTTCTTAACCACTGAGCCACCGTGGAAGCACTCAGAGAAATATATTTATATGGCACTCTGGAGGAAATGAATGAGGTTGCTTCTGGAGACGCCAGTGATCCATAGGGTGACGATCAGCCTCGTGTCCTAACTGTAAGCCCATCCACAGGGCACACGGCTATGCCAGGGGCACAAGCGCAGAGGCTCTGGAGTGCCTCAGAAAGGAAAATTTCCTAAAAGCACTAGCCTTTCAAAGTAAAAGAAAAATCAGATCCTCAAAATTAAGACATGAAAGGAACAAGGAGATGGTTCTTTAAACCTTCCTGAGCTTTGAAAGGCAACTGAAATCGCTAAGAAAAGCTAAGCGTGCCTAAATGAGATCTTCGATGGAGCTGTCTCACCCAGGAAGGCAGGCCTCCTCCAGCTGGCTGTCCACCTTGGTGTCCAGGGGCTGCCCAGTGAAGATGGAATGCTCCGCTCCCGGAATCAGCCACTTCCTCCGGCTGACGTCTGAGCCTGCCAGCATGCTGCAAGGAAGAGAAGTGTGCTCAGACGCTGCAAGCTCTGCGCTCCGGTTTAGACTGGGCACAGACAGCAAACAACCTGCTCTGAAATACTCTTCCCACATTTACCCAGGGAATGAAAGACTGCATAGAACAATCTTATCACTGTAGCTAGATGAACTCTATTTGAAGGTTTTCAGTTCCAACTGAATTGCTCTTCTTGGTCTCAGAAGAACAAGAAGATAAATCTTTGACAAATCAACGCATAGTTTAAATAAAACATCTAGCTCAAACCTAGAAAATTTCATAATTTGTGAATGTCTTGAACCAAATCTAGCCTCAAGATTTGGTGCATTCATGTGCACACAGCCCTGAACACCCCCGCCCAGCCCCTCACCACACTTCACACCCTTTATGACCCATCGGAGCTCAGGCCAGGGGATGAAGGACAGTCCTGCCTCTCCCCACTAGACCAGGAGGGCTCACAGAATTTTCTGTAAAGACAGAAAAGGCCTTCCATCTGCAGAGTCCAATACCATAGCCATCAGCCACATACACACAAACTCGTGAATGCTTGCTACAGAGCTAGATTTAAACAGCCCTGTAGAGAAGGGCCCTGCTGTACTGAACAGTGCTATTCTAGACCAGGATGGTCCTGCCTCCGTTCCTGTGAAGCACAGCCCGTCCGAAGTTCATTCCACCATCCTCTGGTAGCTCCTGTCCTTGTCCTGAGCACCCTCCCTATGCACATGTGAGCTGCTCCACCTCCCGCCAACCATGCAACTCTCAGAGGATGCTCACTGGACTTCATGACCCTAGAGAAGACAGTCCCCTCAGAAATCAAACCTCCAGGGACTTCCCTGGTGGTCCTGTGGCTAAGACTTTGTGCTCCCAATGCAGGGGCCCCAGGTTCGATCCCTGCTCAGGGGACTAGATCCCACAGGCTGCAACTGAGTGTCTGAATGCTGCAACTAAAAATCCCACATGCTGCAACTAAGACCCGGAGCAGCCAAATAAATATGTTTTAAAAAAGGAAATCTAACCTCCAAGATCCTTCCGACTCCCATGCTCAAGCATCCGCATGCACAACACTCTCACCTCAAGGCCCGTGACCCTGGGCCTCCCCCTTCCCTGGGCGGCAGCCCCTTCCCGCTTTACAGCTCCTCTTTACCACCGACCCCCAACCCAGGACACTCTCCTGCTGATCATTACTCATTGCCTGGAACCCCTTTTCTGCTCACTTTCCGGCACACCTGACTGGCAGCAAGACCTAAGCCTGGATGACTACAATGACCTCACTTTTCTTCAGTGTCTGTATCTTTACAGCTGAGCTTTGCGGGAAAGAAGCTGCCTGCCTGTGTAGACTGGGACATCATCAGAGAATCGCTATCTCAGGTGGACACCCGACACTGGCTGCCAACACGTCTTCCTGTAATCAAGGAGCTCCGATTCACCACATAGGACTATCTGATACCCTCTCCACTCTCCCCAAACCCCTCACCCCAGGCTTGACTGTCAGGTGATAACCACCCATCACACTCCAGAGAGAGAACAGAAACCAGGAGACAGGAACTCCTGCCTTCCTCTCTCTGCGCCTTTTCACAACCAAACTTTTTTTAAAGGGTTGTCTCTTCTATTTTCATTTCAATCGCAGTCACCCCTCTTCCCCTTAGTTTTTAAATGAAGAATCATTTCAAACCTTTTTAGAAAATTACAAAGAGTACCATAACAAGCACTCGCCCATAGTTTTAACAAATGCTAACATCTTACCATATGTGTTTTTAATTTTAAGACATAAAAAGCACATTTCTGGTTGTTTATAATTTTTAAATTACATAAAGGTCATAATGTACACATCCTTTTAATGCTTTTTCTACTCAACATTCTGTATGAGACATACCCATGTTAATACGTATATATAAACCTCTACCATTTTAATCATTTAACCGCAGTATGACTGTATCACAAGTCATTTATCCTTTCCCCTGTTGGTGAATGTTTAGTTTTCAATGTATTCCCTTTTCAGCAATGCTATAATAAACATACACAAGAACTTCTCTAAGGTAAACATCTATTGTATGTGTGCTCAGGTGCTCAGCTGTATCTGACTCTTTGCAACCCCTTGGACTGCAGCTCACCAGGCTCCTCTGCCCATGAATTTTCCAGGCAAGAATACCAGAGTGGATTGCCATTTGCTACTCCAAATACTTATTAGATTAGTGAAAAAGCAACTGAGATTTTGTATTGTTGAACCCTGGCTATTTGATACTGGAATACCTTCTTAAATGTAGTTATGTTATACATAATTTTAATGCACTTTTTTTTGCTAATGACTTATTACTTGCTGTTTATTTTAGACTATAGAAATGATGTTAGATGAAAAGCAAATTCAAGTGACTTTTTTTTTTTAATTAAAATTCAAAATGGGTTGTAAAGCACCGGAGACAACTTGCAACACCAACAATGCTTTGAGCCCAGGAACTGCTAAGGAAAGTACAGTGCAGTGGTAATTCAAAAAGTCTTGCAAAAGAGACAAGAGCCTTCAAGGTGAGAAGCGCAGTGACCACCACTGGAAGCTGACAACAACCAACCGAGAGCCATCATTGAAGCTGATCCTCTTACAACTACACAAGAAGTTGCCAAAGAATTCAGTGTCGTAAGTGAAAGTGGAACGGCTTCCCTGGTGGCTCAGCTGGTAAAGAATCTGCCTGCAGTGCGGGAGACCTGGGTTTGATCCCCAGGTTGGGAAGATCCCCTGGAGAAAGGAATGGCTACTCACTCCAGTATTCTGGCCTGGGAAATTCCATGGACTGTACAATCCATGGGGTAGCAAAGAGTCGGATACGACTGAGCGATCTTCACTTTCACTGGCATTTGAAAGCAAACTGGAAAGGTGAAAAAACTCACTGAGTGAGTGCCTCATGAGCTCACTGCAAATCAAAAAAACCGTCATTTTGCAGTACCGCTTTCTCTTATTCTACACAACAACGAACCCTTTCTCATAGGATTGTGACATGCGACAAAAAGTGGATTTTATTCAACCAGTGACGACCAGCTCAGTGGATGGACAGGGAAGCAGCTCCAAAGCACTTCCCAAAGCCAAACCTGCACCAAGCAAAGGCCATGGTCGCTGTGTCGTGGTCTGCTGTCCGCCTGATCCACTGCAGCTTTCTGAACCCCAGTGAAAGCATTATATCTGAGAAAATCGATGAGATGCACCAAACACTCAAAGCCTGTAGCTGGTACTGGTCAACAGCATATGCCCAATTCGTCTCCAAGACAATGCCCAACCACGTGTAGCACAACCAACACTTCAAAAGGTAAACAAATCGGGCTACGAAGTTCTGCCTCATCCACCATATCCACTTGACATCTCGCCAAACAACTATCACGTCTTCATTTCCACAGCATTCTGCAAGGAAAATGCTTCCACAACCAGCAGGAGGCAGAAAATGTTTTCCAAGAGTTTGACAAATTCCAAAGCATGGATCTCTAAGCTACAGGAATAACCACATTTATTTCTCACTGGCAAAGATGTGTTGGTTGGAATGGTCCCTATTTTGATTAATAAAGATGGGTTTGAGCCTAGTTATAATGATTTATCTGGAAGAGGGCATGACAATCCACGCCAGTATCCTTGCCTAGAGAATCCTATGGACCAAGCTGTGTGGTGGGCTATAGTCCATAGCATCACAGTCGGACATGACTGAAGTGACTGAACACATAATTTAAAATTCACAGTCCAAAACTGCAATTACTTTTGTACCAGTAACTAGCATCCTATTTCTTCTGCAACTAGTTTTTTTTGTTGTTCCATATTATGTTAAGATTAAACCACATTGAGTCTTGTTCAGGAGTGGGCAAATTTTTTCAGTAAACAGCCAGATAATAAATAGTTTAGGTGTTATCAGCCAGATAGACTCAGTCCCAACTACTCACCTTTGCCACTGTAGCACAAACCAGCTACAGACAGCATGTAAGTGAATAAACTTGGATGTGAGCCAATCAAACTTTATTTATGGTCACTGAAAACTGAATTTCATATAATTTTCATGTATCATGAAACTTTTTTTCCCCCAAAAAAATTAAAAACAAAAACCATTCTTTGCTCACAGACCCTACAGAAACAGGCCATAGGCCTGGATTTCGCCAGGGAGCTGTCGCTTGTCAACCCCTGATCTAGTCTGTATATGGTCACGCTGAGCAGTATTATGCATAAATGTATCACAATACGCTGACATTACAGCTGTTAAACATCTGGGTTTTCACTTGCTCTTCATTCAGTACATTCCCAACTGGATTCCACTTCTATGGCTCTACATAAACGGCTCTCCAGGTCATCAGGAACCCCCAGCTTGCAAATGCAAGGGACACTCAGTCTTTATCTCACTGGTCCTCATGGCAGCTGCTTCAGTCTTCCTCCTGTTTTTCAGCAGCTGTTTCTCAGTTTCCTTTTCCAGCTCCTTCTCTACCCAAAACCACAACATTGGAGCTCTTCAGAGCTCTGACATGGACTCACTTCTCACTACACACACCCATCCATCCAACAACTTTAAGCACCACCTACAAAGACAAAACTCGAGTATTTATAACTCGTCTTCTCTCTGCACTCCAAATGCAAATTTATCATCCCCTGCTTGAGTTCCACTTGGAATTCACATGAATCTCACACTAAAATATTCAAGATGGAAATTCTGATCTTTACTCCATGGTCTGCTCTTCCCATCTCTTCGCTGGTTCAATGTGACCCCCTTGGCTGTTCAAGACAGAAACAAAGGTTTTACCTGGCTTTATCTGACGCCTCCCTTTCTTACGCTCCACCCAACTCATAACCATGTTCTATGGCTTCTACCTCCAGAATTTTCTCAAATCCTTCCCCTCTACCCATTTCCGTGGCCACAACCCAGCTAATACCATCTCTCTCCAAGTCCTTCAAGAGTCTAATTAGTCTGTTTCTACTCTTTTCCCTTCCTCATGGCAGGTTCACTGAACAAAATTATAAGTCAGGTGACACCATCTTACTATACAAAAAGCCTTCCAAGTTGCCCCAGTGGACTTAGAGTAGAGCCTAAACGCTTGACCATGGCTTAGACAGTAATGTGTGAGGAACAGCAAGGCCACACGAGCCTCCTCTGGGTTCTTCAAATACAAAACTAAGCTCTCTCCTTCCACAGGACTCAGCAAGACCACTGTCTCTGTCTGGAACACTCCCTCCCTTCCACACCTCTCTCCTGAACGACTCCACACACACATCTTACCTCTCTGCTTACATGTGCCCTCCTCAGAAAGGACTTCCCCCCCAGGCAAACCTTAGTCCTTCCTTTCATTCAATCTCAAACATCCAATTTCAGTTATTTACGTATTTTTTTCTTTAAATAATCCATTATGTCCCACATAAAATAGATTAGTAAAAATTTAGAAAAAGTTTCTCCTTTGACAATTACAACTTAAAAAGGTTAACAACACAATTAAAATTTTTTCTGATAAAACATCAATATTAGGAAGTTATAATCTACTCTTTATTACCTTTTATACATCAAAATCATAATAAAAAACAATTCAAATTATGAAAAAACTTACTCTGTAAATGTATCATCAAGATAATGTTCTTAGGTTATAACAAAGCGAATCTGGAAAAACTAAAAAGAAAAATTCACACAACCTAATGCAGATCCATCATCATAAGTTTTTCATTAACACAGGAATGAAATTTATGGAAGATAAGAGCTATGGCAACTCACTCCAGTATTCTTGCCTGGACAATCCCATGAACAGATGAGCCTGGTAGGCTACAGTCCATGGGATCGCAAAGAGTTAGACACGATTGAGCAATTGAGCACAAGGGCTAACAGACCCTTTGAGATGTTGTAGTCCAATGTCCTTGTTTTTACAGATAAGATTGAGCTCCAAAAAAATTAAGTGATTCATCTGAAGTCACACAGCTGGACAGAGTCAAAAACCAAAAACCATCCCAATTCTCCTCAGTCCCAATCTGCTTTTACTATTTCCTTCTTTTGGCAAATGCCTCTGCCTAAGAGTTTTCACAATATCTAACAGTAAGATGCTTTCATACATAAGATCTGTGATGACATTTAACCCTGTCTTCTTCACCATTTAGACAGATGAGTGTCTCAGCTCAATTATAGGATTTACCTATTACTAGTTTCACAGAGATTAAATGAAGTAACTTACTTGGCATGTGAGGGTCTCATGGGAGTTTTAGAATTATGACGAAGACTCAACATATTTTCATGCTCTACTTGCTTGACTTGAGCTTCAAGTTTTGAAACTGTCCTAATTCAAAAGCAGTAAAATAAATTAAGTACATTTCAACAAGCTTAAAATACAGCTCAACTATAAATTACTTATTTAACAGACATTTCTAGGAAAGGGGTGACAAAAGAGATGCAAATTCATAAAACTTTTTCATAGTAAAATGTCATATTAAACTTTAAAAAGCTGAATAAAATCAGGGAGAATATAGAAAGGCAAATAGAAAAAAATCCTACAAAGGAGTATTTCATATGCTGTAAGACTATAAGGAAAAGGGAACAACAAATGCATTTAATACAGCAAGTAGAAAAAAAAATTTAGAAATTTGACTACAGATAAAACAGTACAAATTACATCAAAATAAAATTCAAGCAATCAAATAAATTGCAATTTGCAAATAAACTGCAAAAGATGTTTAATTCTAACAGATACATGACTTGTACAAAATATACACAGGTTAGGCTCTCACAAAAGAGGAAGCAAGCTTGCCATCCAAAGCAGACCTATTAACAAGAACTTGCTTTCTGAACAACTCTCAACTTACAGGCAGCTCATCTAATTTGTGCCATGTTCAGAATAACAGCTTATCTTCAAGTTTACCAACAGAAAATAAGTACTATGGCCAATTAATTATTTTGAGGCTTATCTTTGCATTCTTTCTGTTCTTTTAAAACTTCTGAATATGTCTTTATCTCATCTTTCAAATTTAGATTCTTACCTACTCTGTTGCAGGGAAGGTTTGAGAAAGAAAGCTCTAACAGGGCTGACTGTGTATACCAATCTGATAACAAAACTATCCCTAGAATTGAACGCTTCACAGAAAAGACTTGAGCAGACAAGAAAGCTACACAGTACTTCTGTTCTTTCCAATGAGAAGTCCTTAAGAGTATGGTAAAATCTCTAAATAAGAGACATCATTAATCTCCAAACACAAAAATATACTCTGAAGCCAGTTAGAAATATCTAATCATGGCCATAGGGGCCATTTACACACTGTGCCTTACCTAATTAAGCAAATCAGATCATGAATACAGTTCCCCAACCTGGTCTTTAAGAAATATATAACCACAAAATTAGTGTGAATGCTGTTTTCTTTTTGGAGCACAAATATAAGTCAGTGAATTAGACTACTTCCTAAAATTCTTTTCAATGACTTAATATCACTTACGCTTTACCCATGTTAAGAAAATGCTTAATGTTTAAGCACATGCACACCTTGCAGCCACAGCCACCGATGTATTCTAATTATTTTAAAATCTTCGGCTAAAATCAAATCTATTTCCAGGTGAAGGGAAGATGAGGATAAAATCTAATCTCAAAGTGCTTAAAAATCCTCAAAAGAGGGTTTCCTTTCCCATCATTTTCAATATAGACACATATTTAAGGGCTGAAAGAACAATTAAAAGGTTTTTGGTTATTAGTAAGATAATAGGTTTTACCTTTTCAAATCAGAAATCTGAGTATGTGCATCAAGCAATTTGTTCTCAGTTATATTTAATGTATCCTATGAAAATAAAGAAAAAATTCAGGTAACTGAAGACAAATATTTAGATGTAGTCTTAGATTAGTTTTATATTATGCATCTTAAGAGGAATACACCAAAAGAGAACTATAAAGAAAATTATGCATAATCAGCAAGTCTGGCATCAACCAGAGAAAATACACATAACATAAAGGAAAAAACGAGCTAGCAAACACTGGTTTAATCAAATAGCTGTGTGTAATTTCCCTTTTTAATAAAAGTGAAGTAAAGCGAAGTCACTCAGTCATGTCTGACTCTTTGTGACCCCATGGACTGTAGCCTACCAGGCTCCTCCATCCATAGGATTTACCAGGNGGAAAAAACGAGCTAGCAAACACTGGTTTAATCAAATAGCTGTGTGTAATTTCCCTTTTTAATAAAAGTGAAGTAAAGCGAAGTCACTCAGTCATGTCTGACTCTTTGTGACCCCATGGACTGTAGCCTACCAGGCTCCTCCATCCATAGGATTTACCAGGCAAGAATACTGGAGTGGGTTGCCATTTCCTTCTCCAATGGATCTTCCCAACCCAGGAATCGAACCCAAGTCTTCTGCATTGCAGGCAGATGGTTTACCATCTGAGCCACCAGGGAAGCCCCATTCAAGTACTAACCAGGCCCAACCCTGCTTAGCTTCCGAGATTGGACGAGATCGGCCATGTTCAAGGAGGTATGGCCGTAAAAAGGGTATGGCCCCTATTTAATAAATAAAGCCTATTAAGCTTTGCTTGATTAGAAACAATCAGTGTCAAAATTACCATTTTTAAACACAAACTGACTGAAACCTCAATAAATGGAAAAACTAAAACCTGTAATGATGAGATTTCAGCTGTAATGACTAGCCCCTGAAACTCCAGACATTCTGGCTACCAAGCTGTGCTGGCCTTTTCATTAACCTTGGATAATCACAACCCCACATTTTATGCAACAGAATTACTTGAAACTCACTTACTTATTGTGGAGTTTCAGTGAATTAGAAATTGTAGATCCCAAACAGAGTTTTAATTATAAGTATTCAAACATAGGCTACTCAACCTCACAAAAAGCTACTGTTTTGCAACACAAAACTTTATATCTAAATAGTATTAATTATGTGCATTTGTATGGTACTTTATACTCTAAAAATTTCATCTCCTCTCAAATGAAGCAACTACTCAATAAATATTTTTTAAATTAACAAATTTAACAAAATTGTGAGTTCAAGGGCAGATATTTGAAAATAAGGATAACGACACAGAGAAGATGTCTAGTTCAAATAGCTAGATGGGCACAAAGGAGGGGAGAAAAAAGGGCGACAGTCAGGTCTCCTGACTTCCAAAATGATGTGTCTGCCCCACAGGAAGTTCAGAACATGAATCAGTGACCATTACCTTTACTCTTTCGTGTTCTTTTCCAAGGGACTCATACTCTCCTAAAAGCTACAAGGAAAAACAAAAGAATTACATCACAAGATTAAATATTATAACATCAGCGGAGATTATAAAAACCTATAAAATCACTACCCATACTCTTCAAAGATGCTAGTGTCAGGAAAGGACAATGTTAACACATTGTTTCAGATTAAAAGTAACTAAAAAAAGGAGAAACAAAAAAGGAAACAAAAGAGATGAGTGAGGGAGTTCCCTGGTGGTTCAGTGGTTAGGCCTCCCGTAAGCTGCACAGTGTGGAAAAGAATAAACAGTCACATGTGGCTAGCAGAGATCATGTTAGAAGGCACAGTTCTATAAAATAGTCTGATCTTCAAAGAATTTGAAGGTTATAAAAGAAAAACAAAAACTGAGGAACTGCTCCAGATTAAAGGAGATAAAAGAGATATGACAACTCAGGGCAGTATGTAGTCTTGGATCCAATCCTGAACAAGGGAAAAGAGATCTGTTTCTCTCTTTATACCAAAAGTATAACTAACATTTATAGTATAATTCACAAAAATTGAATGGAGCGTATAAATTAAACAAGAGTACTGTACTGGGAAACACATAGCTTTTTGAGGCAGAAGCCCAGTGTGTCTCCCTTTGCCTGCTATAGCTATCCTTTCCTACTTCACCCCCTCAAAAGATTACTGTAGTAATGTTAATTTCCTAATTTTGCTACAGTTATATAAGACTGTCTTTGTTCTTAAGAAATATACCTCGAAGTATTTAGAGATAAAGGTGCATTATATCTCTAACTTACTCTCAAATGGCTTAGGAAAAATATTTTTTTCAATCATTTAACTACATGTGGACAGAATGATAAAACACATAAGATGTTATCCAGAATCTAGGTGAAGGGTATATGGAAATTCTTTATACAATTTTTGCAACTTTCTGTAAGTCTGATGTTATGTTAAAACAAAAAGTGCAAGAAATTTTAAAAACCAGGAGCTCATGTTCTCACACACACTAAAATTAAGTACCAATACATTAAGAATAATAATAACCAAACGATATAAAGTTCTAATAAAATACAGCACAATGAACAGAGTGTTCATATGCATGCCCTCCTGAAACTTTACTAAAATGACTGTAAAAGAATAAAAAACATAGTGCTTGCTGATATGACATGCTGAAAACAATACTTTACTTCTATGATTTTCCTCCTAATAACCCCCGGTCTGATGATGAGAAAAACATCAGTCAACTCTCAAGGGACATCCTGCAAAACACGTGCCCAGTCCTCAAAACTGTCAAGGTCATGAAAAAGGAGGGACATCTGAGAAACTGCCACGGCCAAGAGGAACTTATGCAGATGGGATGGCTAAATGTAACCTGGACTCCTGGAGGGAGTCCTGGAGCAGAAAAGGAACATTAGGAAGAAAACAAGGAAATCTAAATAAACTGTTGTAATTATTAATAATGCATCAAAGTGTTCACTAATTGTGGGCAAGGTACCATACAAATGCAAGATGCCAAAAACAGGGGAAATGGTGTGGGGCATATGGGGACACTCTATTTCTCCACAGTTTTTCTGTAATTCTAACTATTTCTAAAAAATAAAACTTTTAAAAAAATGTAAAGTGGGGTTGTAACTATAAATGTTTTTAGATATGAAGACCTCAAAATTTGTCTCATGCTTCTTTTTCTCAGGAGATGTACACTAGCAAAACAGAAGATGTAGAACCTACACAAAATGACAGATGCAGTACAGAAAAGAGGGAAAGACAACTCCCAGGATGATGACAAGGGCAAGCCCTACAAATCTGCATATCAAACCTCAGAGCAATCAGTTCAAACTGAAGCAAGGATACTAGGGAGGCAGGCAAGGGGAAAGGAAGTGCTATGCATGTTAAAAAAAAAAAAAAAAAACTAAGCAGATTAAAAATAAAGCAATTACTAAATTAAGGAAAAATATAACAAAAGTTGGAAGAGAAAGAAAATAAAATCACTGAACACTGCAGCTTAGTTCTGAAAAATATTTATATAGACATAAGAAATACTGAATTCTAATCCACCTATAATATATTGTATTTAAAATCTAAGATACCACTGATCAGAAATCATACTATTTAATATTTACTAAAATACTAAGAGGGGGCTTCCCTGGTGGTTCAGTGGTTAAGAATCTGCCTTGCAATGCAGGGAACACCAGTTCAATTCCTGGTGCGGGAAGATCCCACATGCACTGTGGCAGCTAAGCCTGAGTGCCACAACTACGGAGCCTGTACTCTGGAGCCCAAGAGCTGCAACTATTAAACTCTGCACAATGCAAGAAGAAAAGCCACCTCAATGAGATGCCCATGCACCGCAAGTAGAGAGTAGCCCTCACTCTCCACAACTAGAGAAAGCCCACGCAGCAGTGAAGACCCAGCACAATCATAAAATGCTAAGAGGAAAAAAACACTTTCAATCAAAATAAGACACTATAGTGTAAAAATGTATTCCAATTTCAGAGCTGTTCAAATGTAAAAAATAAGCTTCTTAGAATCAATTTAATCACACTGGAAAGAGGGGGACAAGTGTTTGGGAGCCAATGGTGAAAGAAAGCTAAACTGTAGTGATCTCGCACAGAAGGAAGTCAATATATAACATCTGAGACTGACAGGTAAAAGAGAAATGTAAGTTTATTATTTAGAAACAGGAAGTAAAATTTTAGAAGAAATAACTAAAAGGGCTGAAAAGAATGACCTCTAGGATAGAGGATTACAAGTTAGGAAGAGGTGGAGAAGACTGCTGTTTCTCATTTGAACTATTTAAACTATTTACATGTATTATCTTCATGAAAAAATGTTAAAAAACAAAGCAGCAAAAATCAAATCTAAAGCTACCAGAAAGAAAATTTCAACAGATGGAAATACTTTCAGATTTTTTATGTACTGTCACAAAAATATTAGTAAAAAACTGAAAAAACCTGAAACTTTAATCCACCTTTAATGTGATACAATTCTAAATTTTAAATGAAGTTAAATCAAAATGAATAATTATATCAAGCCTCTTCTAAATCTGGTTCATTTTACCTTCCAGACACACAGATGTTGACTTAAGGCCACTCAAAAGCTGCCCTGCTAGAGACCGAAAGGCGTGGGAGTGACACCAGAGTTCCGAAAGCCCTGACTTCCTGTTTCAAGATAAGACGCAACCGACTCAGCCAGAAAGGTATGTAAAGCGAAAACAAACGTGAAGTGTGTCATAATAGCTTGTAAGACTACAAAACCTGAATCTACTTTTAGCCAACCACAGAACTGAGTTATCGTTACTTGTCACTTACATCTTGAAACATTTTGTTTTCTTGTTTTAGTCTTGCTTCTTTATCATCTGAGAGTTTGTAAGCATTCTCAAATGCCTCTTCCAAATCCTGAAGTCTAGATTTCAGTCGAATAATGGTATTGTCTTTTTCTTTATTACTTGTTCTCATTTCTTCAATTCGTTCCTGCAGAATTTTGGAGGCACTGCTGGCTGCATTGAAGCGTTCTCTGAAATCACTCTACAAAACAAAGACAAGGATAATATGTTGTTTTCAATAATAATAATTAAAAAAAAAACAGAGGTCTCAATAGCAGCTAATAAACTGTGGACACTAAGATATAAAAACATATAAATAGAAATGAACACATTTGATATTCTGTTATATCCTAGGAATGGAGACCAGAAAGGATTACCCAACAGAATAATACACAGAAAGGACTGAGGCATTCTGATTCCAGGACTCACCTATAGACCACTTTAAAGAGGAAAAAATCACCATGACTATCAGGAAACTGATTCTGAGAGCAAAACTGGAATTTTTTGCCTCACATTAATATTTACAGGGGGAAAAAAGCATTTCTTATCATATTGTCTCATAATGAAAAGAAAATTCAAAATGCACCTGATCTGTTAATATTCATCCAATAATCATTAACTGCAAATCCACCAGGCACCAGGTTACTAGGGTGCTAGAAATGTAAGACTGACAGAAACGCCCCTGACTTCATGAGGTTTATAGTTTAGAGGTGCATGCATGTGCATGCGTGCTCAGCCACTCAGTTGTGTCTGACTCTTTGTGACTCTATAGACTGCAGCCGCCAGGCTCCCTCCTCTGTCCATGGGATTTTCCAGGCAAGAATACTGAAGTGGGTTGCCACTTCCTCCTCCGGGGATCTTCCTGACCCAGGGGATCGAACCCACATCTCCTGCAGGCAAATTCCTTACCACTGAACCAAATGGGAAGCCACAGTTTAGGAGGAGACAAAGATAACTAAATAAACATCAAAGACACAGAAATAATGTCTAGAATATAACTGGCATTTTCCAGCAAAACATTGTAAAATTACACACAAAAGAATAAAACTTGGCAGTGCGGGGTGGGGGGGGCGGGGGGACAAGTTATTTAAAAGGAAAAGATTAAGCACTCCTACTTACATATCTAAGAAAACTGAAAATATGTCCATAGAAAATCTTGTATACACATGTTCAGAGCACTATCATTTATAATAGCCAAAAGGTGAAAACAACCCACCTATCACCTGATGGACAGATAAACAAAATGTGGCACAGCCATTCCACAGAGTACTACTCAGCTATGAAAGAGTGACATACTGGCCCACGCTACCCTATGGATAAACCTTGAAAACCTGATGCTAAGGGAAAGCAGCCAGACACACAAGGTCACATATGATGTGATTCCATCTACGCCAAATACCCAGAATAGGTCAACTCATAGAAACAGAAAGCAGAGTAATGGCTGCTTATGGCTGAAAAGAGTGTGTATGTGAATGGCGGGGATGGCTAAAGGGGTTTGGGATTTCTTTTTAAGGCAGAAAAAATTACGGTGATAGGTGCATAAATTTGTAAATATACTAAAACCCACTGAATTGTACACTTTAAAAGCAAGAGTTTTATAATGTCCAAATTATATCCCAATTAAAAAATAAAATTTTTAAAGGGTAAAATTTGTAGTTATCATATAAAGCCAGCAGCATTCAAAACGGAATCTTAACAAGAAATCCTAAAGGAGAAGACAAGCAACATATAATGCTTTTATAAAAATATTCATTTGTCTCTAAAGTTCAATTAATAAAAAAGCTTACATTTTTAAACATTTAGCCACTAGAACAATGACCAAAATTACCATACTTACTTACCACTTCTCTTTCCAGTAAGTTATTCTTATTTTCAAGTGTTCTCACATGACTAGTAGCTTCATTCAGAGCACTCTCTAATTGGCCACATCTAAAAAAATATATTGAAACAACACAATCAAAGCAATATCCTTTCTCTTAAAAGTGTTATAAAAATCTGATTCTCTAATATATTACATAAAACAAATTTTCCAATGTTAGCCAAGACGAAGGATGCCATTTTAGTAAAATATATCCCAATGAACCTGATATTATAGCATTCAGGAAATATTACAAATGATATGGAAAAATCTTTAATAATTATTAGGTGAAAAAAGATATGAGCAGGTTTTTGTATACTCAGATTCACAGCAGCATAGTTCACAACAGCCAAAAGATGGAAGCAATTTAAGTGTCCACCAAGGGATGGATGGATATAAACAAAAGGCAGTGTGTATGTGCGTGTGTATACATGCAATGGAGTATTATTCACTCTGACACATGCTAGAACATGGATGAACCTCGAGGACACAGTATGCTGAGTGACACAAAAGGACAAATACTGTGATTCCATTTATACACGGTACCCAGAAGCATCAAATTAATAGACAAAGGAGAATGATGGTTGCCAGGGCGGGAGGGAGGGGTCATGGGGAGTCATTGTTTAATGAGTAGGCTAAAACAAGTTCTGGAAATGGATACTGGTGATGGTAGCACAACAATGGGAAGGCACAAAGCCAGTGA
Source organism: Oreotragus oreotragus (assembly GCA_006410675.1). Taxonomy (NCBI): domain Eukaryota; kingdom Metazoa; phylum Chordata; class Mammalia; order Artiodactyla; family Bovidae; genus Oreotragus; species Oreotragus oreotragus. Next base: position 320,169 of record SJYX01016922.1, read on the forward strand.
ACTGTACACTTAACGTGCAATATATAGACGACTGCATAAAACAGCTTGATCTTTGTCATGAAAACAATTTATACATGCATATACATATTGATTTCTAAAAGGATGCAAAAAGTTAAGTTTAGGATGTGAGAACAGAAGATGGGGTAGAAAGACGTCATATTATATCCTTCTATATTATTCAAATTGGCATGAATGTCCTTATTCTTATAATGAGGGGCATTCTTTGTAAAGCTAATTATCATAGGACCTGAAAATAACAAAATACACAGACGAATTCGGCTACCTTTTAACTCAGTGTTTAATGACGTATTGTAAACAACAGCTAGTATTTATTGGGCACTGGCTACAAACTCAGTCTATGTTAAGCACTTTGCATTCAGGCTCACAATCCTGTGAGTCAGGACCGCCATTATTCCCACTTTACAAATGTGAATAGAGAGAAGACAAGTTCCTCCTGAGCCACACTAGGATTACGAGCAAGGCAGTCTGGCTCCAGAGTTCAGGTTCCTATCCACTATGCATCGATAACCTCAGATATGCAGATGACACCACCCGAAATGACAGAAAGCCAAGACGAACTAAAGAGCCTCTTANCCATTTTAGTAAAATATATCCCAATGAACCTGATATTATAGCATTCAGGAAATATTACAAATGATATGGAAAAATCTTTAATAATTATTAGGTGAAAAAAGATATGAGCAGGTTTTTGTATACTCAGATTCACAGCAGCATAGTTCACAACAGCCAAAAGATGGAAGCAATTTAAGTGTCCACCAAGGGATGGATGGATATAAACAAAAGGCAGTGTGTATGTGCGTGTGTATACATGCAATGGAGTATTATTCACTCTGACACATGCTAGAACATGGATGAACCTCGAGGACACAGTATGCTGAGTGACACAAAAGGACAAATACTGTGATTCCATTTATACACGGTACCCAGAAGCATCAAATTAATAGACAAAGGAGAATGATGGTTGCCAGGGCGGGAGGGAGGGGTCATGGGGAGTCATTGTTTAATGAGTAGGCTAAAACAAGTTCTGGAAATGGATACTGGTGATGGTAGCACAACAATGGGAAGGCACAAAGCCAGTGAACTGTACACTTAACGTGCAATATATAGACGACTGCATAAAACAGCTTGATCTTTGTCATGAAAACAATTTATACATGCATATACATATTGATTTCTAAAAGGATGCAAAAAGTTAAGTTTAGGATGTGAGAACAGAAGATGGGGTAGAAAGACGTCATATTATATCCTTCTATATTATTCAAATTGGCATGAATGTCCTTATTCTTATAATGAGGGGCATTCTTTGTAAAGCTAATTATCATAGGACCTGAAAATAACAAAATACACAGACGAATTCGGCTACCTTTTAACTCAGTGTTTAATGACGTATTGTAAACAACAGCTAGTATTTATTGGGCACTGGCTACAAACTCAGTCTATGTTAAGCACTTTGCATTCAGGCTCACAATCCTGTGAGTCAGGACCGCCATTATTCCCACTTTACAAATGTGAATAGAGAGAAGACAAGTTCCTCCTGAGCCACACTAGGATTACGAGCAAGGCAGTCTGGCTCCAGAGTTCAGGTTCCTATCCACTATGCATCGATAACCTCAGATATGCAGATGACACCACCCGAAATGACAGAAAGCCAAGACGAACTAAAGAGCCTCTTAATGAAGAAAGAAGAGAGTGAAAAAGCTGGCTTAAAACTTAACATTCAAAAAACTAAGATCCCATCCGGTCCCATCACTTCATAACTGCAGGAATGAAGTGAAAAGATGCTTGCTCCTTGGAAGAAAAGCTATGACAAACCTACAAAACCTATTAAAAAGCAAAGACATTACTTTGCCAACAAAGGTCCATCTAGTCAAAGCTATGGTTTTTCCAGTAGTCATGTACGGATGTAAGAGTTGGACCATTAGGAAGGCTGAGGGCCAAGAATTGACGCTTTTGAACTGTGGTGCTGGCTAAGACAGCATGGAGATCAAACCAGTCGATCCTAAAGGAAATCAGTCCTGAATATTCATTGGAAGGACTGATGCTAAAGCTGAAACTCCAATACTTTGGCCACCTGATACGAAGAGCTGACTCATTGGAAAAGACCTTGATGCAGGGAAAGACTGAGGCAAAAGGGGACGACAGAGGATGAGATGGTTGGATGGCATCAATGACTCAATGGACATGAGTCTGAGCAAACTCCAGGAGACAGTGAAGGACAGGGAAGCCTGGCGTGCTGCAGTCCATGGGGTCGCAAAGAGTCACACAGCTGAGCGATTGAACAACAAAAGCATCAAAGCCTTGCAGAAATGAAATACTGATAAAACTGTGGATGAAACAGTGAAATAATAATACAGTTCACTGAACAGTCAACTGTAGGTGTGCTGTTATTTTTCTGTTTTAATTACAGTGATTCTGGTATACCAAAGATCTCACCCCCTAAGTTACAACTGTGTGACAAGTGTTAATGGCCCCAACTGGAACTCCCAATTTACAATTTTAAAGTCTGAAAAAAACTGCTACATATACTGCCAACATAATTATTAGTTTTTGTCTTAGGTAAATGATTTCTCTCTAAATAACCTCAGGCCAAACCAAATCCTTTGGGGGTAGTAGAAGGGGACAAAAATGCATTGCTCTTCATTTGTATGTTACAGGCACATTGACTCCAGTGCAGCAGACACTGGAGTTGTTATTAACACTTTCATTTATGTAAGACACTGACTTCCAGGCTGCTCCTCCATTCTCTCACGATTCTGAGGGGTTCCAGACATAAAAATATTTTAACTAGTTCCCCTTTACTTTGTGCTTTCTTTGGCATCTTTTCTATGACCTAATAAGGCCTACTGGTCGCTTCTGTCAGACTTCTGATTTCCAACAGGAAGTACCTGTGGTCATCTGTGCCTTCCTAAACACACACACACACACACACAAGAACCAACTTCCCTAGTCTGCTATCTGCTCTTTTCTTTTCATCCTGCTGCTGCTGCTGCTAAGTCACTTCAGTCGTGTCCGACTCTGTGTGACCCCATAGACAGCAGCCCACCAGGCTCCCCCATCCCTGGGATTCTCCAGGCAAGAATACTGGAGTGGGTTGCCATTTCCTTCTCCAATGCATGAAAGAGAAAAGTGAAAGTGAAGTCGCTCAGTCTGTCCGACTGTTAGCGACCCCATGGACTGCAGCCCACCAGGCTACTCCGTCCATTGGATTTTCCAGGCAAGAGTACTGGGGTGGGGTGCCATTGCCTTCCCCGTCTTTTCATCCTAGAAAACCTAAAACTAGTTTTTTTTTTTCCCTTGCTCTTTTCAAACTACTTCTCTCTGCCACTGGACCCCATCCCTACCACCAACAGCAAAATGGAAGCAATAGAAATTACCAGGATGGATTAAGACAGCATGTTAACACCACAGCAACCACACACTGGTATAAAAGCTAGTTTTACTCGAATTCTATAGGTTAGACTGCTAACTGGACCAGAAGATTTCAGCTCCCTCATAATTATTCTCAAGGAGCTTTGTCTTCTTGCCCTAAAGAAGAATTATTTGCTGTCATCTAGAGCCTATCAGTTTTCTCTTCTTTTTAAAAAAATAATTTGTTTTTGGCTGTGCTGGGTCTTTGTTGCTGTGTGAGTTTTCCTCTAGTTATGACAAGCAGGGGCGACTCTCCTGCCATTCTCCAGCCTCTAGGCACAAGAGCTTCGGGAGTTGCAGCTCCCGGGCTCTAGAGCTCAGGATCAATAGCTGTGGCACAAGGACTTATGGCTTAGTTGCTCCTCAGCATGTGGGATCTTCCTGGATCAGGGATCGCACCTGTTGTCTTCTGCATTGGCAGGTGGTTCTCTACCACTGCGCCACCAGGGAAGCCACCCTTCAGTTTCCAATCTGTTTAATATCGTTTGTAAAGTATGTTGCAAAGTATGCTGTTATTAATACTAGTATCTCTAAACTAAGCAGAAAGCTGTTCTTAATATAAGACCACGCTCCTGTGTGCCTATGGTTTTTTTAAATGAGATAATTATTTCCACAGGTGCATGAGTGGCTAGGTTAAAGCTATGCATATCTGGGTCAGCCACAGACTTATTAGGAAATAAGTATACAGGACAAAACGACATTCCCTTACATATACAAAATCTGCTCAACTGTCTCAGTACTTTGCTTGTGTGAAACAAACGTCCTCATCAATTTTCAGTATTTTGTACGAGGATGGCTCAAATCTTTAAAAATAATTACTTAGGCAAACATGTTTCTCTGAAAAATTTCAAATCGAAATTATGTGCTTTCAAAGTGTTTTATCATCACAATATATTATGCTTTGGGTAAAATAATATATCCAAATTGGAGAAACACTAACTTTACAGTTAAATTACAAGTTTTACCTGTCTACAAGAATTTGATTGGTTTTCTTCCAGTCTTCAGCTGCAGAAATTTCTTTTTCCTCCAGTTTCTGTTTCAAACTATTTATTTCTGATTCATAGTAAGCTCGAAGGTCTGCTATGTGTCGAGCATGCTTTTCCTTCAGGTTCTGCCTAATCCTGTTGGTGAGAGGAAAAAATATTTAGAAAGCATCTCCTCACTCTCTCAATAGGAAAAAACAAGAACACAATCATTCTCATAATCAAAAATACAGCCTTTTCCCTTTATACACCTACAGAAAATGAGATTAATCTACGTTGACAGCTATTAACAAAGCAAAAAAAGATTTTTTAGACAGTCTACATTATTTAAATTTTTATGTATTATTGAAGTTCAATAAAAACAACTTTCATCATTTAAGCAGACATTAGAGAACATCTATTAACATTACAAGCCATTCCCAGAAGTACATACTTAGACAATACCACAGGATCCTCGAGGGAAGTCAGTGAAATGCATTCTGGGACACCATTGGCTGTACCTGGAAGCTGGGACTGACTGACTGAGACAGGCGGTCCCAGGACAGGGTTTTCTTCATCTACAGTGCTGACTGAGATGTCATTACTACCAACGGTATATACTGAAGGAAACGTGGAACTGGTCCTACTCTCATTTCGGAATGCCTGATTTTTCCAAGAGTCCACTGGTGAAACTTTTGCATCTGTAGGATATTTTGGGAAACCAGATAACTGAGAAGTGGTATGACTTGCTTGTGAAAACAAGTCCATGTCAGAGTGACTAGAGAGACTAGGTTCTAGAACAGAGTCCGGTGAAAAGGATATTCTGTCATCAAGAGCATTCAAAAAGCTATGTGGTTGAATCCCTGAAATCTGCTGATTTGGCTTCATGTGTAACGTTGGGTCCAGAGTCAGTACCTAGAAATAAGACAGAACAGTAAGCTTTCTTTCTCTCCACGCAGGTTTTTTTGTTTGTTTAAGTGGGTAGGCTTTAGATCTCCTAGGGAAAAGAAGCTCAAGATGCGAGTTAAAGTCATGAAGCATCTTTTATTTTCACCCAGCAGTGCTGACAACTTTACCTCTGGCGGATGCTTTGGGTTGGAAGCAGAAGTGAGATTCCTCTCAGGTAACTGCTTGTTTTCCCTTTGTTTTTTATGATAAATATCCTTCAGTGATGGTGGCTTCATCTCATTACTAGTATTAGACTTAAAGATATGAAACAAAATTATTCAAATATTATCAATGAATCAATGATGAAAAAAGTTTACTTTCCTGATATCAAGATCAGCACCATAAAAAGGTTTTTTGAAAAATTTAAAATAAACCAAGATGCTAGACCATCAGATTTATAATAAGAGTTTAGAAGTCATTCCCCATTACCTGTTACCTATAAATATTAACGGGATAATTTTAACCTAAGATATTTAAAACCCTAAGAACACTTTCAAAGAATAAAATTCGTGGTAATCTCCTTACTTAAAGTAAGAACCAAGTTCTAAAGAAAAGACTTCATAATGAGTGAATGAAGCGGGACAAGAAAACTTCCAGCCAGATTTATTTCCTGTGACTTGAAGGGACAGGTGTCAAGAGTGGAGTTGCCTAACTCTGTAATTACATTCATGTTTAAGAGTTGGCAGTCGCTGGTGCCTCAGATGGTAAACAATCCACCTGTAATGTGGGAAACCCAGGTTTGATCCCTGGGTTGGGAAGATCCCCTGGAGGAGGGTATGGCAACCCCCTCCAGGAGTCTTGCCTGGAGAATCTCCATGGACAGAGGAGCCTGGTGGGTTACAGTCCATGAGGTCCCAAAGAGTCACACATGACTGAGTGACTAAGCACAGCACACCACAGACAACAAGAAGTGTTAAGAAAGAAGTTACCCAATGAAAATAAGACCGCCTTTAAATTAGTTATAAAAATAAGAAGATACAATCCTAACTTCCACAACTGAAATCAGGGCTTTGCTACACTGCAAGTGTTACAAAGAGGCCTCAGCTCCAAACAGTAACAGTAACTTATCTCAAGATGGGACTTACTGTAGGTCATGACAGGGTACCATTTAACTCTGGGCCTCAAATTTAACCTGTGGACATTCTGTCAAATGATATTACAGATTCAGTGAGAGATACATTGAAAGCACTGAAAGAACACATTCATCATACAGCCTTAAGCTTTTAAACTGTCCCATTTCCAGATACTACAAAGACCGCCAAGCACCATGAATTAATACTTTTTAATAAACCCTTAACTAGCTTGTGAAAAAGACAATTATAATTTGTGTGTGTGCATTAAAGGCATTAATTTGTTAAATGTAAACTTTTAAAATTAACAATTTCTATAACTCCACTTTGAAATTTTACTTTTATATACCTACAACCTAGAAGCCTTTTCAAGTGCTGAAGCCTACGTTGAGCAGCAATTCTTCCACTCTGGCTATAGCCTGAGGAAAACTACCCCAGGGGCCTGGGTAGAGTTACAACTATTCTATTTAGAACTCATAGTAACACAAAGTGACTTTTTTCACCTTGGAATGGGTGAAGGGATGGATGGACAGAGAGATGAGTAAATGAATGAATGGATCTAAAACAGCATATTAGAGAAACACTCGGAAAGTAGCCCTATACTGGGGCTTCCCTGGTGGCTCAGCAGTAAAGAATCTGCCTGTCGACGCAGGAGATGCAGGAGACATGGGTTCGATCCTTGGGCTGGAAGATGCCCTGGAGAAGGAAATGGCAACCCACTTCAGTATTCTCACCTGTAAAATCCCACGGACAGGGGAGCCTGGCAGGCTACAGTCCGCAGGGTCATAAGGAGTCAGACACGACTGAGCACCAGAGCCCTGTATGAGGGACCGCTTCTTTTTTTGCCATGCCACAAGGCTTGTAGGATCTTAGTTCCCCAACCAGGGACTGAACCAAGGTCCTCAGGAGTAAGAGCACGGAGTCTCAACCATTGGACCACCAGAGAAACCCCTTTGCACTACTTTTACGATGTCTCTTGTCATATTTTAACATCTCTGAATAGAGGATGCCTCTTATAATTAATGGTATCCTACAAAGGCCTTTGGTCAAGCAGTAGCTGTGACACAATTGTCACTGGCTGTTCATATGCAAATAAAAAAGCCATCAAAATTGGCCAAACAGGTGTCAAGCAGCTTGGAAGAAAATCCTAGTGACTTGAACCTGTGCTGGAATCCCTGAGAACCAATATTTAAGGGACAGTGAATCAGCTGCTTAAGCAATATTCCCCATCTGAGGGTCAAATATAGGTCAGTCCTACATAACTACTAAGCCAGGTAAAAACTCAGCACCAAGGCTTTTTATTCTCTTTTAAAGAAATGTAAAGTCACCAATGTTCTTGGTGGCCCAAGGGAAATGGAATATGGAAAACACAGAAACCAGCACTGACTTAAGAGAACAATGTGAAGAGTTAAGCCCCTGAAGCTAAAGACGTTTCAACTAATTTACTTCACTTATATTTTTCATTAAGTATGTATGAGAAATAGATGATAAAACTATGTTTAAGTCTATAAAACATAAATTTAAGTGATAAGAAAGCATTGCATCAGTCTAATTGATGAATTTTTTTTTCTTGGTAGAATAGGAAGCATGAAGTCTTAAAACTGATGGGAACTTTATATTTTGAGTCAACAGAACAGAGTGTTCATTTACAGATGCTGCAGATCAAGAAAATACACACAGTGAGCCTATAACTGAAAAGCCCACTGAGTCTCCCAGAGCCCTCAATCTCACTTCCCCAGCCCTTGCTTCTTTGTCTTTATCTGTCTCTTTTACTCTTCCTGAAGGACAGAGTGCTGGTTTCCACCTTCTCTGGGACTCAGATGCCCACAGATCTGCTGGTCCCATGCTGTCCTGTCCATCTACGCCTGCGACTTGTGTTTACAGCTCTCCTGGTTACTTTAATGGTATCTCTCCTTTCCTCCAACCTATTTTCTCATCCCCTGATCTAAGCACAGGAGAGAGAGAGATATATATCGATATATGTCAATATACACATACTGGATATTCTTATTTCTTTGCTTTGAAATCAATAAAATATTTACATTCCTCGCTCAAAGAAAATCAATACAGTAACTTAATTATGACAAAATGAATCAGTGGGAGGTTATAACAGAGTAGAAAATCAAAACCAGGTCTGGGAATGGGAAAAGAAGTTTATCTGTGTACTTACTACATTGAAGATAGTGGACACAAAACCATGTCATTTAATTTCATATGACACTGGGCATTTTAAATTTCATTTTTAAGTAATTTTCCTAAGATCTCACAAGAAATGAATGATAGAGACCAAATTTGAAAGCAGGCGGGTATGATTTAAAGCCCATGCCTTTTTCCTCTATATCAGAAATTTAAAAATACAAAATTTATAAATGAAACAGTACATAATTGTGTAACACAAATATACATGTGTGTCATGTGTTACTAAATTACCTGGCTTGGTGATATATCCGTGGAGGAGGCTGGTGCAAATGTCTTCTCTGAAGTCTCAGGCAAAGAGTGATACATGTCCTTCTCCTCCAGTTTCCAGTAAGTCAGTCCTAATGTGAAAAAATATACAGAATAGATAAAGGTGAGGAAAAAGAATAATAGTGCTTTCTAGAAAAACTTATTTCTACCTAAAGAAAATTAAATATGGGAGGTTTTGGCTACCTGGATACAGAAAGTTAAATTTAGAAGGGAAAAAAATTCACTTAAATGTCTTGCCATGTAGGAGTCCTAACTTAATGACTCAAATATTTTAAACTGAACTATAAAATAGATATTTAAGGTTTTTTTTATGTGGACCATTTTAAAAGTGTTTATTGGTTATAATATCGTTTATGTTTTGGACATGAGCCATGTGTCATTAGCTCCCTGACCAGGGATTGAACCTGCACCCCCTGTGTTGGAAGGTGAAGTCTGAACTGCTGGATGGCCAGGGAAGTCCCTAAAATAAATATATTTTTTAAAAAGACAACAATTTTTTATGCAAAGCACAGACTTACACAGGAGCAATGTAAAGAACCTAACGATTCAAATGCTTATTTTACTATGCCAGCTGCAGGGAGGAGGCAAAAAACTATAGTATATACACTATGTCAGAAGGTGGCGAGCACTCTCCTCTGGTAAAATTTAAAAATTGGGCGTAAGGGAGGATGCAGTGTGTGTGGAAGGGAGGACAGATGCTCTTATTGAATAGGATAGTTGAGGTTGGCCGTGTTAGCCATGTATGAGGAGGTTCCTCCCAAAAGGAGTGAGGAGAACATGCCACGTACAGGAAGCAGCGGAACAAAAGCCCTAAAACAAGAACTCATCTGATATATTTGAGCAAAAAGCCTCCCTGCTAAATCAGAGAAAAGGGGAGACCAGCAGACACTGAGGTCCAACAGCAGGGCTAGATGTCTGCAGGCCTGGGGGAGTGAGGACAAGCTCTGGGCTCTTCTTCCGTACACAGCAGACCCACCGCAGGGTTTATGCAGAGGAGTCACGTGATCAGATCGGTCATTACAAAGGATGGCACTGGCTACAGTGTTGAAAACAGATGGATGTGCAAGGTGACAGCAGGAAGGCTGGTCAGGAGGCTCGTGGGAGCCCAGAGGGCAGGGGAGGAGGCTCTGTGAGGGATGAGAGCAGGGAGGTGGTGACAGTTGCTAGAGTCTGGCAGCTTTCACAGGCAAAGCCGACTCATCCTGAACTGGAGGTGGGATGGCGGGAAAAGAAGTCAGTGTGTAAAGCCATTAAGACTAAAACAAGTTCACCATGGAGAATACAGAATGGCTCACAGGGGAGTTCAATTTCTTAATTCACTTTGGATATCTGAGAAAACGCTGGGATGATTTTTGTAGCCATTTGAAATAATTGTAAAAAAAAAAAAACTTATCTTTCAAAACTTGTAGCACAAATTAAGGCAAGTGAGGAAGTTACAGATGCAGAGACATAAGACAACAAATACATCTTAGAAACCCCTTTATATACTGTACACGATTATCACCCTAGGAGAAATGCACACATTACTATTTTGAAAAAACTCTTTAAAAATGTAAGTATTGGGACTTCCCAGGTAGTTCAGTGGTTAGGACTCCATGCTTCCACTGCAGGGGCCACAGGTTCTATCCCCGATTGGGGAACAAAGATCCCTCATGCCAAGGGGTAAGGCCAGAAAACAAAACAAGTATCATACCTGTTCCTGAATCAGACACCCAAGAATTTGGACCCTCATCTGGTTTGTTGAAGTAAAAAGCTCGAGAATGTGTATCAGCAGTGAAATCAGACTACAAATCAAAAAGAAAGCCATCAGTTGACAGTTTAAATCACTAGGCACAAACTGCTGACCCAAGGAATATGAGCCAGGTGTCAAACCCAGGCACAGAGAAACTTTCAGAGGTTCACAAAGAAAGTCAGCCTAGCTTTCCCCATGGTTCTAATAATTGCAAAATGATAGGAATTAACAGTGAAGGATTTTCTATTCCTGTGTAATTTACAAACGTTTATTTTGATTCTTTGTGGAGCTGGAAGAAGAAACCGGAAGCAGGTTGTTAAAAAGTTCAGAATGAAAACAGATTCCTAATTTGCCATCGATTTCCAAAAGAAATTTCAAGTGCCTAGAATTAGTCATTTAGTACAAAAATTAATGTAAAAGCTGTAATAATTCATTTTTATCAGTAAGACTGCAATAAATCAACTCTGAAAACTGCACATAAGTAACGAACATGAACTCTAAACAGTAGACTATATCTTATATACAAATAATTGGTTACCAGAAAAGGTTAAAAATGCTTACTTATCCTCAATTCTAATTAAAAACTCCAAGTTAAAATTTCCCTACCATATCTCTGGCATTGTCACAAGAAATCTGTGTTTCCAAATATGTGAAAAGATTATTTTCATCGGAATTTTTCTTATCAGTTCCACCTCCAAACTTTCAATTCCTGTTAATAAGTACATGGCTTTGGGGGGTGGGAGGTGGGAGGGGGGGTTCATGTTTGGGAGTTCGTGTACACCCGTGGCAGATTCATGTCAATGTATGCCAAAACCAATAGAGTACTGTAAAGTAAAATAAAATAAAATAAAATAAAAAATAAGTACATGGCTCTATTTGCTTACAAGCACCCGTGGACCCACTGCCAAAGTAAAAGCATGCTAAAGCTGCTGACATTCTCCCTACCAAGAAGGGGATCTCTGCTCAGCCTTCTTTTTCTATCCTCCTCAGATGCCCAGGTAAAGCCAATGGTAAAGAATCCGACTGTCAATGCAGGAGACATAAGAGACACGGGTTCGATACCTGGGTTGGGAAGATCCCCTGGAGGAGGGCATGGCAACCCACTCCAGTATTCTTGCCTAGAGACTCCCATGGACAGAGGAGCCTGGTGAGTTACAGTCCATGGGATCACAAAGAGTTGGACACGACTGAGTATGCACGCACAGCTTTCTAAGGCACCACTTTTAACCTCTTTTTCATCAAACGTCTCTTCTACAACTCCTATCTGTTTGAATTTCTGTTGCGTATCTGAACTTAACTGACCAGAAAGAGCTGACTGCAGAAGACTAAGTGAAAAATTCCCAGTGAAATATTTTGTTTTGCACCAGTTCTGAGGTGCAAATCCTAAAGTGATAAGCCAACACACACTGCATTGGCCAGAGAGGGTTTACCTTACATAATCATCTGCTGCTCTTCCACCCCATAAGGCATTGGCTGAAGAAAACAGCCCATTTTTAAAGAGAAAGGAAAGTATGGTGCAAGGAAAGCCCTTCCCAAGAAATCAGCCTCAGCCTAGCACAGGACCTTCATCAGTAACCGTCTGAAGCACCTGAAAAACTACCACGGAGGCCACAGGTGGGAAAATGATTAACAGCCAGTCTGTCCCAAAGGACCAAGGAAACAAAGACCGGCTGGAGCTTTAGAAAACCCCTGCGCTAAACACTATCCAATTTCAAGACGTGCTTCAGAATAGCTAGACCCCCAGATAAACTATATTGTATTAGAAGAAAATTGGATCCCAAGAGAATTCTGATCATAAAGCTTCCCTGGATTTAGGCTGAAAATGAAAAAAAAAAAAAAAAAATGAGAGACATGAGAAAGGATGAAATAAAGAGGAAAGTTCCAACTTTTGTGAATCCACAGAATTTGAGAATTGGGCATGTAAAAAGTACGTTTCGGGTGTGGTGTCTTTGTTTCACCAACCCCCATTACCTGAAAGCTGTTTAAAACAGACAAACCAAAGAAACTAGATTTCCCCTAATGATTTAGTATCAAAAATATCGAATTCTGTCATGGGCGAGGCGCCGGATTGGAGTAGATGTTGTCGCCCCCGACATCAACATCTACTCCTGTCTCTTATACACATCTAGATGTGTATAAGANTCATATAGCAGCTGCTTTTGTTAAAGAGTTACGGATACTGAGTAAGTTTTAAATATCTTTAAAGCCCCTTTGGCCTAAATTGTCATTGAATAACATTGTTTAATACATTGAAATCACAAAATCAAGTCTCTCTACAAACTTGATTCCTTTAGAAACAGGTCATGTCTTGATTATTCTGAACAGTCTATCATCCTTTGAAAAAAAATCTATTAAAGAATAGAAATCATAAGAATTCAGCCTTCATAAGGCATTATTTACTTCTCTTTTGGTAAATTTTCTTTCTTCAATCCATGATAACTTACGCTTCTTAATATCAGGTGTTGAACTTAATCATATTTGTGTTGAGGAGGGAAATGAAAGTGAAGAAGCTATATGAACCATCAAGCCTCTGGGCCTGGTGCTGTATTGGTAGCTCTGTTCTTTTGAACCAGCACAGTATATCCTTGTTTGGTTTAATGGCATAAAAGCATTTGGAGACTGTACTGAAAGTTGCTTTTTTCACTGGAATGGGTTGGCAGAAAAGGAAAATGTTTTCATACATACTAGCTTCTTTTGTTTCAACGTTAACTGAAACTCAGTGGAAACTTTTTCACTTCTGATAAACTGTGTATTTGTGGTGTGTATCTCACTGGATTCACTGTCTTTTGCTACTGTGGATCAGTATTTGTTCAATGTAGCCCTGTGGTTCCCAGAATTTGCTGCACGTTAAAGTCATTAGGTGGAGAAGGCAATGGCACCCCACTCTAGCACTCTTGCCTGGAAAATCCCATGGGCAGAGGAGCCTGGTGGGCTGCAGTCCATGGGGTTGTGAAGAGTCGGACACGACTGAGCGACTTCACTTTCACTTTTCACTTTCATGCATTGGAGAAGGAAATGGCAACCCACTCCAGTGTTCTTGCCTGGAGAATCCCAGGGACAGGGGGAGCCTGGTATGCTGCCGTCTAGGGGTCGCACAGAGTTGGACACGACTGAAGCGACTTAGCAGCAGAGTCATTAGGAGCTTCAGAAATCTGGGACTCCCCTGGTGTTCCGTGCTCCCAATGTAGGGGGCCTGGGTTTGATCTCTGATTGGGAAACTAGGTTCCATATGCTGCAACTAAGATCTGGCGCAGCCAAATAAACAAATTTTTAAAAATCTACTTACACCTGGCCACCAGCCCCAGATGGTCTGCCCTCATTGGTGTGGTTGTGACCTGTTACCAGGTGGTTTAAAAGCTCCTCCGGTGAGTCTTCTGGGCTGTAAAGCTTGAAACCAGTGATCTGGCCAAGTTTTCTACCTCCATTCAGTGGAGAATCTGGTGAGCAGCTGAAGGTATTGTCTGACAGCTGCCGTTTGGGGTTAGGTCTTCCTAGTAGTCTGTTCTGCCTCTGGGGATCTCAGTAGGGCAGAGGGTAAAGCTGTGACGAGGGCATGATGCTCTTTAAACTTTTCCTTTTCTTTGATCATCTCCTAAACGAGTTTTATTTTCCTATTTTTTAAAGGTGAATTCTGTCATGGGCGAGGCGCCGGATTGGAGTAGATGTTGTCGCCCCCGACATCAACATCTACTCCAATCCGGCGCCTCGCCCATGACAGAATTCACCTTTAAAAAATAGGAAAATAAAACTCGTTTAGGAGATGATCAAAGAAAAGGAAAAGTTTAAAGAGCATCATGCCCTCGTCACAGCTTTACCCTCTGCCCTACTGAGATCCCCAGAGGCAGAACAGACTACTAGGAAGACCTAACCCCAAACGGCAGCTGTCAGACAATACCTTCAGCTGCTCACCAGATTCTCCACTGAATGGAGGTAGAAAACTTGGCCAGATCACTGGTTTCAAGCTTTACAGCCCAGAAGACTCACCGGAGGAGCTTTTAAACCACCTGGTAACAGGTCACAACCACACCAATGAGGGCAGACCATCTGGGGCTGGTGGCCAGGTGTAAGTAGATTTTTAAAAATTTGTTTATTTGGCTGCGCCAGATCTTAGTTGCAGCATATGGAACCTAGTTTCCCAATCAGAGATCAAACCCAGGCCCCCTACATTGGGAGCACGGAACACCAGGGGAGTCCCAGATTTCTGAAGCTCCTAATGACTCTGCTGCTAAGTCGCTTCAGTCGTGTCCAACTCTGTGCGACCCCTAGACGGCAGCATACCAGGCTCCCCCTGTCCCTGGGATTCTCCAGGCAAGAACACTGGAGTGGGTTGCCATTTCCTTCTCCAATGCATGAAAGTGAAAAGTGAAAGTGAAGTCGCTCAGTCGTGTCCGACTCTTCACAACCCCATGGACTGCAGCCCACCAGGCTCCTCTGCCCATGGGATTTTCCAGGCAAGAGTGCTAGAGTGGGGTGCCATTGCCTTCTCCACCTAATGACTTTAACGTGCAGCAAATTCTGGGAACCACAGGGCTACATTGAACAAATACTGATCCACAGTAGCAAAAGACAGTGAATCCAGTGAGATACACACCACAAATACACAGTTTATCAGAAGTGAAAAAGTTTCCACTGAGTTTCAGTTAACGTTGAAACAAAAGAAGCTAGTATGTATGAAAACATTTTCCTTTTCTGCCAACCCATTCCAGTGAAAAAAGCAACTTTCAGTACAGTCTCCAAATGCTTTTATGCCATTAAACCAAACAAGGATATACTGTGCTGGTTCAAAAGAACAGAGCTACCAATACAGCACCAGGCCCAGAGGCTTGATGGTTCATATAGCTTCTTCACTTTCATTTCCCTCCTCAACACAAATATGATTAAGTTCAACACCTGATATTAAGAAGCCTAAGTTATCATGGATTGAAGAAAGAAAATTTACCAAAAGAGAAGTAAATAATGCCTTATGAAGGCTGAATTCTTATGATTTCTATTCTTTAATAGATTTTTTTTCAAAGGATGATAGACTGTTCAGAATAATCAAGACATGACCTGTTTCTAAAGGAATCAAGTTTGTAGAGAGACTTGATTTTGTGATTTCAATGTATTAAACAATGTTATTCAATGACAATTTAGGCCAAAGGGGCTTTAAAGATATTTAAAACTTACTCAGTATCCGTAACTCTTTAACAAAAGCAGCTGCTATATGAGCAAAAGGGCCACATAAAATGTAAACATTTAATCTCTTGCAATTTGGATTATAAATTCAAGTTGTCCAAGCTTCAACTGTTTTTATAGAGGCATCTAAAGCATTCACACATATATTACTTATTACAACTTAATAGTAATAAAAATTACTTGAGAGTTTTTCAAAAAATAATAGATTACTCTCAGGCTAATTGTAAAGATTTGCAGTACAAAGGGAATTAGGACATTTACAAAAATAAATGTTTCTTTTTTTTTTTTTCTTCTAGTACTTTCATTCCTCACTAGCTTTGGTTTCTGGCCTATTAAAGAACCACTACTTGGACTACTGTTTCCCATTCTCAGAGACACCATAAAAGATAGGGAACAAATTAACAATACAAAAGAAAAGGCAAAAAAAATTTATGTTAATGAACAGGTGGCAAACACAACATAATTATCCTGATTATCTGCAGCTAGAGCACACAAGAGTCAAGTGACTTATCACCTACTTTCTCAATTGGTGATTTCTTGGTTTGCTCATCTCCTTGCATAGATTTTGAGTAGCCCTCTTCTTTATGTGCTCTCTTTGGTTGGTTCTGCTTCAGCCTTTGAGCCCATGATGTTATCGATTTACTATTTAAAAAGAAAAAAACAACATACCTCTCTTTAAATGCTGTCTTCAAATAAAACTAAACACTGATAGAGACTATGCTTCGAATTGCTTTTCTAATAGCAGAGAGGGGATAGATTTTTATTGAGTTGCATGAATTTGTTTTTACAATATCTTATTATTAAAGGCAAAATGAAGAAAAGGACTGACTAGCAGCGATTAACAGTATGTATAGTCTGTAGCCATGGGATAGAACAAAAACCACCACAGTGGCACCTACAAATACTAAGTATCTCTCCACAGTGAAAACATACTTATTTAGATGGACTTACGAGTACCCAAGGTACGAGTTGCTCTAGTTAAATACCTTACATTAGGTGACATACTTCAGAGACATAAACTGAACATAATTTTAAGTGATTATTTGCCTTACAAATTCAGCCTAAGTTTCTTTTACTGAAAAGTCCCCTGGATGAATTAAAATGTCATTGAACTTACAAAATCTCTTCTAATATATAACATAAAATTGATCATGCTTGTATATAATATTTGGTTTTAAATTACATGAAAAATTTCAGTTGATTCAGTCCTATACTCTAATTTTCAGCAAATCAATAGTGACTACAAAATATAAAAGGTATTTTTCTGGCAAGCCTTCCACCCTAAGAGTTTTCATAGTCTTATTATCAATGGGAAGGCAGTCAGATGTTATTAACATATAGTGTGCTTTGTTACTTTCAATTTTCCACAGGCAAAAAATAAAAAATTTGATAAAACTGACATGTTCAAATACATCTCATTCCAACTAAAAAGAGCTGTATTAACTAAACATTTTAGCTTATTATAAATGTATTTAATACGTAAAATTCCCTTCAAGTGATGGAGAAATTCAACTTACTTGTTTGTTTTTCCATTGTATACTTCTGAAATCTTACTTTCACCAAGAAAACTGTGTTCAAATTCACCGGGAAAAATGGGAGTATCTTCCTTTAGAGAAGCACAAAACTCTTCATTTGGATGTATATAAAAACTCTGTCTTTTCACACCATCTCCAAGTGGCTCCGCTGGCACCACCGGTGCTCCAAATTGTCCTTCAGAAGCCTCTATGTGCTCCATGAAATCTTGAGCGTCCTTTGATTTGTAGGTGTTTAGTTCTGAGATGCAAAAGGTTCCATACCCACTGCTCACTGAGCTACTATCCACATTGCAGTCTGGTTGCGACAAGGATGCTTCTTGCTGCATTTCAGACTCTTCAGACTTGGGATAACTGATAACATATTCATTTCTCTCACCGTTTTCAGAAAAAAAACCCATTTGACTTTCTGAAGATCTTTGTTTACTTAAAGAACTTCTACCATAGGAAGCCCAGGAAGCATTATTGGTCTGTAACTTGACTAAATTTTTTATTTCCTCCTGTATACGCTAAAAATAAAAAAGAAATTTGGCTAAGAATGTATATAAATATCACATTTTCATAAATGTCTTAAATATACTGCATTTAAAAATAAGAGCTACTACTCTAAAGAAGACACTTGTGCCTTACATTTAATTTAGAAGCAAAACTGATACAAAGAATTAACTCACTGGGGGCTTCTTGTCTTCTGAGAGGCCTCACACTCTGCCTGTAGAGTGTGTTTCTCCCAGGGCCACTCTTGCCTTTTGAGACAGACCACATTCTGTCTGTGGAATGTGTGCCTCTCTAACCAAATCCACTTAACTATCACCTTGGCTTTCACTGAGTTCTGTCTTCAATGAGAGATAAAGAACCTGAGCTTCAATAAGCCCTGACACTAGGAATTAAGCCCCTACCCGGGTGGAGGACGGAGCTACGATGCTGACCCTCCTGACTTCAGTCTACTAAAGCGTGGACTCTGTAGATCTCCGCCCCAATTCTATGCTGAATTCTCCTCTGCTCAAGCCCCCTCATGAATATGCATGCGCCCTTAGTTTAAAACTTCCTCAATTTTACAGTTCAGGGAGACATTGCTTTGGGTGCAAGTAATTAATCCTTCCTTCTCAAAAAAAAAAAAAGAATTAAGTAGTTCTTCTAAAAATTTTACAATGTAAAACAAGAATCAATATAAAGAACAACTTACTTGAATTTGGTTGTGAAATTGCTCCTGCTGAGCCACTATCTGCTCTTGGCATTGTTTTTCCACCAAACTGAATAGTTGTAACCACCTGGTCTATTAAATTATAAAATATTTTGGTTAAAGATAATTTTTTAACCTAATATTTCACAGAAATATTCCTCCAATGGCAAAAGGCCTTTTAAAAATGTATTTTTAATGTAAAAATTATAAGCTAAATTAGTTATAAAATGATAAAATTAGTTATAAAAATGCAAAAATAAAAGGACATAGGCTTGGGCACCCCTTTATGTTACCTGTGGTCTGGGTAAACTTGAAGGCCTCAGTAAATCTGATTAACTTGATGTCATCTGCTACCTTTCTAATTAATCAACAACTGCTGGAAGATGTGCTCAGAATTTGTCTTAAGCCCCTCTTCCTTTCCTCATAACAGCCAATGGTATTCTTAAACAGTAACTTGGACCCAGAAAAAGAATCCCACATCTTAAAACAACAAACAGTTTGGTTTATGAGAATTTGACCCCAAATTAATTTGTTTTTCAAGTTTAAAAAAATCCAAACATTTCAGAGTAAGATATTAAAGTGTTTTAAACACTGCAGCAGCTAAAAAAAAGAAAAAAAGACTCTGAAAGCCTATGGAAGTGGCCTAAGATTCCCTTCAGAGCCCCTTTTAGGTCCTGAACCATTCTGACCAACCAAGAGTAGTTAGTGCTCTTGTAACTAGATGAGGCCAAAACACA
Organism: Oreotragus oreotragus; assembly: GCA_006410675.1. Classification (NCBI taxonomy): domain Eukaryota; kingdom Metazoa; phylum Chordata; class Mammalia; order Artiodactyla; family Bovidae; genus Oreotragus; species Oreotragus oreotragus. The sequence goes on from SJYX01016922.1 coordinate 339,400, forward strand.
AGAGGGGAGTATGAATTCTCTAGAGGATGAATTCAAACTAAAGGCTGGTCTACTGTCAGTTAACAGTTCAGTTCAGTTCAGTTGCTCAGTCATGTCCGACTCTTTGTGACGCCCATGGACTGAGCCAGGCTTCCCTGTCCATCACCAACTCCCAGAGCCTATTCAAACTCACGTCCATTGTGTCAGTGATGCCATCCAACCATCTCATCCTCTGTTGCTCCCTTCTCCTCCTGCCTTCAATCTTTCCCAGCATCAGGGTCTTTTCAAATGAATCAGTTCTCCACATCAGGTGGAGCAAAATATTGGAGTTTCTGCTTCAACATCAGTCCTTCCAATGAATATTCAGGACTGATCTCCTTTAGGATGGACTGGTTGGATCTTCTTGCAATCCAAGGGACTCTCAAGAGCCTTCTCCAACACCACAGTTCAAAAGCACCAATTCTTTGGCACTCAGGTTTCTTTACAGTCCAACTCTCACATCCATACATGACTACTGGGAAAACCAAAGCTTTGACTAGACGGACCTTTGTTGGTAAAGTAATGTTTCTGCTTGTTAATATGCTGTTTAGGTTGGTCATAGCTTTTCTTCCAAGGAGCAAGTGTCTTAATTTCATGGCTGCGGTCACCAACTNCTCAGGTTTCTTTACAGTCCAACTCTCACATCCATACATGACTACTGGGAAAACCAAAGCTTTGACTAGACGGACCTTTGTTGGTAAAGTAATGTTTCTGCTTGTTAATATGCTATTTAGGTTGGTCATAGCTTTTCTTCCAAGGAGCAAGTGTCTTAATTTCATGGCTGCGGTCACCAACTGCAGTGATTTTGGAGCCCAAAATATAAAATAAACCAACAGTATACAACAATATATAATGTCAAAAAGTAGCTACTGCAACAACTGGCTTCCTTGTTTAAAACCGTCCAGTGTCTTTCCATTCCATTTCCATTCAAGGGTCATTTCCATTCCATTCTATTCCCTACAGGGCCCTGTGTGATCTGGGTTGCACACACCTCCCAGCTTCCTCTCAAATCCCTCTGTCCCTTTCACGCCACACACTGGCCTCACTGGCCTCCCTCTGTTCCCTGGACATGCCCAAACTGTCTTTCGCCTCAGAAGTCTTGTACTGACCCTTGCTGTACCCTCTACCAGGAAAGCTCTCTCTCCAGCTCTCAATGTGGCTGGCTTCTTCCCAGCCCGCAATTTCAGCTTAATTATCCTCTTCTCGCGAAGAGTTTTCCAAACCATCCTCACAGGCACTCTCTTTCTTGGCATCTTGTTTAGTTCCTTCAGAGCATTTACCACAATCAGCAAATATCTCATTTGTTCACTTGGGTTTACCAGTCTCCCTCCCATCCCTGCCTGCACTCCAGCACCTAGGATATGAGACCAAGAGTGGGTACTCAGATAGATAGTCTAAACAAACATCTAACAATGGATATTGAAAGCTGAAGGAAATCAACCCTGATTATCTGGAAGGACTGAGGCTGAAACTGAAGTTCTGATACTCTGGCCACCTGATGTGAAGAGCCGACTCAATGGAAAAGACTGAGGCTGGGAAAGACTGGAAAGACTGGGGGCAAGAGGAGGAGGCGACAGAAGATGAAATGGTTGGATGGCATCACTGACTCAATGGACATGAGTCTGAACAAACTCAGGGAGATAGTGAACAACAGGGAAGCCTGGCATGCTTCAGTTCATGGAGTCACAAAGAGTTGAACATGACTCAGTGATAGAACAACAATTGCAAGCTGAACTTTTCTTGGTTCACAGTCCAGTGATCCTCCCACACAATCCAGTGATCCTCCCCATTAATGGTGAAAGCCATTTATACAATGTAACAGAATTAAGCTGAAATCTGTATAACAGTATTAAGGTAAAGGGGAGGAAACCTCAAGATTGGAAAAGAAAGCCTTAAATGAAATATGAGGGCAATGGCAGGAAGTAAGAATTCTAAATCAACTGACTTCAGGACAAATCAGAGTAGATCAAATCAAGTCCCTTACTCTCTCAACTTACAAAATACCTTATATTAATGAAAACAGAAAAGAAACAATCAAGCAACAGTTTTCTTAAGTTATACCCCTGTATCCTTAGGTGTTATTTTTAATCTGATGCAGTTATTACTCACATACAGCTTAACTATAATAATGATAGAATAACAACTTAATAAAAATAATGGCTTCATAGTATATGAGACAAGATATTAATCACATCTTTATCATCATTTTCTTATTTAGGATACAAATGAAGAGTTCATTCAGGCTATAAATTAGTGGAGATTTTTGTTTTTCTGAGACAGATTTTATTGTTTACCCTTTAATTTTAAATAAAGTAACTTAAAGAATATTATTAATACAGTGATAACATAATACACTTAATTGTTAAGAAGGGCTATTATTCATTTCAAACTAAAGTGATTTGTACTACCTGCACTTTATATGTTGTTGGAGGATATGGGCACCTGACTGAAGTTTTCCTGTGAACGCAGTTTTCTGATGCTGTCAGCCTGCATGGGATTGCTACAGTCTGGTTCCCTAGTCTGACCTGGAAAATATGTTGTGGGCTTTCCCATAGTTCTGACTCCCACCTTTCCACCAACAACTTGTGTGATTCTGAACAAGTAAATGTAATTTCTTTATACTTCAGTTTCCTAGTTAAAAAAAAAAAATTACTGAGGAGCTATTTCACATTCCTTTACTGTCTTTCAAATCCAGTGTGTGTGTTTTGGAGTGGGGGCGGGGGCGTGCTGGGTCTTTGCTGCCGTGCAGGGGCTTTTCTCTAGTTGCAGCAAGCAGGAGCCACTCTTTAGCTGGGGTGCACAGGCTTCTTATTGCAATGGCTTCTCTTGTTGCAGAGCACAGGCTTAGTTGCTCTGCGGCATGTGGAATCTTCCCAGATTAGGGATCAAACCTGCATCTCCTGCATTGGCAGCCAGATTCTTTACCACTGAGCCACCAGGGAAGCCCTCAGTTTCCTAATTTATAAAATGGCAATAACAACACATTATTGTGGCTGTGAGGATTAAGTTTTAAATATGATGCCTGCAAGGCAAGGATCTCAATGGGAGAACTATATGTTGAAATCTATGAGTTCACGGTTGTCACAAAGATAATGGGAGCACCACTAGCATTTAGGGGGCATGGTCCAGGGATACAAAACACAGGACAGTCTTCACAACAAAGAACTATCCTGTGTCTATTTTATATTGTATTTTGCAGAGTTTTCAAGTCACCAAATTGTCCAGGAGTGCAACTACCAAGATGTTTCAGTACTTGCTCAGAAATTACATGCCGTTTCAGAAAATTGCATCACCAGCTATAGTGCGGGGAAGGCAATGGCACCCCACCCCAGTACTCTTGCCTGGAAAATCCAATGGACGGAGGAGCCTGGTGCGCTGCAGTCCATGGGGTCACTAACAGTCGGACAGACTGAGCGACTTCACTTTCACTTTTCTCTTTCATGCATTGGAGAAGGAAATGGCAACCCACTCCAGTATTCTTGCCTGGAGAATCCCAGGGATGGGGGAGCCTGGTGGGCTGCTGTCTATGGGGTCACACAGAGTCGGACACGACTGAAGTGACTTAGCAGCAGCAGCAGCAGCAGCAGCTATAGTGCTGGTGCATCGATGCAAGGCAGCTGTCCTGTTCTGTGCTGATAGCTGCTGCGTTCATGGAGAGTCTCCACAGAGGTAAATGCTGGACTGCTTCATTATGTTCTCTAATGTAGATACATTTGAGCATTTATATATTTACATATTATCTCATAAATAAGTATCATTACTCCTTTATATCACAGGACATTACACTGACTTTTTTTTAAAGCAGATACAAGCAGTTTATATTATATGTGACTTTCATTTCAGGACAATATAAATTGATGTTATTTTAAAAGCTGTTATAAAAAGAGAGCTTCAGGTCTCATAAGGTTGAGGCCACTGACAGAAGGTATCTCGTATACTGCCCGGCAAATAGGTAAGCAATAATCATCAGATAATTGTTATTATTATAATCAGTAGTGCTAAATAGTTAAAATGCTACAGATAATGATATGCTTCAAAATTTTCTTACAATCACAGAAATATTAGCAAGTACTTTAAAATGCATTAGAGGAATTCCCCAGGGGTCGAGTGATTAGGACTCAGTGCTTCACTGCCGTGGACTCAGTATCAATCCCTGGTCAGGGAACTAAGATTCCACAAGCCACACAGTGCGGCCAAAAGCAAACAAAAAGAATAGCTTAAAGTATTTCTACGGAAATGCATTAATAGATTCTTTCCTGATAGAATAAAAATATATAACCTTCCCAAGTTTAAGCAGTGATAAACTTTGAGAATTCCAGAAGAGTTTTAATAAAAGAATTCTAAAGAATCAGGTCATCACCAGATCTCTTCCAGAGCTCTGTAGAAGGTTTAGTTCTTTAATAATGTACATTAGCTTCTTATAACTGGTAGAAATCAGACAAATGTTACTATTCCAAAAGAAAGGTATAAACATGAAATTCAGGGAAGAATCAGGAATAAGACTTACACAATATTTACCCTCCCATCCTTTCTAAATCACTACCCTAAAGCATCAGAGGCCTTTATTTTCATATGTTACAAAAACACACAAAACCAATTCAAGAAGTTTTACTGAAATGGCCAAAATAGCATTTCATGTTCCGTCAAATTACGAAATAGCTTACAAAGCTCTTCAGTGAATAATCAATTATATGCCTACATTATGAAAATTAGAGTCAGTTAATACACAACATAATTTTAAAAATCTGTTAGATCACAGAAGAAAGGGCAGAAAGAAACCGGTTCAAATGTTAGGAGGTTTAAGTGGCTAGATGGTATCCTGGCATGTAATAATCTATGTCTTAAATTCACAAATATACTCTGATTCTGATTGAAGATGTTGATTTCGAAGATTTCACACAAAACTTTCTAGTTAAAAATGAATTTACCAGATGTCAAGCCACATTCAGGCAATTTGCCTCATTTTTTTTTTAAAGCACTAGGGGAAACATTTCATAAAACATTCCATTATTATTTACATCGTTTTACAAGGACATTTTATAGGTCTTTTGCATTAGCACATACTGATCATTATGTGGAAAAAAAAGTATAAAAAGTTAAAACAGTTTTCTTTTAAGTTTGCCATAACAGTCATTTTTATAACTCTAACGATTATGGATAATGAATATAAGTAGCTATTACTGACTTCTTAAACCAGATAATCTTTCATTCTATTTATTCCACATTCTGAAAATTAACACAAATTATAGTCTTAGAACTATAATTAACATTTAAAACAAAATTTACTGCTCTCTAAATAAAGAATTTAATAATAATGTTTTATACATTTCTACAAAGCATTACCAACTCTAGCCTTGGAAAAGTGTATCGTGGGCATTACTGCATGACACAAAATTTACATATAAATATTCTTTCAACTGTTAAATTTTTATATCGCAATTTAACCTATGGACAAAAGAAAGAACCATTTGACCTGAATAATCAATGTAAGTCAATGGAGCACAGCTAAATGCAATAAGGTAAGAAACAGAAGCCTTATTTATAAACAGAGCATTCAAAATATTTCAAAGTGAATTTATGTTTTACAAAATCATGACAATTCTGTTTAAGTTACTTAAAAGATTAGGATTAGTAACAAATATCAACAATTTGGTTGGCAATTCTCATTTTTCTGAAAAAAGACATTTTAGTTTATAAAAACTAACCAAAAAACCTAACAAGGTATAACAAAGTATTTTAGTTCACATTCACAATATATAAATTAGAATGTCTAATTTATATATTAGTAAATATATTGTTAAACTGTACTTTTGATCATCGTGTTCAAATTTGTTCTATATTGTTCCTTAATTAATATACCTGACCGCTTTATACTAGCAATAACTTAAGTATCATGCTCTTTAGAATATAAATTGCTAATAATTTAGAGTTTAGTAGAGGCATATTCATAAACAGAAATTGTTTTTTTAATTCCAAAAATAAAACAAAACTAGATACCTCACAGTTTTTCCAAAGTTCCGAATCAGTCTTTCCACTGTTTTGTAGTTCTTGCATTAAAGAGGTGAGGACTTCAACCGTACCTTGAATTACAGATGGTCTGGTCTTCCCTGAGAAAGAGGATACCCCATTTGTACTAAGGTGGGGACTACTTCTGTTGAAACATAAATAATTCACATAGTTTTCTTCATTCTACCAAAGTGTTGAATAATTCAGCAGTTCAAGATTTAGCAGAACAGTACAAAACTACTGATACTTAATCCTACTTAAGAGCACCTCATTTGCTGAAAATCTGATCACAAGTTTGTCCATGAAAGGAAAATAGCAGTGAAAAGACAGATAGCACTTAATTATATTTTTAAGAACAAAACAGAAAGAACTTCAGAAGGGAGAGAATACTCCAAAATAGAGCAGAAGATAAAAATGTATGCTAAACAATAAGGAAAATTCTCAGCGACTCCAATTTAAATTATTCCAGAGGAGTATTTCACTCCTCTTTAAGAGCAGTCCTTTATTGTAATGGAGATCCTTTCTCCACTGCCCAGAATTACAGTCACGTCTTGTTAACTGGATCCCCCTAATTTGGTATGATAAGCTCGTGCTTATCTTTGCACTGTCTTTGAATAAAAGTAGTGCCAAGCAAATTAGTAGCAGATATTCAGGATTTATTTAGCCTATTCAATGTATAAAATAGCACTAATTTTTCCCAGGAGGACTGCTTTTCCAAATCTGAGAGGAGTTTATTTCAGATTTGCTTCATAAAAACACAAGGGATAATTAGGGACATTAAAATTTATTTAAATCCCAACCACTGAAAGGTCATTTTTCTTTTATTTATTGATACTCTGCTTTGTTTTACAAACAATTTGTGAAAAAGAGGACACTAATGAAAATAACAGTAATATAATAGTTAGGATCAGAAAAATACTAATAAAAATTCAAGGGAAAGAACATAATATGGTATCCATTAAGGGTTTAATACACAATTACAGTTGTATAATAATCAAGTTTAAATTTGGCCAATTTAACTGCCAGTCACAATAAAAGGGAGACAGTTCAGTGACATAATTTTCATTAGAAAGGCACATTTAAGTTTCTCCAGGCAAATCAAACACTATGTTCTAAAAAGGGTTTCTTCTAGAAGTGCATTTTAAAAGGGCTGCCAAATGATGACACAGGAAACAAAAAGCGTGGCCAGCATTCAGGAAGTAGGTACAGATTACGATGGCAAGTGTTTCTGGACCATGTCCCATGCTTTTTTTTTTCTCCCTTTCTACCCTACTTTATGCTCTCTCATTTTATATTTTCTTGTAAGCTGCCTTAAATTCCTCCTGAGGAGGGCAAAGAATAAACAAATCTTTTAAGGAATTTATTTAAAATACACAATTTCTTCAAGATCTATTACTGTGTGCAAGTTTGCTCCTTTACGAGTAGGCGCCAGACTGCTATGTTTCTGCTTTACTGTACTTGCTTTTTATGGATGATAAATGGCCTCTGCCTCTGCTGTTTGTAAGCTAATGCAAATTTTGAAGCTGGTATGCTGTAGTTCATGGGGTCTCAAAGAACTGGACATGACTTAATGACTGAATAACAAAAAGTTTAGAAACCAAATAATCAACTTGTCTGACTATGTATAAAATGAGAGTAAACAGGCCCCGATTCAAACAAACCAAACGTGGGATAATTTAAAAAGAAAATGCATAAAATGCATTGTTTGGTAGCATCTATTTTGTCAACTCAGACTGCTTTTTTGCTAACTTCCTCGTATTCAATTTTTTTTCAATCTTGAAATTGCTACTTTCAAGATTGGTGAGGTATTTCTGCAACATGAAACATTATTTTTCCTCTTAATTTCAAAATGGAGAAGCAATATTTAGGCAATTAAATTTTAAAGATATGCTTGTAATTTACCACAAAAAAAAAAAAGTAAAGAGAACTGCATCTAGCAAAACAAGTTCTTTTTCACAACGTTCCCCATATAAAAGAGTATCTCAAAGAAATGAAGAACATGAAAGTATTGAAATTATTCTTAAACAACTGTCCTTGAACAGTTCCTGATCTCAGTTTTGGGGTTTTAAAAATGCAAACAGTAAGTATGACACTATTTGGATAAACTGGTAAATTATGCAAATATTATTATTATTTGTCATTACATTAAAAAATCTATTCTCATTCTTACCTATTAGTATTTAAGTTCAGTCCAAGAGAATAAGGAGAATTTTTTATATAAGATTCTACAGACGATGAAGCTTTCTGTGAGGGTTTCCCCAAGTCAAAATCTTCCATAGTGTACAGAAATTGCTACACGCTCTCATTTGAAAATTCAGGTTCTTGCACTGTTTGAAGAAACTGAATCTGAGTCATCTTCAGATGTTTCATCATCTACAGGCATTTTCAGTTGCTGACATTCAGAAGTGAAATATCTGAAGGTCCCAGGAGAGTCTGAAAATGAATGGGGAACAAAATACTGTTACAAAAAACTTTGTCAAAACTTTAGAAAACTTGATCCTTTTATACAAATCTACATTAAGGATAGCAACACTTTTCATAATGGCCAAAATTCAGAAACAACTCAAATGTCCATCAACTGTTGGATAAATAAATGTGGTGTATCCATATGACGTGAAGAGCCGATTCACTGGAAAAGACCCTGATGCTGGGAAAGACTGAAAGCAAAAGAAGAAGCAGGCGGCAAGAGGATGAAATGGTTAGACAGCATCACTGACTCAATGGACATGAATCTGAACAAACTCCAAGAGATAATGGAGGACAGAAAAGCCTGGCATGCTGCAGTCCACCGGGTCACAAAGAGTCAGACAAGGCTTAGTGACTGAACAACAACAATCTATATAATATTTCTCAGTCATAGAAAATAATAAAGTGTGGAATTATGCTACACTGTGGATAAACATTTAAAACATTATGCTAAAGGGAATTATCCGGCGGTACAGGGGTTAGGGCTCAGGTCTGTCACTGCCGTGGGCCCAGGTTCAATCCCTGGTGGAGGAACTAAGACACTGCAAGCAGCACAAGGTGCAATCAAAAATAAACAAACCAAAAAAACACACAAAGTAAAAGAAGCCCAAAAAAAGACCTTATTATATGTTTCCATTTATACAAAGTATCTAGAGTAGGCAAATCTATAGAGAAAGAAGGAGACAAATGGTTGCCAGAAGCTGGGAGGAGAGAATGAGAGTGACCAAAATGGGCATAGGGTGTCTTTCTGGGGAGATGAAAAGTTCTAGAATTAGACAGTGGTGATGAATGCACAACCCTGTGACTATACTAAAAAAATCACTGAATTGTACATTTTAAAAGAATAAATTTTATGGTGACTTGTATCTCAATAAAAAAATCTACAATAACAGTGATTTACAGAAGTAGCAGTAGTAGTTGAAGGCAGGAGAAGGGGACAACAGAGGATGAGATGGTTGGATGGCATCACTGACTCGATGGACATGAGNAATTGTACATTTTAAAAGAATAAATTTTATGGTGACTTGTATCTCAATAAAAAAATCTACAATAACAGTGATTTACAGAAGTAGCAGTAGTAGTTGAAGGCAGGAGAAGGGGACAACAGAGGATGAGATGGTTGGATGGCATCACTGACTCGATGGACATGAGTCTGAGTAAGCTCCGGGAACTGGTGATGGACAGGCAAGCCTGGCATGGTGCAGTCCATGGGTTCGAAGAGTCGTACATGACTGAGCGACTGAACTGAACTAGTATTTTTTCAGGTAACGTTTCAAAACTTTAGGTGCTTAATAAGCAAGGTTCCAGACACAATTCTGTGTAATAACTGGAAAACTTACATGCCTTGTTCATTCCTTTAATACATTTTATCAAGCATGCTTGTTGATTTATACCATGAATAGATGAATGGGAACTACTTACTATTTAATTTGGTATTGAAAACAGCCAGTTAAACTGTTAACAATGCTTGTTTCCCCACTGAAGGTGGGGGTGGAAGGAATGCATTTTGCACTATATACTATATACACAGAGTACTTTTAATTACTTCTGAAAAAATAAACTATTTGCCAGGTCCACTAAAATTTAACTGAAGCTAGGTGTACAGAGGTAAACTGGCTATCACAAGTCAATTGCCTCCTTTTTAAGGAATTCATGTGCTTTAAAAAAAAAAAAAAAAGCCAAGGAATAACAGGGGGAAAAAAGAATAAAAGAAAACCTATGCTGCTGACAAGATGAAAGCTTTAGGAGACGCAACAGAGGAAAATAATTCTGGTTCCTCTACGTTCCCACTTTCTACAGCCTGGTTTTACAAAGCACAATNAAAAAAAAAAAAAAAGCCAAGGAATAACAGGGGGAAAAAAGAATAAAAGAAAACCTATGCTGCTGACAAGATGAAAGCTTTAGGAGACGCAACAGAGGAAAATAATTCTGGTTCCTCTACGTTCCCACTTTCTACAGCCTGGTTTTACAAAGCACAATGTTGAAAGAAAGCATCAGCTCACAAAGGAACCTTTTCCTTCAGGGACAGGTGTGAAGGCCAAGGGTAACCCGACCTAGCTAAATAGATTTCTCCCCAGTGACTCACCCCATCACCAACGACAAAGGGTACTGACAAACTCAGGGGCCCACCTTCCATCTGGCAACGAAAATACCTGAATTCAAATCACCTTGCTCTTCTACCAGGAAAACGCAAACTCTCTGGGGACATGGATCTGCATGCAACCCCATCTATTATTTCCCCCGTTGAGTTAATCCGGACGCAGTAGCCCCACATGAATCTTGAAATGTGATGATGACTCCCCAGCAGAGCGTGGGGGTGGGGAGAGGGATGCGGCGGGGTGGGGGGGGAGTGAGTTTTTTTAAAAAGATATACAATGTAGAATTTTAATAACCTGATGGAGATGGATATAAGAACAGAGACGTTTTTGTATCTCCCACAAACAAAATATGACGCTTTGGATGCCCCTAGTTCCAAAAGGGAAAAAGGGAGTTAGGGGGAAAGGGAAGGATTGATACGGGGTCTGCTGAGAATATGAAAGTTAACCAGGCGTTCTGCTCTGTTGGGAACCCGAGATGGGGAAAGAAGGGATGATTTCAGGTTTTGAGGCCAGATTCTGACATTTTCCCGCTGACAGCCAGACCGCCGCTGCTGGTTCTCGCCTAAACTGTAGCCAGCAGGGAGGCCGGAGTTAAAACTGTCGGTGCAACAACTACATTACTGATTCTCAAAGGAAGCCCAGGAACCTGGTCAAAAAAAGAAAAAAAGAAAAGCGAAATCCCTCAAGCCCCCCGCCCCTGGGGAAGAGGCACTCAGCGATTGGGCCGCGCGGGTGTCACTCAAGGGCACAGAGTCTAGAAAAGGCGTACGGACCGGGAGAAAGCCCCCACACGCCCGCGGGCTCCGGCGGGGTGGTGTCGGCTGACTGTTGTCTTCCCCCGCCCTAATCCATCAGCACACTCAGGAGTCCGCTGGGTCGGTATCCTCGACGTCGCGTCCCCTGTCCCCTGCGACTGGCAACTCCCCGCATGCCGGCGGCCACTTACCTGGCCGCCGCTCCCACTGCCGATGTCAGGGTCGGGCTCTCGGCCTCTCGCGACCGTTAAACTCGAGGGAGCGTGCGCGCGCCCGGCGTCTTGGTCGCGATTGGTTACTTGGAAGGGGGCGGAGACGGCCGTGCAGCGCCGCGCGCTTCGGCTTCCCCTTTCCTGTCCCCCAGCTCCCACCAGAGACTGAGGTCAGCCGCCAGGGAAACGAGAGGGGCGGGGCTGCTGTCAAGTTCTCTCCTCTGATTGGCTCTCTGGGAACCTACGGCAGCTACGCGGGAAAGACTACTTAGCTTCCCGCATGCGCAATAGGTAAGACGCGGGTTGGCTCTCAGGCCTGAGGGCAGCTGCGGCTGGAGAGCCGCGCGTGCGCAGACCCGGAAGCTAGTTAGAGATCCGGCTCCTGAGGTGATTACGGTTCCTCCAGAACTTTAGGGGAGGAAGGCCATTCCTGAGGTCAGGTAAGCGTCTGTGGAGAAGCTCGGCATCCACACCGTTGCCCACGATCATCAGGGGCCCTGGAGAGAGGACTGGGAGCTGGAATCCCTGAATTTCCCTGTTTTGCGACCCTGAGTCGCTTCGCCCCACTGGCGGTGAGGTGAAGCCGGCCCCGACACCTGAACTAAATTGTCCCTGGATCTGATTTACTTTAGGCTGGTGGGGGGTCAGCACTGGGCTCTTAACGGACTTGCGGGGCGGGAGAGGACGAGAGCCCACCGTTATAGAGAAAACAGTTCTACCGAAGCCGGAGGGCAAATGGATCGATGCTCATTTACTTGTTCGGCAGAGCCTTGGGTAGCTATGATCATGCAGCTGGGCCTGTTTTAGGCATTGTGAGGGTTTTGCTCCTGCCAAGCCTTTCGAAGGACCACAGAGAACCCAGCTCATCTCTCATACGCACTGTTCAGTCTGCGTTTTTCAGACGAAAGTACTTTACTTCAAGATCTTAGATTTACCTCTAAGTGTCCTGAACCCCCAGTAAAGGCACATCGCTAGCCCTGTCCTTAGGTGTGCCTGAGAAGCCAGGATGCAGGAGCAGAAGGATGCAGGATGCAGGAGCCAGGAGCAGATGTTATTTGCCTTTGGAATAACAAATCTGCCAAGAGGCGTTTCATCTGATCAGAGCCTTGTGAAAACACCTAAAAATTTTGTCTCAACAGTAAAAATTCATTCTCTCCAAAATCTTATCAGTGTATGGAAGATCTCAAACGTAAATAAATCAAATCCTCCTCCCAATTGTGTTAATCCACCAATCAGTGCTGTGTTTAATCCTTAAACTAAATCAGACTACTTTTAAGCTCTATTTTCAATGTCTATTTCAAGTCCATCAAAAAACAAAAAGCAGTTTTACCACTAAGTTGGTTAAAAATCTATAATTGAGATACTGTAGAATCTTGCACTCACACAAGAATGGGAGAGTGGATTCCTGGGACAGCTCCAGGCAAAGGGAGGTGTGTTTCCTTCAAGAAAAATGTTAACCCCAACATTGAGTACTGGATATTAGTTCCTAATCATGCACTAGGCAGGAGAGCATGGCTTTTCGATACAGAATCAGATGGATTTTGTTTAGTTTCAGTGCGTTTCTTTTTTTAGCAGTGTGATTTTAGGTTACTTTCAAAGAACCTATTAATCTGTTAATAAGCCAACATGCTCAGGAACTAGTATTCTGATTAACCAAGTTATCTTGTTAACCAACTGATATGAAATATTTTGGTAAAGGTACTCACACCTTATTTCTTAATTTAAGCTCTTTGAAGGAGTCTAAATTTTTACAAATTCAGAGTGGAAATTGCCTTTGACTAATTGGACTAAAAAGAAGCTTTATAAAAATAACTAGGGAAGAGAAGGCTTTAGAAATACAAGTATGTACTGTGTGTGCTGTGCTTAGTGACTCAGTCGTGTCCAACTCTTTTCGATCCCATATACTGTAGCCCGCCAGGCTCCTCTGTCCGTGGGGATTCTCCAGGTAAGAATCCTGGAGTGGGTTGCCATGCCCTCCCCCAGGAGAACTTCCCAACCCAGGAATAGAACCCAGGTCTCCTGCATCGCAGGCGGATTCTTTACCATCTGAGACACCAGGGAAGCCCAGTAACTGTTCATCTAATTTAACCTCCCTTTTCTCATACTGGCAAGCAAGCGGCCCGCGCTGAGTGCGCCGGCCCGGCTCTCGCAAGCTGAGCTGTTTCAAATCCTGAAAGATGATGCTGTGAAAGTGCTGCACTCAATATGCCAGCAAATTTGGAAAACTCAGCAGTGGCCACAGGACTGGAAAAGGTCAGTTTTCATTCCAATTCCAAAGAAAGGCAATGCCAAAGAATGCTCAAACTACCGCACAATTGCACTCATCTCACACGCTAGTAAAGTAATGCTCAAAATTCTCCAAGCCAGGCTTCAGCAATATGTGAACCATGAACTCCCTGATGTTCAAGCTGGTTTTAGAACAGGCAGAGGAACCAGAGATCAAATTGCCAACATCTGCTGGATCAT
>SJYX01016922.1:353477-393814 GCA_006410675.1 Oreotragus oreotragus
ACTGTGAAGAAAGCTGAGCGCCGAAGAATTGATGCTTTTGAACTGTGGTGTTGGAGAAGACTCTTGAGAGTCCCTTGGACTGCAAGGAGATCCAACCAGTCCATTCTGAAGGAGATCAACCCTGGGATATCTTTGGAAGGAATGATGATAAAGCTGAAACTCCAGTACTTTGGCCACCTCATGCGAAGAGTTGACTCATTGGAAAAGACTCTGATGCTGGGAGGGATTGGGGGCGGGAGGAGAAGGGGACGACCGAGGATGAGATGGCTGGATGGCATCACGGACTCGATGGACATGAGTCTGAGTGAACTCCGGGAGATGGTGATGGACAGGGAGGCCTGGCGTGCTGTGATTCATGGGGTCGCAAAGAGTCGGACACGACTGAGCGACTGAACTGAACTGAACTGAACTTTCTCATACTGGAGATTTTGCATTACTTATGTGAAAGCTTATACTAATATTTTATGGCTTTATAAGAGTGTGATTACCATATGACTTTATTATAGCATCATATTGCTCAAGTGGGGCTTCCCAGGTAGCTCAATGGTAAAGAATCCACCTGCCATTGCAGGAGCCACAGGAAATGTGGGTTCAATCCTTGGGTTGGGAAGATCCCCTAGAAGAGGAAATGGCAACCCACTCCAGTATTCTTGCTGGGATAATCCCATGGACAGAGATGCCTGGTGGGCTACAGTCCATGGGGTCACAAAGAGTCAGACACAACGGAGCGACTGAGCATGTATTGCTGAAGTATTCCTCTTTTGCCATGAAGGCTTCAAATGACAATTTTGAGTGGAGCTCCTTGATTGGGATAAGATTAGGCTATTCAGTAATACTGGCTGTTGGCGGCTTGAGACATTTAATGTCTGTTAACCAGGGTGTTAACTTGGTATCAGTAATTCTTATATCCAAACAGCTTGTCATTGATGGTGGTTGGGAGAGGGCTGTCCCCACAGGAAAAATGAGAAACTCTAAAACTAAATTGGACTATGAAAATGAATGGAACATGAAAATGAATGATCAGGTATACATTTAAATATGGTGTATTTAATATCAGGTGTACATTTTTTTTTTACCTTTCCTACCCCTCATAATTTTTCTTACTATATCAGATAATTCCTAAAGATCTGTATGTTTAAATCAGGACTTGCTTTGATGAAGGTAGTTTTTATCTTTCAATTTGAAACCAGCTGGGAAGTCAAGCTATATTCTCGGCATCATAATTACCTCTCTAGCACTTGATTTCATAGACCACAATTATGACCTCACCAAACAGCGAGTCTTTGGTGATCGCATGGTCCCCAAGTATTTCTTAAATTGGACCATACCAAGTAAAATAGTTTGCAGGTCATGTTCTAGATATCTTTTCTCTGAGCTTTTAAAACATAAGTCCATGAAATAATCCATTTGCAGACTGGGCTTGTGTTTTGTCAGCCAGAGGTTGCTGAGCTTTGTGTGCTTTGGAGCACCACTAAGTGCTTTAAATCTCTAGCGACCTGTGCATTTTTTTTTTCTCTTCCTAGGTGGTATAACCTCCATTTTACAGATTTGGAAACATGGCCAGAGCTGCACGGTGAGTAAATCATGGCATTGAGACACTGACTCAGGTCATACTGACTACAGAGCAGTATGGCCTGTCAGGGACAAAAAATCGAGAGAAAGGGTCAAGAGAAAATTGAAAATGAGCTAATATTCTTTAAGGAGCTGCGGGAAGGACAAATCGGATGTTATGAAAGGTTAAGAAACAAGGGGTGGGAAGGACAAATTTAGTTTAAGAAAATGAAATGTTCTTCCAAAATAAGTCTTCCTGAAATATTCCACATAATATGCATCTCGTCTTTTATTTGTATGAAATACAATAATGTATTTGAACGTGGTTTGAAAACAGACATCCTAAACAAATACAAGGCATCATTAATAGAGTCTTTGCAACTTTTAGAGAAAAGTGTGGAGTGTAATCATTGCTGCTTTTTTATGTGTCTGTCTTATTTAAATAGCATAGTTGATAAATAACAGAGTTCCTGTTAGGTGCCATAAATAGAAGAAAATCACAGTGATGCACCCAAATAGGACAGGTGTAATTGTGGATTCATTGTTTTCTGTTTAAAAAAAAAACTGAATGGGCTGTTGGTATTGTATGAATTGAAAGCTTTTCTCTTCATCTACTTTATTAGTTGTCTCTTGAACTGGGCAGCAGTAAGTGTATTGAATTTAAACCAAACTTGGGAATGGTCTCCTTATTCTCTTGTCCTCTGTCGTCAGCTCTGTCCTTTGACAGCTCTGTTGTTCTTTCCTGCTCAGTCCATTGTGCCTTTTTTGTTTTGTTTTGTTTGAGAAATAGTTCTCTGGAAACACTTACTGTGGCTGGACTGTGCTTTCTCTTCAGTGGAGAACCCCCAGCCTAGGAAATGACAGGGTCTGTGTCAAGCCTGAGCCACAGTTACCTGGGGTTCTGTTTGGGGATGTGTTCCAGCCCTGATGAGGATTTGGGTTTCCCAGGTAGCTCTAACTGTAAAGAATCTGCCTGTGATGCTGGAGACCTGGGTTCGACCTGGGTGGGAAAGATCCCCTGGAGAAGGGCATGGCAACCCACTCCAGTATTCTTGCCTGGAGAATCCCATGGACAGANAACTGTAAAGAATCTGCCTGTGATGCTGGAGACCTGGGTTCGACCTGGGTGGGAAAGATCCCCTGGAGAAGGGCATGGCAACCCACTCCAGTATTCTTGCCTGGAGAATCCCATGGACAGAGGAGCCTGGCGGGCTCTAATCGATCGGGTTGCAAAGAGTTGGACATGACTGAGCAACTTTCACTTCACTTCTTCATGAGGATTTCAGGTAACCAGAGCAGAAGCTTGAGCTGGATGTGAAAGGGAAAGAAAGGGTGCTTTCTCTTTACTCCTATTTGGCAGGGAACACCAAAACACACTTCTATGGGTTTTTTCAAATGTATTTACTTATGTATTGGCAGCGTCAGGTCTTATCTTAGTTTCAGCACACAGGATCTTCCTTGAGTCATACAGAATCTTTTTCTGCATCGCACAGACCCTCTAGTTGTGGCGCGGGCTTAGTTGCTTCATGGCAGGTGGGATCTTAGTTCCCGGATCAGGGATTGAGCCCATGTCTCCTGCATTGCAAGGCGGATTCTTAACCATGACCACCAGGGAAGTCCCCCAAAGATACTTCCAAAATATAGATTATTATTATTAAGCATTTCTCAGAAAATCCTCTCTTAGCTTCTGGTGCCATCAGCTGGCCATTTTGTCTTTTTAAAAGCTCACTGAATTTGGTCCTTCACCATTGATGAGATTGTTTTTGAGATCTAGTTTATCTCCTTCAGGAAGGGGAAACAAGACCATGACTAAGCAGGTAAACAGCCCTGCTGCATTCTGGCCTCAACTTCTGAAATAATATCAACATAAGAGACAACAAGCTCTGAAAAGCAGCTGGAAGAACTTGCTAATTCCTGTGTCCTTTGCTTCTCAAACTTGAGTGTGCTGCTGAATCACTTGAGGATCTATGAAAATGCAGGTTCTCATGTAGAAGGCCTGGGGTAGGACCTGAGACTCTTCACACCCAACAAGCTCTCGGTGGCACTGCTGCTCCGTGGACCACACTGATTGCAAGACTCCAGAACTCCCTTAGCCATTACAGTAGCCACAAGCACCCATGGCTAGTCCAGACCGACATAAGCGTGTCCACACCTCAGATTGTGCAGACCTCATATAAAAAGGAAATCTCAATAATTTTTATAGTGATCACATGTTGACCTAAGTATATTTGGGATGTATTGGACTAAGTAAAGTATATTGAAATTTACTTCATCAGTTGCTATTTACTCTTTTTAGTGTGGCTTAGAAAATTTCGAATTTCACACGTGGCTTGCACTGTATTTCTATTAGACATTGCTGTTCTAGAACAGTAATGCAATAGAAGCAACATTTTTGGTGTTCTTTTTTCAGATGACCCAGTTTCTCAATCCTCTCGTGACCATTTCACCTGCTCTTTTTGCTCAACTCGACATTCATTTCATTCTTTTCTCCAAATGTCTTTCCTCTCTTGCCTGTTCCTTCCCTTTCCACCTTCTCCACCTCCATCATTGTCAACACGATCCTAAGACTCTTACCCAGCAGTCCTATAATCCTAAGAGCCAGGACTGCAGGCAGCAGCCACCTTATCTGAGAGCTGGTTAGAAAGGCAGGGTCTCAAGCCCCACTCCAGACCTAATGAGCTGCATCCTGTTTAACAGGATGCCTAAGGGATTTGTCTGTGCATGAAAGTTAGAGCCATGAAAGCGTTAACTATCACCTTTCCTATTATTGTTGTCGTTTAGTTGCTCAGTCGTGTCTGACTCTGTGACCCCACGAACTGTAGCTCTCCAGGCTCCTCTGTCCGTGAGATTCTTCATGGCAAGAATACTGGAGTCAGTTGCCATTTTCTTCTCCAGGGGATCTTCCTGACCCAGGGATCGAACCTGCATCTCCTGCTTGGCANTGCTCAGTCGTGTCTGACTCTGTGACCCCACGAACTGTAGCTCTCCAGGCTCCTCTGTCCGTGAGATTCTTCATGGCAAGAATACTGGAGTCAGTTGCCATTTTCTTCTCCAGGGGATCTTCCTGACCCAGGGATCGAACCTGCATCTCCTGCTTGGCAGGCCGATACTTTACCATTGAGCCACCTGAGAAGCCCCATCTTTGCTAAAGCACCCCATTTCAGTGAATCTCCACACCTGTTCCTTTGCTTAGTTTGGATGATTCCTGCAAGGTTGATACACTAAGAAGTTGTGTCTAAGAGAAACTAGTACTCTACCTTTCTAAAACATCATCAGTGAATGGTAGGCAAATGGCATCCAGAAGGTGGGTCCAGAGCTAATCCTGAGCCTTCCAAATTCAAATACCCTCTCTGTGCCTAAGATGCACAGGCAGTAGCCTCCCCTTACCACTCTCCAGAGCTTTTGAGCCATTGGTGAAACAAGCCTCACCTCGCTGCCCCTTGTTTAAAATCTGTGTGTGCTCCAATCACAGGCTACATTCCAGAGCAGAGCATGCCACCCTGAGCTAAGTGTCTGTCTTGGTTTGGGCTGATCGTGTAAGCCAGAGGAGGGTCTCTGCTGGCTCCTATCAGGAACAAAGGCACCTAATAGGATGCAGCTTCGAAGTCCTGATAACCAGCCTTCCGGGTGACTTGGGGGCACATTGAAGTCTTGAGAACCACTGCTCTCTGGCATCTCATCCATGCTAGGCTCTGGCACATACCTTACTTGCAGACGTCTCCATTTCCATTTTATGCTACAGTCTCAGACTCATTGAGGCATATAGTAGAAGCTGAAAATATTCATGGAGCAAATTAATGTTCCTTGTTGTTAAGGCATCTGCCCTCTTATCTCCAGCTTGACCAAGTGAGAGAGTGCGGCTTTAACCTAAATTGCAGTCTGCTGTCTAGTGCAGAATCCGCCCTCCAAGGAAAAGCGGAGCAGAGGGGAGTCAGGGTGGAGACCCCACCCAGGCCTGAGGCTCACACCAACAGGAAGGAATCTGGGCTTGCTGTTTCGACTGCCGGTTTCCCCTTACACTGCTTGTTACCATTTCTCTTTTTTTTTTCAAATGTCACGATGAGCTGTAATTCGAGCTGCTTTTATTGTTCCCCAAAGACTTTGGGTTGCTCTGTGGGTATCACAAAAACTAAAATCCAATCTGTATTCTTCTCTGAGCTTCGGGGAAGTGGAGCCACGGGTGTGTTTGTCATTTTTAGCCATTTTTGGAGTCCAGCCAGAGCTCCAGGAGATACTCAAAGTATTTGGAATCATCTGATTGGCCGCTGGAATTAGCCGTTAGACAAAGCTGCCAGTAACTGAACACTGGGGACCTTCGTGAACTCCAGTCCGGTGGGAGACCTTCCTGTGTGTGTCAGCTCTGAACTAGGACGGAAAGGTAGACTTAAAGCACGTCGGGCTGGCGACAAAGCAGCTGATAAAAGTGCCCTCCTCCTCTCCACCCTTTGTCTGGGACTTTCGCCCTCTCTCAGACCTCTTTCCTTTTCTTTGTGGCCACACTATATTCTACTGCCATCCTGCCTGGTCAGATTGCCTAACGGAAGGGTAGCCCCAGGAGAGGCATTGGGCTCCTGTTCCATGAACCGAATCCGGGGACCAGACACTAATACACAAAGGAATTCTGTTCTGTAGACTGAAAGCAGAAATAAGGGGGAGGAAATTGTGGACGTCGACTTGGTCTCACTCAGTCATTTATAGGGGAGTGGATTCTTTGTTGTAGAGACGGCAGAGAAAGGCTTTATCGTTCGTTTTTTCCTGAGGATGCTTCTGACATACTCCACACAATAAACAGAACCCATTTTAAAAGCACCAGTTTCACTGGCATACTCTTGTTTCAGAATATCTCCCCTGGTAGCCAAGGAGCATCTTATGAACCAACACCGCCTTAATTATCACCCACTGGGACTGACGGAATGTTGTACTTTTCACAAAGAAGATATGAGTTTAGACCAGAGGTTCCCAACCTCCCAGGGGCTTCCCAGGGGCTCAGCGGTAAAGAATCCACCTGCATTGCAGAAGCCGCAGGAGATACGGGTTGGATCCCTGGGTTGGGAAGATCCCCTGGAGGAGGGCATGGCAACCCACCCCAGTATTCTTGCCTGGAGAATCCCATGGACAGAGGAGCCTGGCCCACTACAGCCTTTAGGGTCGCAAAGAGTCGAACATGACAACGACTGAGCACACCGGCACGCCCCAACCTCCAGAATCTAAGGCCTGATGATCTGAGGTGGAGCTGATGTAATAATAATAGAAATAAAGTGCACAATAAATGTAATGCACTTGAATCATCCTGAAACCATTCCCCACCCCTGTGGCCCATAGAATAACTGTCTTCCACGAAGACAACTGTCTGCCAAAAAAGGTTGTGGACCATTGGTTTACACCATAGTGTCAGTTACAAGATTGAAAACTAGCACTGGCCTAAAGACTGAAAAGTATATTTCATTGTATTTATTTTCCATAGAAATGAAGAATACTGGATTCATTCTGGAAACAACCCATGTCATCTGTACTGATAACTAAGGCACTTAGATTTCAGAAAATGCACATGTTTGCAAGGAAGCCATGCATACTAGCATGTTTCTGCCATAAGGTCACCTAGAGATCATGTGGGGCCCAGTGGATGTCAGCCATCAGAACTTATGGTGGGTGAAAGGTAAATGAGCCAAGAGAAACCTAGTGAAAAATAACTTGGTGGACGTTAAGTACTTTTGGCTGAAGAAGTTGGTTTAGGTAAACTCCAGTTCCTACCTGTGCTAGAGACCAGTTGCCATGAGCTAGAATGTACAAGGTTTCAAGTGGTGAAAGAAGCTGTCTAGAGCCTCACAAGAAGCAGTTGTTAGGGGAATACATAAAGCAACTACGATTTTAAAAAACAACTGTACATCTCTTTTTCAGTGTCTACAGAATCCTCAATCAAGACGTATTTAAGTGAGAGGCACATTTGTACTTCCCCAAATTCACCTGGGTTATTTTGCTAAAAACCAGTCTCATACCTTCAGGAGTATCAACAAAGCCCTTTCCAGAATACTACTGTGTTCTCTGATTTCACTCAAAACCTTTGTGGGTTGCATGGAGAGGGCTTGCATGCGTGCCAAGTTGCTTCAGTCATGTTGGACTCTGCAACCCTATGGACCGTAGCCTGTTAGGCTCCTCTGTCCATGGGATTCTCCAGGCAAGAAAACTGGAGTGGATTGTCATGCCCTCCTCCAGGGGACGCCTACCCAGGATCAAACCTGTGGCTCCTGCCTTGCAAGCAGATTCTTTACTGCTGAGCCCAATGAAGAGGGCTTGTTCTCCTGCATTTTTCAGATGGGAAAATGGGCCAAGGTTGTGACACACACCCCTGCCCCGTTCACATGGAGAGTATGTAGGCCTCTAAAAATTGACAGTGCCTTTCAGATCTTCTGCCTTCCCTCGAAAAACAGCAGAGGCTTGTGGGACTCACCACATTGTCATGGCTGTTATTCTCTATTCATTTGTCAGTGAAGACACTTCAGCTGTATGCTAGTCTTGAGTAGTTATTGAAACCTCCTGTTCAGCAGCTCTCGTGTTCTTCTTGAACACCTTCTCTGACTGGGAGAAATTCTGTGAGCTCCATGAAGACCGCATCTTGCTCTCTCTGACCTCATGTCCCTCCCTCGCCCTTGCCTTTTACTTTGAACCTAACAAGCACCTTAATAAAAAATCAGTGGGAAAAAAAAAAATCAGTGGATTTGGTAGCACTAAAGATGAGTGCTGGTTGGATCCTTTGATTGGCAGTGCTTCTGAGGGAACAGATGTTCCTATTCAAATCCATGAAACTGGAAACATTAAAAAACAACAATCAGGACATTGATTGATAGTGATAGTTACTGCATCAGACTGTTTAAGCCCAGCTCTAAAACAGACCATCACATACTATCGTCTTTTCATTTTGATTTCAGAGAATCTCACACACTTAAATCATGTCACTTGACTCAGATTCTGAGTCTTGCTTGGTGTTCTATGGAGTATTTCCTCATCAAATTACAGCCCCGTGCTTTTGAATTTCACACTCACAGCCTCTCTTTCCTGAGAAAACGGCACCTCTGGGTGCTTTGAAGGTATTTTGGGTCCGTTTACAAGAAAATATTTACCAGCTGGCAGGGCACGTACTGCTGTGCTGAGAACACTGTAGACAATGCAGGGCCAGGGAGAGGTGTGTGTGTGTGTGGCCGGGTGTCCTGTCTGCACGGATTTCCTAAATCCCCTGCCTGCCAGATGGGTAGTGATCCTTTGAACTGGTGCATAAGAGGTGATCTTAGAACCTGAAGAAGTATTCATCTAATCTTGAGAGCAGACCAGGCTGAAGGGCTCTCCTCCTCTCTGTCTGATTCAGGTCCTGAGATTCCCTCGCCATGAGTACCTTGGGTCTGTTCCGTTTTCCCGCCCCACTGACCAGAGTGTGCCTGGTGCCCTGGGGACTCCGGCTCTGCGAGAAGCTGCCACTTCTGTCCCCAGGAACTGTGGCCACTCCAGTGCAGACGGCCGGCAAGAAGGACTGCCCCACGCTGCTCTCCCTGAATGAGCATGAGCTTGAAGAGCAGTTCGTGAAAGGCCACGGTCCAGGGGGCCAGGCAACCAACAAAACAAGCAACTGCGTGGTGCTGAGACACGTGCCCTCGGGGATCGTCGTCAAGGTAGAGGAAGGTGATCTCGGGGTCCCCTGATTTCTCCTGAGTGACAGCTATGGCCCCCAGCAGTAGGGGGACTGTGGGTCTCAGGCCCGGCCCCAGGAGCCCCCTCCCAGCATCCTGTGCAGCTGCACTCTTACTGCTGCTGTCCTTGAACATGGCAGGCCCCACAGTTCTTGTCGAGCCACTGGGCTGGAGAGGGCTCTCTGTGGCCCTGACATGGGCTCCGGGCCCCCGAGCAGCCTGCAGGCCCAGGCTGTCTGCCAGCAGGCTCAGCCCTTAGCCACCTGGCTGATGACTCAGATGGCTGCACCCTCCATGTCTCTCCGTCCCCCCTTTGGTAAATGTCAGCGACACTTGCCCTTTGGAGAAGGACTGAATGACATAACGAGGCAAACTGATGTCAACCCTCAGCAGAACGAGCCGGCAGAGCCTCCTGAATGTAAAAATCCAACCCCTGATCTGAACATCACCAGCCATCAACACATGCTGCACTCTAAGAAAGGGTGTACTGCTTTCTCCCGTTTCCTGGTTTGGTAGTGGCCTCACTGGCTCTGGAACTGCTGGTCTGTCCCGTAGCCCTAGGGCCCTGAAGGCAGCACAAGCTGCCTCCCTGAAGAGGCACAGTGAAGAGAGGATTGGCGGGTTTTCTACACCAGTAGTACTTAGCAAGTACTTACATATCACATGAGCATGTTGCCAGCCGGCCCTGTTCTGAGCAGCTTCATATTCACGTTAACTCTTAATCTTTTATAAGCCCACACTCATAAGGTGGAGCCTGAGGCCCAGAGAGGTTCCTCCAGCTGCCAGAGTCAACTCGGACCAAACCCAGAGTCTGGTCCTGACAACTGTTCTTTGCTGCCATATTTCTGAGCATATTTGTTAAAATCTCAATCATTTTTCGTTTCCTCCTCAAAAAAACTGTTATTCATGAGCAACAAAGAAAACTCTGAAACCTGACATAGTTAAATTTGTTTAACCTGTTTCATATAGCTTACTCTAAAGTTGCTCGAAATGTTATCTTTTCACCCTAATTTAACAGAATTTATCAAATAAATTAGTTTTGCAAGGCACTCGCCAGTTATAAGAGATGTTACATAATGAACATCATGGTTGACTAATAGCGCATGCGTGCATGCTAAGTCACTACAGTGGTGTCCAACTCTGTGACACTATGGACTGTAGCCCACCAGGCTCTCCTGTCCATGGGATTCTCCAGCCAAGAATACTGGAGTGGGTTACCATTCCCTTTTCCAGGGGATCTTCCCAACTCAGGCATTGAACCTACGTCTTTTACCTCTCCTACATTAGCAGACAGGTTCTTTCCACTAATGCCAAAAGGCTATTTTCCTCCTTCAGACAGAAGTTTATAAATGGGGCACACAAGAGGGCTTGCTTAGACATACTGGTTGACATTTCCAAAATTATCTGGGGACTTTCTTTGAAAGCTATTGTTACTTCTAAACAAAACACCACTCCAAATATTGGCATAGTCACAGTGAAAGCCATGTAACAGCTGGGGTGTGGGACTGGGCACAGGCTGGGCAGAGGCAGGAAGGGCTTTGGCCTTCATCCTGCTGCTGACCCGCTGGGACTCCTGACAAGTGGCTTTGCCCCTGCGGACCTGACCCCTCTGTAAAGGGATGAGGTTGTCTAATGATTCCCAAGGTCCTGCCCAGGACACACCAGCTTTCACATTATGAAATATCATCTCTTACAGTGCCACCAGACCAGATCCGTTGACCAAAACAGAAAGCTAGCTCGGAGAATCCTGCAAGAGAAAGTGGACGTCTTCTACAATGGCGAAAACAGTCTCGTTTGCATAGAAAAACGCAAAGCAGAGAAGAGAAAGCAAGAAAGAAAAAAAAGAGCAAAGGAAACCCTCGAGAAAAAGAAACTCTTGAAAGAACAATGGGAATCCAGTACAAGTGCCCGGAGAGACCTGCAGGTTCTGACTGAAAGAACCTGCTGACTGGCCTCCAGGGTGGCGGCTTTCAGAGGAGAGTGTATGTGCCAGGCCCCAGAGACAGCCAAGTCTCTAAGCGGCAGACAGACTGTCACGAATAGAGATGCAGACTCTGAGAATAAAACTATAAAGAAACACAAGGAAGTCATTACTGGAGAAGGAACAGGGGCGCTTTTGTGGGGGAGGAAAGGTTATGGTGACGGGAGGCTTGGAGGGCCTCCCGGGCAGCTGCAGAGTCCTCTTTCTTGACCAGGGCGGTAAGTAGAAGCATGTCCCCTTTTAAGCTATACATTTGTGTGACTGTATCATATTTTATTATCATAAGTGAGAAGTGAAAGTAGTTTTGAAAGAAAGAAAAACAGTAACACTTTTTATGGAAAAATGATAGAATTGAGTCAAACAATAGCATTTTTTAGTGCCTCCTTGTCATCTGCTGGGACATCACGGATCATTGACACGTGGATGTCCGTTAGCTTCATGTCAGGTTAAGAGAATAAAAAAAAAAACAAGATGGTGGAAGATTTACAAGTTGGTAACCCACCTGCCCATTTATCCCATTAGCTTAACAGACTGTTGACAAGTGACCACTCTGGTGTGGAGATACACACGTCATTCCCTGTATGTGGATCTACAAGTAGTAGGTTTATGAGAGATGAGGTTTCAGAAACCTGGTTTGTGAATTTGCTTGATACCATCCCTCAAGCCAGATTTGACCTTACAGATTGTTGGTGGGGGAGGGGGGAGGATTAGGCGTGGTTATTAGCTTGGTTTATTAGAACCCATCCAGAGTTTATGCAAAAAACTAGGAAGGAAACAAAAACCATGAGGTGAGAAGGCCACTGTCAAGACACAGGACCTGCCTCGTTTCTTCACTGAAGACCAGACTGCATGGTGGGAGCAGTGTAGTCGCTAAGTCATGTCCAACTCAGGGGACCCCATGGACTGTAGCCTGCCAGGCTCCTCTATCCATGGGATTCTCCAGGCCAGAATACTTGAGGGGGTTACCATTTTCTTCTCCAGAGGATCTTCCCAACCCAGGAATCAAACCTGGATTTCATGCATTGAGGCAGATTCTTTACCAACTGAGCTATGAGGGAAGCCAGACTGCACGCATCCCAGTAAAATGACTTGTAAGGGGACCAGGTAACACTCTTCTCACCTGGCAGTGGCCTGGTTTGGAAGCTCAGCTCCATGCAAGGCTCTGGACCTCTGGCCACAGTGCAGGGCCCTTCCGATCTCCAACCTCCTTTTAGAAGGTAGCCAAGAGGAGCATCTGGAATGGTACATGAGACCGTTAACGGTGGACGAGAAACTCGGGGGAGCTTCAGACAAGAGGGACAGGCGCTTTAATTTCTGTCTCTTTTAATTTTTGTGAATTACTTTTATGTCCTTGAAGGAGATGGAGACAAGCCAGCTCCCTAATACCCACCTACTGGCCTTTAGAGCTGTCATGCCTGGGGCCTGGCCTCCTATCTGTAAAACTGACCACATCCCTCCTCTTAGTCTTACCTCACCATGGTAAACCCTCATTACATGGGGATCATTGCCTAAGGAATACAGGAAGGATGACCTCACAGTCCCTTTGGAAGGCACTCCTGGGGTTCCCATGGGTTCTCAGGACATCCCAGGCAACCCACTTTTCCCAGCACCAGGACAAATAGTTCTTACCATCTGGTGAGAACAGGGTAAGTAGCCAGCTGGAGTTTAGTAGCTGCATTATATGGGGAAAAAAAAAAAAAATGCTCACAGTATAAGTTTCTAAACACAGAATGGCCTAAGGGAGGCGAGCTCAGAAAGGGCAGAATCAAGGGCTTCCCTGGTGGCTCAGTGGTGAAGAATCCGCCTGCCGATGCTGGAGACACAGCTTCTACCCCTGATCTGGGAAGACCCCACATGCCACAGAGCAGCTAAGCCCACGTGCCACGACTATTGAGCCTGTGCTCTAGCGCCCGGGAGCCGCAACTACTGAGCCCCTGTGCCCCGGAGCCTGTGCTCCTCAAGTGAAGCCACTGCAACGAGAAGCCTGTGCACCGCAGCTAGAGAAAGTAACACGGCCTCTCCTCCTGCTCCTTCCTGGTGCTCACTTACGCCTGCTGTCGTTAAAATGCATCCACTGTCCAGCTTCACCCAATCCTTGCCTTCTGACTTCCCCGACACATCCCGTCCCTGGCCTGTTGTGCTACTGACCCTGTCACACAAAACCTTCCTGGACCAGGTGACAGGTCTCTCCCACCTCTCACTGAGGAGCTGTTTTTTTTTTTAATATCACCAAGAATTCAAGGAACCCACATCGTAATACAAGCTGTTAATGAAAATAAGCTTTATTACATCAAGTAATAAATACAAAGACGCAAACAGTTCCATTTTCTTCCANCAAGAATTCAAGGAACCCACATCGTAATACAAGCTGTTAATGAAAATAAGCTTTATTACATCAAGTAATAAATACAAAGACGCAAACAGTTCCATTTTCTTCCAGATGTTTGGGTCAACCCTCAGAAAAGGCAGAACTGAAATCTACATACAGTCTTAGGAAAAATTTCAGGGGTCCTTGTTAGGTTTGGTTTGGGAGGTTGCTCTTTCTTCTGTATTTATAACTTGTGCATTTTAGAATGGACTTCAAAGCACTAATAATCATGCAAATATGCTTAAGCAAATAAGAAGTTACATTAAGCAGAATCTATACCATATGGCAGACAAGGGGACTGGCTACTAGGTTAAGTGTGCTGTCAAGTCCGTACTACTAAAAAACTTCAAGTTGTATCAGCTTGTGAAAAGGAACACAGAATAATCTGGGTTAACATAAATGTATTCAAAAGAAAACCAGACACTGGTATCTTAGAGTCAAAACTAGTTTGCTGTAAGAGAGGTAACTTCTACGTGCATCTTTTGAATCAAAGCTTTTAAAAAAAGAAAAACCACAAACACCTGGGAAGTTCCTATTTCAAATGTAACTCCTAATCAATTTCAAAATCTTTCCTCAATCTTAAAGAGACTGTAGATTCAGAGCCTAAGTGAATGTGGGAGGGGCGGGGGAGGAGAAACTGAACGGGTTAACCATTTTGAAAACAAGAGTTTCATCTGAACAAGGGAGGTGAACCATAACTTCTCCTCTGGGAAGAAGCTGGAAAACCTTCCAGGCTCACAAGGCAGCTAGGACCTGGCATTCCGCTCCGTTTCAGCCAGGCACTCCCGCACCAATCCTCGGGCATGGATGATGCCTGGAAGAGAAGCACAGATGNCAAGGGAGGTGAACCATAACTTCTCCTCTGGGAAGAAGCTGGAAAACCTTCCAGGCTCACAAGGCAGCTAGGACCTGGCATTCCGCTCCGTTTCAGCCAGGCACTCCCGCACCAATCCTCGGGCATGGATGATGCCTGGAAGAGAAGCACAGATGGGCATCAGAGGGCAGCACCAACTCCAGGAGTGGAGAGCGGTCCTTCCACAACCAGCTGCAGAAACCTCAGATTGGAGAGAACGTGGGACCTGCGTTCTATGACCCAAACCCCATCCTATCCCTCAAAGCCAACACTCCTCATCACAGCTCCCTTAAAAGTATTTCTTCCCGTGCTCAAGATGACAAACCAGCAAGTTCTTTTCCTGACATTACTCGCTACACGAACCATGTTACCATCCAGATGCCAGGAATAAGTGTCTCCACTCAAGTTCTTTAAGTGAGGACCTGTGACACAGATTGCAGGCCAAGTCGCTTCAGTTGTGTCTGATTCTTTGCAACCCTATGGACTGTAGTCCTCTAAGGCTCCTGTCCATGGGTTTCTCCAGGCAAGAATACTGGAGGGTTGCCATACCCTCCCTCCAGGGGATCGTCCCAACCCAGGGACCGAACACACGTTTTTTTTTGTCTCCTGCATTGGCAGACAGGTTTTTGACCACTAGTGCCACCTAGGAAGCCCACTATGGAGCTTTCAAACCATTATTTTTCCTAAATTCTACAAACGACTTGGAAGTGTCAGGTAGCCTGCCCAGATCTGGGCACAAGACGAAGGCTCACTCAGTCCACCCTGGTCCACTGCTTCATCCTTTCTGCTAGGGACTGGTGCCATCTACGATGTGACTTTCCCCTCATCTTTTATCACTAGGGTTTGGGAGTTATTGTTTGGGTTTTGTTTTTGTTTTGGCTTTACTAAACTTCATGAAACACTTACTTCATTTTAATCGACACCAAGAATCTATTCCTTCAAAGAGCTGACCACAAGAGGGCCCTAGGAATGACACCCCAGGTCACTCAGGTATCCCCACCTCACAAATATTAATCCCCAGAGCTTCTGAAGACTTTCAGCAAAGGGCGTATGTACAGCCAACTATCACAGCTACTCCACTCTGCCATCATACCATGACAGAACCAAGACATTACACAAGCGATGGGTGTGACCATGTTCCAACAAGTCTCTACTTAAACCCTGAAGTTTGAATTTCGCACAATTTTGACATGTCACAGTTTTTTCCCATCGTTAAAAACCACAAATAGTTCCGTGTCAGGTTTTGGCACCAAAAAACACAAATAGGAACTTCCCTGGTGGTCCAGTGGTTAAGACGCCACGCTTCCACTGCAGGGGACGTGGGTTCCATCTCTGCTTGGGGAACCAAGATCCTGCATGCTGCATGGTGCAGCCAAAAAATAGAATAATAAAAACACAAATAGCATTCTTGGTGCCTGATTCCCCATGCCCTAGGACCCTCCTTCCTTGCTATGATGTAAACTTGGCAAGCTCTCTCAGCTACTGGTCAGGGCAACTGTGGGACTAGGTGCTCACCCAGGATGCGCCCTGCATCAGCCGCTAGGTGTATCCACGTGTTGACCTGAACTGCCAGCTTTGCTGGGGTGGGGCTCAGCATTTCTGCAGGCATGCCCAGTTAGGTAACCAGCACTCCAGTTTACCAGGACTGTGGGCTGAGTGATGCCCCCGTGACCCCGGAGGTTAAGCTGGGGTCAAGCTCATTCTCTCCCCGCAAGGCCTCTTCCAGCCCCTACTGCCCTCGCCACACCAATGCCTGCTATTCTCTGATCCAGCTTTGCACTCAGTCTCTTCAAAGAGGTAGTCACCACTTGTCCTCAGCCAGCCTCGCCCATCACTGGAGCCGTGGCTTGACTACCGCCGCGGCCCCCCCTGCCATCACGCCCCAGATTTACAGCCACAGAATGTTCCCCTCTCGTTTTTCTCCAAAGTTGCTTCTCTAACCTTAAAAAAAAAAAAAAAGAAAAAACCCTCCTAAAATTAAATTCACACATGAGCCACCATGCTCTGAACTGCTACCTTCTAAAATAGAAACCCTTTTCTCCTCTCCTCTCCACTCCCCTTTCACTTCGTGAAGCAGCAACCAACCTATTTCACTGCCTTCTGAAGTCAGCTGGCCAGTCACATCTTCACGTGAGTCCCTTTCTCCCGGTGACACCAGCCTTCCGCCCTCCCTCTTTAGTCACAAAAGAACTTTAAAGTGCTCTCACCCTCCGCCCCACACCCCTCCTTGGGACCCCACTCCAGAGAGGACAGCACAGGGCAATGCAGGTCCCTGCGGCCCCAGGTCACAGGCCTCCCCCAGAGGGGGGCCCACTGTACTGGGCTGCCTGGGGCTCCCAAGACCAGAGTCAGCCAGCGGGAGTGAAGCAAGCATGAGGCAGAGCTACAGGATCTGGGTACAAAGGCTTTTTTTTTTTTTTCGGTTGTGCAGCCTATGGGATCTTGGTTCCCCAACAGGAATCGAACTGTACCCCCCTGCAGTGAAAGCACGGAGTTTTGACCACTGGACCCTACTGCCCCCAAGGGAAGTCCTGGGGCTTCCCTTCTCAGATGCCTCGTCCGACAATTGGCCGCCAAGCCTCTTCCCTTCAGATCCCCAGGACAGTCTAGCTCATGTTGCCTCAATAGTCACTCAAACAAAATGAGCGTCCCTGTGCCATAGGGGATGCTTCTGTCTGCCACCCTCCGTTTTCCCCAAAAGATCTTTCAAGACAGGTAGAAAGCCAGTGCCGGGGGTCAGCCAGCAGAAAGGCATCACCCACCAGGGAAGTCCAGGGTCCATGACTTACCTCGTTTTAGTCTCTCCATCGCACTCTTGCTGCCCGCATAGGTAGGTCTGATCTCCTTCCCCAGCTCTTCGATGATGGCCAGCAGCTCGGCATATTTGCTCTGGGGCACCTGGCTGTTCCCAGTGCCCTGGAATCAGAAAGGAAAGCGTTCAGAAGGATTACAACCAACCTGACCCCAATGCCCCAGTCAGGGCCCCACTGCACGCCAGGGGCACGGGGCCAGGGCGGGGAGCAGCCCGAGCCCAGGGGCAGCGGGGCAAAGGGAGGGCGGCCTGGCCCAGAGTCCCAGGGCAAATGCCTCCACTGCGGCTAGGCACGTCCCCTCTGGGCAACAACTACAGACCAAGGAGCTGGCCCTCTCTACTGTCCTCGTACACTCAAGGCCACCGCCCAGCAGTCTCCAGAAAGCCCTCTGATCATCTCAAATAAGGAAAAAAGAGTCGAGAGAAAGATGATCACTGAGAATTTCCTGGAAGGAGCCATGGCTAGGCAAGTGATCCCGGGAGGGATGGGGATCCAGGGTGAATGGCCGAGATGGACGCCACACCTTGGGGTCAGCAGGACTAGAAAAACTGCCAAGGCCACCCAGACAGAAGCCAGAACATATTTAGAGTCTCCCTCCTCCCCACACTGGCAGGGTCCACCACACAGAAACCCTTTCCTTCCAAACCCCCCTCCAACTGCCCCCAGCAAGCATACTGATCAGTGGGGCCAAGTTCCCACCAGCCTGCTCGGGCCTCCCCCCACAACCAGCTGCATCAGGCCGGCCACCTCCCCCTGGGGAGGCCCTCGCCTGCTCCCCCCGCCTCTGCCGCCTCTGCTTTCTGGCCTCCCGGTCCTTCCTCCTCTCCTTGTCTGGCTCCTCAGCATCCTCTGGGCGCCTCCCCTGGGCCCCTCGATCCTGCCTCCTCTGCTCTGGCTGCCACCTCAAGGCTGGGGTGCTCCGGGGTCTGTCCAGGCTGCGCCTGGCCCCATCCTCTAGCCACCACCTCTTCAGGGGGGCCCTTGCCCCCACCCGCTTCCCCTCCGGGGGCAGGAGGGCCTGGCGGGGCATGGCAGCAGGCCACCACCTCATCCCCCAGGGCAGGGCCAGCCTCCGTGGCGACCTTGGAACACGAGTTGCAGCCACAGGAGAGAATCTCTCGGCTGGTGGCCCAGGCGCGCCCCCTGCCCCCTAGAGGCAGCACTTCCTAAGGAGGGGAAGCTGCCTCCACTGATGGCCCCCCCGACCCAGAGGGGAAAGTCAGTCTCGGCTGGTTTTGGGGTAGAGGGGGGCAGGGTCACAGCCCTGTGACCAGTGGAACCCGGTGTAAAACTTAGGGGCCACCCGCTCTTGATGGAACCCACCTGGGCTCCACTAGGCTACGGGCCCCGTCCTCCCTGCTGGGGCCATGATCGTGTGGCAAGTGGGAACAGGGTCCCCTCCCCTCCGTCCAAGCTCAGAACCAGAGTCCAGGCCGGACCTCACCTGCCCAGGCAGCAGCGCGAGGAGACTGGCCAGGGACACGCATGGGGGAGCGGTGGCTCCCGGGCCGCCAGCGTCCCTGGCTCTCCCACCCCTTCCTGTCACTGTGTCCCCCATGAACCTCTAGCCGCTTCTCCATTCCAAGGCCCTGAGCCCCGAGCACGAGCCCAGCCAGGGCCCTGGGTTGGGGAAGCTGGGGTGACCATGCCATCCCATCATTTCTACTCCTTCCCTTGCCTCCCCTCTGTGCCCAGGCCGCCCCCAGGGTCCCCCCTACTTCGCATCACCCCCGCTGCCATACCTGGGTGTAACCTAGAGATGGCGGCCCGTAGTCACTCAGCAGCTGGCGGTACTGTGAAGACGTCGCCATGCTGGTGGAGGGCGGGTGGATGCTCCCAGCTGGGGAGGAAGAGACAGAAGTCGGTAATCCAGTAGCCTTGGCTAACTGTAGCCATTGCCAAGGTAAGGACTCTGAGTCCCCCTGCCCAGGACTCGTGCAGTCAACAATGGTCTTTTGTCACCGAGGACAGAGAACCCTCCTCCCGTCCTCCAGTTTGGTGGTCGCTGACGCTTGGCCTAAATGACTGACAGTAAAAAGGAGCTAACAGACCGCTGCCCTTCACACCCCCCACCCCAGCAGACATTGCTAATCAATCACAGAGCTCCTTCCCATTCATGCCATCAGGGAGCAAAGAAGAAATCTGCTGCTACTCTCAGCCTAATCCTTTCAAGTCTCCTTTGCTGGGTCCTGTGCCTCAGAGGTTGACAGCCTAGGGAACCATGGCTGCCACAGAGCCCACCTGCTACTAAGGCAGGTCCACACTCGGGCTAAGACTTCCTGGGGGCCCAGACTTCTGATGGACTACACAGTGAGGAAGACAGGGGAAGGTTTTGGAGTTCTGAGGCCCAACCCTGGCCGGGGACTGGTGTGCATGCGTGCTTAGTTGCTCAGTCATGTCTGAACCTTGGTGACCCCATGGACTGTAGCCTGCCAGGCTCCTCTGTCCATGGGATTCTCCAGGCAAGAACACTGGAGTGGGTTGCCATGCCCTCCTCCAGGGGATCTCCCCAACCCAGGGACCAAACCTACATCTCCTGCGTTGGCAGGGCGGGGGGGGTGGGGGTAGTTCTTTTACCACTAGGGCCACCTGAGAAGCCCACTGGACACCAAGTCAGGAATCTGGAGCTCATCACAGCCTGTGTATCCCTGGGCAAGTCCCTCAACCTCTCTGAGTTCCCGTCACTCCTCCCCAAAGAGGGGACCAGACTCTTGCCAGTCTGACTCTATGCTTGGATGGCTTATGCCCCCTGAGGGGAGGAATAAGACCCGACTTATGGATTGCCACCCTAGAAGATGCGGAGGGACCACATGGGGCCAGGGCCTGGCTCAGAATGAAGTCTCCGGATGGGGGATGGGGAGGTCCGCAGCAGGGAATATTCCAGCTCCAGCTCAGGAGCTGGAAGCACGCAGACCCATAATGGCGTCCAAGTGGCCATTAGCGGGTAAAGGATGTCCTGCGGAATTACAAACAGCGGTAACCATGGAGAATTTACCTAGCCCTCCTCAGCAGCGGCCCGCCTGCCTCCACGCCTGGCCTGGGAGCAGCTTTCCCTCTGCCTGCCGCCCCCGGAGCCAAACGGTCTCTCTCTCTCTCTTTCTCTCTCACGCACACAGCGGGCTCTGCAGACTTGGCCCCGGGGATGGACAGCTGGTGCCAGGCCGGCCAAACCGACCAGCTGCTCATCTGGTGTGGGCAAGGGGAGGGGCAGGAGAGGAAGGAAGTTCAGGGGCTCAGGCTGTGAGAGTTAAAAGGGGCCCTGGAACCCCTCACTGCAGAGAGTGAAACACAGACCAGAGAGGGTGGGCACTGCCCCCAGGCCACACAGCACAGAAGAGGCCAACACCTCATACCTGTCCCTCTGTCCAGGAGCTGGGGACAGTTCTGTACCCAACCTGACTGGCCCTGGATTTCTCCACTGGGGCCCAGATTCATGCCCAAGCATGGAATGCCCAGACAGGAAACATGGATTCTGCCACCTCTAAGTTGGGGACTGAGCACAGCACCCAGCTGCCATGCCTCTAAAAAGGGCTGCTCACACACCTGTGCTACAGAGCTACACTTATGTCTCTGACGTCCATCCGAGGCAACCATGGATGTGCAATGGCCAGAGCAAGGGAATGTAGCGGGTGCCCCCCTAGCTCCCCTCACCACATCAGCCAAACCCCAATTTCCTGGCCTTCTGATGTGGGTGGTGAGTGTGGTCTGGGTAGCTCAGGCCTCACTGCCCCAGGCCAGGGTTCAAGTCCCAACCACTGCAAGCTCTTATGCTTCTCTCTGTAAGACTGGGATGCTAAAGGCAAGAGTGGGGGAGGAGGGGTCCATGGCACTGCTCAGCTCTTCAAGGCATCGAGAAGATTCCAGCTCCCCGCAGGAGATGAGTGCATTCTCTGCCCTACCTCCTGCCCTTCTGCTCTTACTATATTCTGTATGTCTTGTCTTCCTGACCCATCCTCTCTCCTGCAGGCAAGGGTCTGGACTGGGAGTCAGGCCAGCTGTGCCATACTGGGCTGCGGGACCTAAGACATGGCCCTTCTCTTTCCGGCCTCAGTTTCTCCATCTGTTTGAGGTAACAGTTCCCAACAGAATGTCTAAAGGCTCTAGAACCTGCTCCTCCATGGTGCTGGGGTTCGGTCCTGAGAGAGGGAGAAGGAATGGGTTGCAGGCGTGGAAGCGGTGTGGAGAAGTCAGGCAAGGGCCCGGAGCTTGATTTTCCCGTCACCTGGGTGACGTGGTAGGTGACCCGACTCTGAGCCAGTCCTTTGCTCAGTGTTCAGAGGGGGGTGTCTGTGGCCCTGGGAAGAGTTGGCGCAGGGGCCCCAAGTTCCACTCATGCCCACAGCTTCCTGCAGATGCAGGGAGGGCCGGCGGTCCAGCTGCCCAAGGCCAAGGAGAAAACCAGACAGGGCGTGAGCGCGGTCGTCTCGGAGCATCGCAGACAATGCGCGCAGTGTGCGGGGACCAGGGAGGGCCCTGAGCCGAGGGAGGGATTGGCAAAGGCCAGCAGCTCCTGGGGCCAGGCGCGGCTCCCCGCCCCCACGCCAGACAAAGAGCGGCCCGGGCCTGGGGAGCTGGCGGCCTTCCCGCCACTTGGGGCGCCTGGGGGGGCTCTCTGGCGGGGAGGCGGGGGCTTTGTCTAACTCCGCCACTGCCACCGCCGGCCAGGCCGCGGCTTGGCAACTCGCGAGCAGGAGGCAGGGCTGGAGGGCGTGAGGGATGATGACAAGGAAGCCGGAGGAGCGGCAGCGGAGAGTCCATCTTGGATGCAAATGGCACAGGGAGATGCGGGCTTTCTAAAGGGGTCCACGCGGAGGGCAGTGGGGGGGTGGCCCCTCACCAGAACACCAGGGATCTGGAGACCTCAGCGCTCCTCCTGGAGTTCACCACAGGAGAAGGAAGACAATCTGGGCAGAGGTGCCAGCCAGTCCAGGCCAGGGCTTCAGGGTGCCTAAGCGGGTGACCTGCTCCCTCTGGGACCCCAGTCCCCAAAGGGCCAGGTTCAGGGTGCCTCAACTGCACCAGGGCAGCCTGAGACTTCCTGCCGACCTGGGTCAGCAGCAAGACCCTCCACCCATCCCAGCCCAGAGTCAGATGAGGGAGGCAGTGAGAAACACTGGCCACAAAGCCTGCCTCTTAAGGTGTGCAGACCCCAGAGATGAGAACCTTTCAGCTGAAAATAGGGGCCGTTTGCTCTTGGGGCTCAGACAGAGCCCACACTTGACCAACTCAACTATCTACCCCCACAGCCATCCACATCCTGAATCTTAACCCTTTCCAACCCCCAAATCTCTGTCCAAGACGTAAAACACACACACACACACTCACACCCATATACACCTATGTATAGGTATATACGTACATGCATATAGACTTAGTGCTTTTCTGAGGCGCCCTTCAGATTTTGGAGTTACCGAGTCAACATTAGAAGACAAGGCCCAAAACTTTCGGCCAACTGCCAGCGTGGCACTTCTGACCAGTGAGGCCCATTTCCTCCCTGCCAAGCCCCTGCCTCCACCCCTACACCTCCATGCACCTCGCTTTTTTGGAAGTTTCCCACCAAGAGTCTAAAGGAAAACCTCGGTGAGAGGGGACAGAGTCAGTCACCTACGATCCCCACAAAATTTTACCACCAGCCACACACACCCCGCGTGCCCCCTTCCCACACACACACCCCGCCTCCGCCCCGGTCTCTGAGGCAAGACCCCCGGGCTCAGCCTAAAGCTTCCGGACAACTTATGCAGGAGTTTCCTGGGATCGCCCAGCTTCAGCCCCAGCATACGGAGAGCACGGCTCCTGGAGGAGGCCCCTCTAAACCTAGACTTGGGGGCTCCAAGCCGGGACCCTGGCTCAATGCCTCCCCCGCCCTCCGCCTGCAGGCAACTCCGAAACCCCCGGTCTTCTCCAACTTCTCTCACTCCGCGCACGCCGGAGGGGACCTCCCGTGCGCCCCGTTTTGGGCACCTGCTCCNTATTGTATTTTTAGAATGATGTCGGTCCCCTCACTGATCATAATTTGGTGGGGGCGGGGGGGAATGCTGAGGGGTATGTGGGATCTTAGTTACCCTGCCAGAGATCAAACTTGTGTCACATGCAGTGGAAGCAGAGTCTCAACCACTGGACCACCAAGGAAGTCCCACCACAGATCATCATGGAAAAATATTTTTCCTTGTTTTTTAGATCTATTCATTTAGTGTAAAATTCACCCTTTAAAAATATACAGTTCAGTGGGATTTAGTATAAGCACAAAGTTGTGCAGTCATCAGCACTATCTAATTCTAGAACATTTCCGCCACCCCTAAAGGAAACCCAACAATAGTCACTCCCCATTCTTCACTACCCATAGCTTTAGGCAGCTGCTAATCTGCTTTCTGTGTCTATGGATGTACCTATTCTGGACATTTCATATGAATGGATTCAGTTAAAATATGTGTATGGCCTCTTTCACTTAGTATAATACTTTCAAGGTCCATCCATTTTGTAACACAGATCAGGACTATGTTCCTCTTTATGACTGAATAATATTCCATTGTATAGATAGGCCATATTTTATTTATCCATTCATTCATTAGCTGATGGACATTTCATTCATTTTCACTTTTTGACTATTATGAATAAAGCTGCTATGAACATTTGTGTTCAAGTTTTTGTGAAAATGTTTTAGTTCTTTGGGGTACATAACCAGGAATGGAATTGCTGAGTTACCTAGTAACTCTGTGTTTAACTTTTTGAAGAACTGCTACACTATTTTCCATAGTGACTATCATTTATATTCCTACAAGCAATCTGCAATACTTATAATTTCTCCATAGCCTCACCAACACTTTTATCATCTGGCTTTTTTATTTTAGGCATCCTAGTTGGTATGAACTGGAACCTCATGGTTTTTAGTTGCTTTTTTGTTTTGGCTGTGCTGGGCCTTCATTCTGGTGGATAGGCTCTTTGTTACAGCACTCAGGTTTAGCTGCCTTGTGGCATGTGGGATCTTAGTTCCCCACCAGGGACTGAACCTGCATCCCCTGTATTAGAAGGCAGATTCTTAACCACCGGACCACCAGGGAAATCCCTGCATTTTTTCTTTTTGAATTTGGCTGAAGGGGCACTCAGGAGCTTTGATCTTTATTGTGGCATGTGGGATCTAGTTCCCTGACCGGGGAGTGAACCTGAGTCCCCTGCATTGGGAGATCAGAGTCTTAGCCACTGGCCTACCACAGAGGTTCCCCCTCTTAACCTATTTTTTTGAGTTTTTATGTTAAGTTGTATGAGTTCTTTATTCTAGATACTTGTCCCTTCCCAGATGTATAGCTTGCAAATATTTTCTCCCGGTCTGTGGGCTTTCTCTTAACTTTGTTTCCTTTATTTATGTAGGCTGTGCTGGGTCTTCATTGTTTACCCTGGGCTTTCTTTAGTTGCAGAGAGCAGGGGCTACTCTCTTGTTGCAGTTCCCAGGCTCTAGAGCACAGGCTCAACAGTAGCAGTGTACGGGCTTCCTTGCTCCGAGGCATGTGGGGTCGTCTAGACCCAGGGATTGAACCAGTGTCTCCTCCGCTGGCAGGTGGATTCTTTAAAAAAAAAAATGTTACTTGTTTACTATTGATGGCTGTGCTGGGTCTTCATTGCTGCGCAGGCTTTCCTCTAGTTGCTGCAAGTGGGGGCCACTCTAGTTACGGTGCAGGGGCTCCTCTTGTTGCAGAGCATCGGCTCTAGGTGTGCAGGCTTCAGCAGCTGTGGCACGTGGGCGTAGCTCTTGTGGCTCCCAGGCTGTAGAACACAGGCTCGAGAGCTGTGGCTCACAGGCTTAGTTACTCCAAGTCACGTAGGATAGTCCCAGACCAGAAATCGAACTCACGTCTCCTGCATTGGCAGGCAGATTCTTTACCACTGTGCCATCAGAGAAGCCCTCTTTTAATTTTCTTGATAGTTTTGGTACGAAAAGTGAGTCTCTCAATCATGCTCAACTCTTTGCGATCCCATACACTCCCTGGAATTCTCCAGGCCAGAATACTGGAGTGGGTAGCCTTTCCCTTCTCCAGGGGATCTTCCCAACCCAGCGATTAAACCCAGGTCTCCCACATTGCAGGCAGATTCCTTACCAGCTGAGCCATAAGGGAAGCCCCAAAATACTGGAGTGGGTAGCCTATCCCTTCTTTAGGGGATCTTCCCAACCAAGGAATTGAACCGGGGTCTCCTGCTTTGCAGGTGGATTCTTGACCAACTGAGCTATGAGGGAAGCCCACAGTTTTGGTATAGAAAAGGTTTTAATTCTACCCGCACTCCCCTCCAGCATGTGGTTTATGGGATTTCATTCCCAAAGCAGG
Source organism: Oreotragus oreotragus (assembly GCA_006410675.1). Classification (NCBI taxonomy): domain Eukaryota; kingdom Metazoa; phylum Chordata; class Mammalia; order Artiodactyla; family Bovidae; genus Oreotragus; species Oreotragus oreotragus. Next base: position 379,038 of record SJYX01016922.1, read on the forward strand.
GATTGAACCGAGGCCCTTGACAATGATAGCAAGAAGTCCTAACCACTGCACACCCCTGTCTCTTATACACATCTGGAGCCAGCGGGGCCGGCCGGGGCCGGGAGGGGGCGGCCCGGCGCGCCGCGGCCGGGCGTCAGGGGGCGGTGCCGCCCGCGGCCGCGCCCCGCGCCTCCGGGCGCACTCGGCGCCCGCAACTTGGCAAAGTTTGGGGGGCTGGGGTCCCGGCAGTGCCCGAGGCCCACCTGGGTCCCTTTCTTCTGCTGCGCTGGCGATGCCTGGAGATTTGTTGCTGTACCGATTAATTTTTTCTTTTTCTTTTTTTTCTCTAAAGCTAGGTAGGATTGCGGAATTACTTTTTCGCCCCCCCCTTTGACTGTGGGGGCAGGGATGGAAAATTACCTGGAGAAAATGGTGGCGAGTGGTATTTTTAAGCACGTAGATCATTCCAGACGCCGAGGTCTAGCTACTCCCCAGAATAAGATCAACCAATTCTTGACATTGATTTCAAATAAATTTCACGTCCCTGTCGGTATTAAGTGGTTGTTAACCCTTTGGCGGCCTAGACTCCTTTGACACTGGACAAAAGCCGAAGGCCTCCTCCCGCGAAAAACACACCGTCGCATCCACCTAATTTTGCATCTTAACTCGTTCAAATATTTAAAAAGCGCCTGCTGTGTGGCGAGCACTTTTCTAGGCGCTAAGACGAGAATAAAGTTTATTCTCTCCTGGAGTTTACATTGCAATTTTAGACCCTCTTCCTACCCCACCACAGCCCACTTATCAAATCTGACTGAACTGCAATCATGAAATGTATTTTACATCAGATGATGAAGGTATTATTTCTTGGAGTTCTCCTTAAATAGTAAATCTTGTCAAAAGACACAAGATGCCCGCCCTTTTCTGCCATTTTTAATCGCCCTGCTTTGCAAATATCTTTTATTAGCTACAGACTTTCAGATACATCTGGATCTAGTGAGGATTCTTATTGCCCCAGAGGTCAAGGATACACCCATTCCCTCCCTCCTTCCTTTAGAAGTGAAGGTACAAGCGACACCCCTCCTCCCAGGATCCCTTGTGATCAGCTTTAGGCTGGTTCCGTCAAGAATGTTCAGCGAAATGTTAGTTCGGGGGTAAATTAATATCCTTTTCCTACCCTGCTCCCAGGGAACCAATACTCTAGAGTAGCACTGTCCAATAGAAAAGTATTGCAAGCCACATAAGTAGTTTAACAATTTAAATCATATTTCAGAAAGTAAAAAGAACTGATGTTTTTATTTAACATGATTTAAATATATAATATATGAAGTCAATATATAATAAATATAAAGCAATTATTAAGATACTTTACATTCTTTTTATGATACTATATTCAAAACCCACCAGGTATTTTACCCTTACAGCTCATCCTGATTGGGACTGGCCACATTTCAACAGCTTGGTAGCCACAATAGCCAATGGTTTACTTACTGGACCAGTACAGGGCTAAAGCTATAAGCAGAGGGCTCATAGGGTGACAGACCTGGGTGTTAATTCTGGCTCCTTCATCTATTCACTGTTGGACTAAGCCTCCATTTCCTTGGGGCAAAAATCCAGGTCTCAGAGGTCTGCTTCAGTCCTTTCTACAAATGTTGTGGGCTATTCTCTCCATATTGTATTTTTAGAATGATGTCGGTCCCCTCACTGATCATAATTTGGTGGGGGCGGGGGGGAATGCTGAGGGGTATGTGGGATCTTAGTTACCCTGCCAGAGATCAAACTTGTGTCACATGCAGTGGAAGCAGAGTCTCAACCACTGGACCACCAAGGAAGTCCCACCACAGATCATCATGGAAAAATATTTTTCCTTGTTTTTTAGATCTATTCATTTAGTGTAAAATTCACCCTTTAAAAATATACAGTTCAGTGGGATTTAGTATAAGCACAAAGTTGTGCAGTCATCAGCACTATCTAATTCTAGAACATTTCCGCCACCCCTAAAGGAAACCCAACAATAGTCACTCCCCATTCTTCACTACCCATAGCTTTAGGCAGCTGCTAATCTGCTTTCTGTGTCTATGGATGTACCTATTCTGGACATTTCATATGAATGGATTCAGTTAAAATATGTGTATGGCCTCTTTCACTTAGTATAATACTTTCAAGGTCCATCCATTTTGTAACACAGATCAGGACTATGTTCCTCTTTATGACTGAATAATATTCCATTGTATAGATAGGCCATATTTTATTTATCCATTCATTCATTAGCTGATGGACATTTCATTCATTTTCACTTTTTGACTATTATGAATAAAGCTGCTATGAACATTTGTGTTCAAGTTTTTGTGAAAATGTTTTAGTTCTTTGGGGTACATAACCAGGAATGGAATTGCTGAGTTACCTAGTAACTCTGTGTTTAACTTTTTGAAGAACTGCTACACTATTTTCCATAGTGACTATCATTTATATTCCTACAAGCAATCTGCAATACTTATAATTTCTCCATAGCCTCACCAACACTTTTATCATCTGGCTTTTTTATTTTAGGCATCCTAGTTGGTATGAACTGGAACCTCATGGTTTTTAGTTGCTTTTTTGTTTTGGCTGTGCTGGGCCTTCATTCTGGTGGATAGGCTCTTTGTTACAGCACTCAGGTTTAGCTGCCTTGTGGCATGTGGGATCTTAGTTCCCCACCAGGGACTGAACCTGCATCCCCTGTATTAGAAGGCAGATTCTTAACCACCGGACCACCAGGGAAATCCCTGCATTTTTTCTTTTTGAATTTGGCTGAAGGGGCACTCAGGAGCTTTGATCTTTATTGTGGCATGTGGGATCTAGTTCCCTGACCGGGGAGTGAACCTGAGTCCCCTGCATTGGGAGATCAGAGTCTTAGCCACTGGCCTACCACAGAGGTTCCCCCTCTTAACCTATTTTTTTGAGTTTTTATGTTAAGTTGTATGAGTTCTTTATTCTAGATACTTGTCCCTTCCCAGATGTATAGCTTGCAAATATTTTCTCCCGGTCTGTGGGCTTTCTCTTAACTTTGTTTCCTTTATTTATGTAGGCTGTGCTGGGTCTTCATTGTTTACCCTGGGCTTTCTTTAGTTGCAGAGAGCAGGGGCTACTCTCTTGTTGCAGTTCCCAGGCTCTAGAGCACAGGCTCAACAGTAGCAGTGTACGGGCTTCCTTGCTCCGAGGCATGTGGGGTCGTCTAGACCCAGGGATTGAACCAGTGTCTCCTCCGCTGGCAGGTGGATTCTTTAAAAAAAAAAATGTTACTTGTTTACTATTGATGGCTGTGCTGGGTCTTCATTGCTGCGCAGGCTTTCCTCTAGTTGCTGCAAGTGGGGGCCACTCTAGTTACGGTGCAGGGGCTCCTCTTGTTGCAGAGCATCGGCTCTAGGTGTGCAGGCTTCAGCAGCTGTGGCACGTGGGCGTAGCTCTTGTGGCTCCCAGGCTGTAGAACACAGGCTCGAGAGCTGTGGCTCACAGGCTTAGTTACTCCAAGTCACGTAGGATAGTCCCAGACCAGAAATCGAACTCACGTCTCCTGCATTGGCAGGCAGATTCTTTACCACTGTGCCATCAGAGAAGCCCTCTTTTAATTTTCTTGATAGTTTTGGTACGAAAAGTGAGTCTCTCAATCATGCTCAACTCTTTGCGATCCCATACACTCCCTGGAATTCTCCAGGCCAGAATACTGGAGTGGGTAGCCTTTCCCTTCTCCAGGGGATCTTCCCAACCCAGCGATTAAACCCAGGTCTCCCACATTGCAGGCAGATTCCTTACCAGCTGAGCCATAAGGGAAGCCCCAAAATACTGGAGTGGGTAGCCTATCCCTTCTTTAGGGGATCTTCCCAACCAAGGAATTGAACCGGGGTCTCCTGCTTTGCAGGTGGATTCTTGACCAACTGAGCTATGAGGGAAGCCCACAGTTTTGGTATAGAAAAGGTTTTAATTCTACCCGCACTCCCCTCCAGCATGTGGTTTATGGGATTTCATTCCCAAAGCAGGGATTGAACCGAGGCCCTTGACAATGATAGCAAGAAGTCCTAACCACTGCACACCCCTGTCTCTTATACACATCTGGAGCCAGCGGGGCCGGCCGGGGCCGGGAGGGGGCGGCCCGGCGCGCCGCGGCCGGGCGTCAGGGGGCGGTGCCGCCCGCGGCCGCGCCCCGCGCCTCCGGGCGCACTCGGCGCCCGCAACTTGGCAAAGTTTGGGGGGCTGGGGTCCCGGCAGTGCCCGAGGCCCACCTGGGTCCCTTTCTTCTGCTGCGCTGGCGATGCCTGGAGATTTGTTGCTGTACCGATTAATTTTTTCTTTTTCTTTTTTTTCTCTAAAGCTAGGTAGGATTGCGGAATTACTTTTTCGCCCCCCCCTTTGACTGTGGGGGCAGGGATGGAAAATTACCTGGAGAAAATGGTGGCGAGTGGTATTTTTAAGCACGTAGATCATTCCAGACGCCGAGGTCTAGCTACTCCCCAGAATAAGATCAACCAATTCTTGACATTGATTTCAAATAAATTTCACGTCCCTGTCGGTATTAAGTGGTTGTTAACCCTTTGGCGGCCTAGACTCCTTTGACACTGGACAAAAGCCGAAGGCCTCCTCCCGCGAAAAACACACCGTCGCATCCACCTAATTTTGCATCTTAACTCGTTCAAATATTTAAAAAGCGCCTGCTGTGTGGCGAGCACTTTTCTAGGCGCTAAGACGAGAATAAAGTTTATTCTCTCCTGGAGTTTACATTGCAATTTTAGACCCTCTTCCTACCCCACCACAGCCCACTTATCAAATCTGACTGAACTGCAATCATGAAATGTATTTTACATCAGATGATGAAGGTATTATTTCTTGGAGTTCTCCTTAAATAGTAAATCTTGTCAAAAGACACAAGATGCCCGCCCTTTTCTGCCATTTTTAATCGCCCTGCTTTGCAAATATCTTTTATTAGCTACAGACTTTCAGATACATCTGGATCTAGTGAGGATTCTTATTGCCCCAGAGGTCAAGGATACACCCATTCCCTCCCTCCTTCCTTTAGAAGTGAAGGTACAAGCGACACCCCTCCTCCCAGGATCCCTTGTGATCAGCTTTAGGCTGGTTCCGTCAAGAATGTTCAGCGAAATGTTAGTTCGGGGGTAAATTAATATCCTTTTCCTACCCTGCTCCCAGGGAACCAATACTCTAGAGTAGCACTGTCCAATAGAAAAGTATTGCAAGCCACATAAGTAGTTTAACAATTTAAATCATATTTCAGAAAGTAAAAAGAACTGATGTTTTTATTTAACATGATTTAAATATATAATATATGAAGTCAATATATAATAAATATAAAGCAATTATTAAGATACTTTACATTCTTTTTATGATACTATATTCAAAACCCACCAGGTATTTTACCCTTACAGCTCATCCTGATTGGGACTGGCCACATTTCAACAGCTTGGTAGCCACAATAGCCAATGGTTTACTTACTGGACCAGTACAGGGCTAAAGCTATAAGCAGAGGGCTCATAGGGTGACAGACCTGGGTGTTAATTCTGGCTCCTTCATCTATTCACTGTTGGACTAAGCCTCCATTTCCTTGGGGCAAAAATCCAGGTCTCAGAGGTCTGCTTCAGTCCTTTCTACAAATGTTGTGGGCTATTCTCTCCATATTGTATTTTTAGAATGATGTCGGTCCCCTCACTGATCATAATTTGGTGGGGGCGGGGGGGAATGCTGAGGGGTATGTGGGATCTTAGTTACCCTGCCAGAGATCAAACTTGTGTCACATGCAGTGGAAGCAGAGTCTCAACCACTGGACCACCAAGGAAGTCCCACCACAGATCATCATGGAAAAATATTTTTCCTTGTTTTTTAGATCTATTCATTTAGTGTAAAATTCACCCTTTAAAAATATACAGTTCAGTGGGATTTAGTATAAGCACAAAGTTGTGCAGTCATCAGCACTATCTAATTCTAGAACATTTCCGCCACCCCTAAAGGAAACCCAACAATAGTCACTCCCCATTCTTCACTACCCATAGCTTTAGGCAGCTGCTAATCTGCTTTCTGTGTCTATGGATGTACCTATTCTGGACATTTCATATGAATGGATTCAGTTAAAATATGTGTATGGCCTCTTTCACTTAGTATAATACTTTCAAGGTCCATCCATTTTGTAACACAGATCAGGACTATGTTCCTCTTTATGACTGAATAATATTCCATTGTATAGATAGGCCATATTTTATTTATCCATTCATTCATTAGCTGATGGACATTTCATTCATTTTCACTTTTTGACTATTATGAATAAAGCTGCTATGAACATTTGTGTTCAAGTTTTTGTGAAAATGTTTTAGTTCTTTGGGGTACATAACCAGGAATGGAATTGCTGAGTTACCTAGTAACTCTGTGTTTAACTTTTTGAAGAACTGCTACACTATTTTCCATAGTGACTATCATTTATATTCCTACAAGCAATCTGCAATACTTATAATTTCTCCATAGCCTCACCAACACTTTTATCATCTGGCTTTTTTATTTTAGGCATCCTAGTTGGTATGAACTGGAACCTCATGGTTTTTAGTTGCTTTTTTGTTTTGGCTGTGCTGGGCCTTCATTCTGGTGGATAGGCTCTTTGTTACAGCACTCAGGTTTAGCTGCCTTGTGGCATGTGGGATCTTAGTTCCCCACCAGGGACTGAACCTGCATCCCCTGTATTAGAAGGCAGATTCTTAACCACCGGACCACCAGGGAAATCCCTGCATTTTTTCTTTTTGAATTTGGCTGAAGGGGCACTCAGGAGCTTTGATCTTTATTGTGGCATGTGGGATCTAGTTCCCTGACCGGGGAGTGAACCTGAGTCCCCTGCATTGGGAGATCAGAGTCTTAGCCACTGGCCTACCACAGAGGTTCCCCCTCTTAACCTATTTTTTTGAGTTTTTATGTTAAGTTGTATGAGTTCTTTATTCTAGATACTTGTCCCTTCCCAGATGTATAGCTTGCAAATATTTTCTCCCGGTCTGTGGGCTTTCTCTTAACTTTGTTTCCTTTATTTATGTAGGCTGTGCTGGGTCTTCATTGTTTACCCTGGGCTTTCTTTAGTTGCAGAGAGCAGGGGCTACTCTCTTGTTGCAGTTCCCAGGCTCTAGAGCACAGGCTCAACAGTAGCAGTGTACGGGCTTCCTTGCTCCGAGGCATGTGGGGTCGTCTAGACCCAGGGATTGAACCAGTGTCTCCTCCGCTGGCAGGTGGATTCTTTAAAAAAAAAAATGTTACTTGTTTACTATTGATGGCTGTGCTGGGTCTTCATTGCTGCGCAGGCTTTCCTCTAGTTGCTGCAAGTGGGGGCCACTCTAGTTACGGTGCAGGGGCTCCTCTTGTTGCAGAGCATCGGCTCTAGGTGTGCAGGCTTCAGCAGCTGTGGCACGTGGGCGTAGCTCTTGTGGCTCCCAGGCTGTAGAACACAGGCTCGAGAGCTGTGGCTCACAGGCTTAGTTACTCCAAGTCACGTAGGATAGTCCCAGACCAGAAATCGAACTCACGTCTCCTGCATTGGCAGGCAGATTCTTTACCACTGTGCCATCAGAGAAGCCCTCTTTTAATTTTCTTGATAGTTTTGGTACGAAAAGTGAGTCTCTCAATCATGCTCAACTCTTTGCGATCCCATACACTCCCTGGAATTCTCCAGGCCAGAATACTGGAGTGGGTAGCCTTTCCCTTCTCCAGGGGATCTTCCCAACCCAGCGATTAAACCCAGGTCTCCCACATTGCAGGCAGATTCCTTACCAGCTGAGCCATAAGGGAAGCCCCAAAATACTGGAGTGGGTAGCCTATCCCTTCTTTAGGGGATCTTCCCAACCAAGGAATTGAACCGGGGTCTCCTGCTTTGCAGGTGGATTCTTGACCAACTGAGCTATGAGGGAAGCCCACAGTTTTGGTATAGAAAAGGTTTTAATTCTACCCGCACTCCCCTCCAGCATGTGGTTTATGGGATTTCATTCCCAAAGCAGGGATTGAACCGAGGCCCTTGACAATGATAGCAAGAAGTCCTAACCACTGCACACCCAGGGAATGCTCCAAAAGTTTCTGATTTTGATGAAGTCCAACCTATTTATTTTTACATGTCTACTTGCTTGTGGTTTGGGTATCATATCTTGTCAAAGGTCATGAAAAATTTCACCTAAGTTTTCTTCAAATAGTTTTTCCACTTTTTGTTCTTATATTTAGGCCTTTGATCCATTTTTAGGTAATTTTTGTGTATGGATTCATATACAAAATTCATTCTCTGCATGTGAATATCCAGTCAGTTGTCGCAGTACCATTTGTTGGAAAATCTATTCTTTCCCCATTGCATGGTCTTGACACCCTTGTTGAAAATTAGTTGATAAGTGTGAGTTTATTTCTAAACTCTCAATTCTATTCCACGAGGCTATGGACTCTATCCCTACTACAACTGTAGCTTTGGAGTAGGCTTTGAATTCAGGAAGTCTGAGTGCCCCAACTTTTTCAAGATTATTTTGGCTATTCTGGGTCTTTTGCATGTCCCTATGAATTTTAGGATCAGCTTGTATTTTTTCTTTTTTCCTACAAAAAAGTTGAAATTTTGATACAGCTTGTATTAAGTTCATCAAGTTAGGAAGTATTGCAATTTTAATTTCAATGTTAACTCTTCCAATCCATGACTACAAGATGTCTTTCCAATCATTTAGTTCTTTTTCTTTAATTTCAACAAATTTTTAAATAGTTTTCAGTCTACAAGCCTTGTACTTCTTTGGTTAAATGTATTCCTGAGCATTTTGTTATTTTTGATGCATTTGTGAGGTTTTCTTAATTTTACGGTTATCTTTAGTGTGTAGAAACACAACTTATTTTTCTATATTGTCTTCTATCCTGACACTTTCCTGAATTCACTTTTTAGCTGTAATAGTTGTGTCTGCATGTAGACTCTTTAGGATACTCTCTATATAAGATCATGTTATCTGCAAATACAGAGTTTTTATTCTTCCTTTCCAAATGCAATGCATTTTCTTTTACTTGCCACATAGCTCTGCCTAAAACCTCGAGGACAGAACTGGATAGAAGCAGTAAGAGCAGACATCTTGCCTTGTTCCTGATCTTAGGGGTAAAGATTTTTGGTTTTCACCATTAAGTATGATGTTCACTGTGGCCTTTTCATAGATGCCTTTTATAAAGTTGAGAATGTTCCCTTCTCTTCCTAGTTTGTTGAGTGTTTTTATCATAAAAGAGTTGGATTTTGTCAAATGCTTTTTTAGAATCAGACTTCCTTTTTTTAAATTTTATTTTTGGCTATGCCGGGTCTTTGTTGCTGCGCATGGGCTTTCTCTAGTTGCAGTGAGCGGGAGCTATTCTTTAGTTGCGGTGCTTCCCTTGCTGCGGAGCAGGGGCTCTAGGCTGCACAGGCTTTGGTAGTTGCAAAGCAAGGGCTTACCCGCCCCAAGGCATGTGGGATCTTCCTGGACCAGGGATCAGACTGGTATCCTCTGCACTGCAAGGTAGATTCCGAACCATGGGACCTCCAGGAAAACCCAAGTGCTGTTTCTTTTTTTAAAGTGATATTTTATTTTTATTGTTGGCATATAATTGCTTTACAATACTATGTGAATTTCTGCTATACAACAAAGTGAATCAGCTACATATATATATATATATATATATATATATATATACACATACGTGCATGCTAAGTCACTTCAGTCATATCCAACCCCATGGACTGCAGCCCAACAGGCTCCTCTGTCCAGGCAAGAATACTGGAGTGGGTTGCCATGCCCTCCTCCAGGGGATCTTCCTGAGTCAGGGATCGAACCTGCATCCCTTACATCTCCTGCACTGGCAGGCAGGTCCTTTACCACTAACACCACCTGGGGAGCCCCAAATAAACATATATCCCCTCCCATTTGAGCCTCCCTCCCACCTCATCCCAAATGCTTTTCCTACATCCATTGAGATCATGGTGGGAGGGGAGGATACCCTTTATTCAACAAATACTAATAGTTATTCATTCCCACATCAGAGCCTTCATCACATCAACTTGCCCTTGTGTTTCACTTGGCAAATTCCTCAAAGCCCAGCTCAACTATCCCACCTCTGGAAAGACTTCCCTGCTATTGCCCACTATTGCATTTGGCTGGTCTCCTTGAGTTTGAGCCACATAAAGGAAAGACCTGAATCCTTGAATGTCTAGTCAAGGCATATAGAACATTCCATAAAGGGCCTCAGGGTGTTCCTAGAAATGAGGCAAAGCAAGATCAATTCTCATTTGCAGGTGGTAACTCCTGTTCACAACCTTCTTCCTGCTTACAACTCACTTTCCATAAAAGATGTGTTAGCTTCCTGGGGCTGACATTATCTAATTACCACTAACTGGTGGCTTAAAACAACAGAGACTTACTTGCTGTCAGTTCTGGGGGCCAGAAGTCTGAAACCAAGGTGTGGGCAGGAACATGCTCCCTCTAAAGGCTGGAGGGAGGATCCTTTCCCTCTTCCAGCTTCCAGAATGGCTACATGCATTCTTTGGCTTGCGGTCACATCACTCCAGCCCTGCCTTCAGATGGCCTCCTTCTCTATGTGCCTCTCCCTGGCTCTTTCTAAGAACTCTTGTTACTGGATTGAAGACCCACTTTAATTAATGCAGGATGATCTTATCTCAAGAACTTTAATTACACCTGCAGAGACCTTTTATCCCCCCAAAAGTCACATTTACAGATTCCAGTGGGTAAGACTCTGCACTCCCAATGTAGGGGACCCAGGTTCAATCCCTGCTTAGGGAACTAGATCCCACATGCCACAACTAAGACCTAGCACAGCAAAAAAAAAAGAAATCTGTATGAAACTCTCAAATAAGTCCCTTTAGCTTCATTATTATTATTTTTAAGCAAAGAAAGGTTTATTGCAGGGCCAAGCAAAGAGAACAGGTGGATACTCAAACACCCTGAACTCAAGATAGGTCCTTTTAAATGAGTGGTTTTAGAATGATAAATGGCAACTCATTCCATTATTCTTGCCTGGAGAATCCCAGGGACGGAGGAGCCTGTTGGGTGCCATCTATGGGGTCGCACAGAGTCAGACATAACTGACGCGACTTAGCAGCAGCAGTAGCTGAGTGGACCTTTATTAGTTTAATGGGTATGTCACAGAGTGATTTGCCAGGGAACACAACAGATGAAGGAGAAAGCCGAATCCAGTGAAAAAGCCTCAGGGAATAAGCTTTAGCTCTGAATCCACTGTGGGTCAACTCTTTAGGCCTCAAATAACTTGTTTAACCTATCTGGGCCTTAGTTCATCTATAAGATTAGGGAGGTTTGATGGGATGAAGCTCCAGGAATTCTCACAACTCTTAACATCCTAAGAAAGCAGTCAGACAACATATGTATCATTTTTGCCTAAGGGAAAAGCATCAGAAAAGTCTTGAAATTGTTAGGAAACTTGATACCATTCTGGGGCCATCAGCTACAAAGTGAAGTGAACCTGCTCCAGGCGCTAAAAAGGGGACTTGTAGGAGTTGAGGGTATATTGAAACTTCTATGTATGTGGGATTTACTGCATACATACTAGCACAGAAGCACACATAGGACTTACAAATAATTTAACAAATTAACAGTGGAAGTATACTCAGAAATGCTTACTAGAATACATGATGAAAGTCTTCCCTGGCAGTCCAGTGCTTCCACTGCAGGGGGCACAGATTTGATCCCTGGTCAAGGAACTAGGATCCTGCAGATCCTGCATGCCATGGGGCACAGCCAAAAACCAAACAAAACAAAAAGACTATGTGAGCAGAAACATTCAGAGACCACTGACCTAAGAATCTAGTTAACTAGGCAGTCAGACCCAACAGTTTGATAACCAGACAGGCTGTGGCTTAAGTATCATGATTAACTTAGCAGTGACTCCAGTGTGGTTTATATCCTCTGGACAGTAAAACCATATTTGACATCAAGTTGGGTTTTGATCAGAAGTCTACACCCAAATTTATTAATTTTCAGTTATGTTTCTGCCATTATTTCTGTTTTATTGACCAGGAGCTGGCAAGCTTTCCTGAAAAGGGTCATATAATCAATATTTTAAGCTTTGCAGGTCACATTATCTCACTGTGCAAGTCTGCCATTATAGCATAGCCTTAGATGATACATCAAATGATGGGCATGCCTGGATTCCAATAAGTCTTTGTGAACACGGATATTTGAATATCAGGTATTTTTCACATGGTACAAAATATTCTGGGGCTTCGCTGGTGATCCAGTAGTTAAGAACCCACCTGCCAATGCAGGGAACATGGATTTGATCCCTGGTCGGGAAGATTCCACATGCCAAGGGGCAATTAAGCCCGCAAGCCTAGAGCCCATGTTCCACAAGACAAGCCACAGTGAAAAGCCCACACCCCGCAATGAAAAGTAGCCACCACTCACCACTAGAGAAAGCCCACGTGCAGCAACGAAGATCCAATGCAGCCATAAATAAATATTTTTAAAAATGTATTTTTTCAAACATTTAAGAAAATAAAAACTATTCTTAGCTTCCAGGGTCATTCAAAAATAGACAGTGGACTGGATGGACCCGTGGACCATTGTTTGCCAATCCCCGTGTTAGACCTCAAAAGTTTAAGTTTGATCTGCAAACAGAATAATCCGATTTGCATAGCAATACCTCTGAACAGGAAACACACATGTAAAAACATACTGTGGACATAGCTAAAGGGAAATCCAAAAGATGCAGAAATTTAGAGGATTCTATAACTATCTTGATCTAGGACTAGAGATAAAAAAGTACATTCTAGGGACCTCTTATGCCTCTAAACACTGGGTATCTTCACAGAACACTTGACTTTCTACTGAAGGTTCATGAATGTCTCTATTTTCTACAAGTAATAATTTATTCTAGTTTGCCTTTCTCCAGTAATTGCACATCCATCTTTGTGAGAATGAATCTTGCCTACAACCACAGATAAACAACAGAAGCTAGAGCATTTTTTGTGATACTCAAAAATTTACCCTCTCAAGTTCCCCAAGAAAAGATAGTGAAAAAACTGGCAAGAATGACTGCCTTGGAATGGAGAATGAGGGCCAAACGGGAGGAGCAGAGAGAATGTTCAGTGTGCGTTCTCATCTGCCTGTTGACTTCTGTCAGGTGCTGGCGTTACTTATTTAAGTAAACAACCAATCACAAACACAAAAATTAAGTATTCCAGACTAATTTAATGTTCACCTTGCTGCCTTACCTTTGCACGCTACCTTGTGGTGATTCCTAACGGGATGGTAGCTTGGAACTGGCAGTGTGGCCCTCGCCTCTCCTAACCCAAAGATGCACTTGACGCCCAGAGTGGGCAGCTTTCAGAGGACAGAGCCAACTTGCTGAGAGTTGGGCTCTAAAAATAAACATTTTGCACATTTCTTTTAGCCTCCTTTCTCTCCATAAAGGCCTTCACAGATGGCTTCTTTACATCATGCTCTCAAATGACTAGCTGATAAATATTCATACTTATGGAAATCGTATTGTACATACTCCAAACCCCCTAGCCAGTTAACATTTGTATTTTCCATTATCTCAAGGGTGTTGCCCCCTTGTTCACGGGCCTTGTCCTCTATAAAACACAAATGCACGTGCAGACACACAGATCAGACACCAGCCTTGGCCTGTGTGTGACCAACTTACTTAGAGGCAGTTTTTCCCAACAACAGGCCACGTCTGGAGACATTGTGGGTTTTCACTGTTAGCAGGGTGCAGGACACGCAGCATGTGCGATTGGTATCTAGTGGGTAGGCAACAAGGGTGCTACTTAACACCACACGATGCACAGGACAGCCCCCGCCTCTCCCTGGCCCCGCCAAGAATGGACTGGCCCGAAGGCCCACGGTGTGCCCAGGGCAGCAGCACGTGAGGCAGAAAGCAGACCCGGATTACAGAAGAATCCTCGAAGGGAATAAAGTCAAAGCAAACTGGAACCTTAATTAATGAGAAAACTCAGTGAGGACGGCAGAGGCTCTCCACGAAGGCTGGCCTCTCATTTCTGCTTATTCAGATTAATACTCAATGTATTAAGGTTATACATTTAAGAACAAGTTTTCTTTAAATCTTGACGCTCAATTTATAAATATTTTTGTGAGATTTCAGTTAAAATGTAAAACACTCCCTTTCACTTGTTCTTCAGTTAATGCTCGGTTATCTCATGTGTTTGGCAGGCTGAATTCCCCTAAACATGAACACCATTTACAAATTTGATTAAATTCCCTTAAGCATTTCAAGCTACAAATTGAACATGATCCTCTCAAGCACTTCAAAGCCCACAAAGAGGACTCGCAAACAAGCCAGACTCAACATTTAAATGTTTTTTTAAAAATACCTTTGTCCACATTTAGAGAACGAGTGGTGGCATGGACCCCTGCTCCAGACCACCCCTGCAGTTCTCCAACCTCTGTGCCCATCTCATCTGTGAAGTGAGTGCCAGCTCTCACATGGCACAGAGGTGAATAGAGGCAGGGACGCTTAAACACACACACACACACACACACACACACACACACACACAGCACACAGGGGTCTACTCACCATTCTGGGTGTCCTGTAGTATCTTCTCTCCTGTTCATCCCGAAATTCTCTGGGTTCCTGTGCCCAGTGCAAGGATCTGACTGGATCTCTCGGCCAATCATTACTTCACCATCCAAGAACCCCAGAGTTCACCCACGCCCTCCGTCTCTGCCCACCGCAGGCTCCACGAAGCAGTCTGGTGCCAGTGGATAGTGGCTCACCTCCTCTCCATTTTACCAAACCCCCCCCCCCCCCCC
>SJYX01016922.1:393979-466354 GCA_006410675.1 Oreotragus oreotragus
CCCGCCCACCCGGGATTCCTGATGTTTCCTTCCTAGCTCCCATGGCCACCAGAAGCTTCACCTAATCGCCTAATCACTTATTTGCTGTCTCTGACATGAGAATAACTACCCATGAAGAATCCCTACCAAAGACAGCCATGAGACCTGATGCTAGACACAAACAAGTGGCTTATTAAATACTTAGTGAAGAAATACGAAATACAGGCACCAATTCCACAAGCCTTAGAAATAGAAAAACTTTTCATCTGAGAACTATCAGAGGACTGAGGACTATGGAAAGCACCCACAGTGACTGGCACATGCTAAGCCGTCTGCAGTAGTTTCCGTTTTGTTTTTCATCACCAGAGCTCCAATCTCAGACTCACGGATTGGATGGCTGTGCAGCAGCAGGAATGAATTTTCAAGCCTCCTATCCCCAAGTTCTCCAACACTGCGGCACCTTGCAGAGGACACCTGTAATCTGAGCCCCCCGGCCCAGGCACCCAGTGCCAACTCACTGAAGCTCTATGGCGGCACAGCCATTTTTTTTGCTCTAACAAGCGCTTGGTTGCTTTTTATCCTCATCATAAGAAGTCTTCTCGAATTCTTTTTAAATACAAAGAAAATAAAAAGTCCAAGCCCCCAATGGAAAGAAGCTCTCTAGGTCAGGGTGGTGAGCCCTGACACAGCTCCAACAGATACTCAAGAGCCCAGTCAAAGAAAACACACTGATAAAAGCAGCATATTAGCCAGTTTAATTTATTTAAGAATCTTACAAAAAAAGAAAAAAAAAAGAAACAAAAATCAGAAAACACAACAACAAAAAACTAAATACAGAATTTTGTTATGCTTCATGGTTGATCGTTTTTACTTGCAAGGATATAAACCTTGCTAAATGCAGCCAATACATTTTTTTATTGCATGAGACCCAATTTTTTTTTTTTTTTAAGTTACAAATCAAAATGGTTAGAACAATTGTTTCTGGACACTTGGTACTGTATCACCACAGAAGGCTGAAGAAGCAGTGCAATATCATCAGAACAGTGCGTACCCTTCATACACTGACGGACATTCAAAACAGAGTAGCAATATAAAAAGAGAGATTGTAAAAAAGAACACAACAGAAACAACTGAAAGAGTTTTACATCCACCTTTGTTTCAAATTGTCTTTGGATTCCATCACATGTTGTCTCAAGATGCACCATGTCAGATTAGTAAAGGAGGAAGATCTATGCCTAAGTACAAAAGTATCCTTTGCTCAGCGGGAGGTAGAACCTGGCAAAAGTTTTATTGCAGAGATACAGCGTACCTCTTCCCACCTCTCATGGTTGATGGTAGATACAAGTGGTCATTGAAAAATAATATCAGTAGTTTGCAAATTCAGTATAAACCATGAACAGGATGATTTTTTTTCTGATGGCGGCGAGACTGCAATGTGCTACGTAGAAAATACAAGCTATCTGCCCGGTAAAGTGGAAGTCAGAAAGAAGGCTCAAGCTTCTTTATCCTCTTCAGTGCCACAAATACTGCCATAGCAAGAAAGGCCCTCAGGACGAGGGGATGGGTGGAAAAGTCAGGGAGTTCTCACTAAGGAGCCTGCGGACTGACCCTCAGCCCCAAGGAGGTTTGACCTGCAAGTATGGAAGATGGCCTACATCCCAGGTGGCACCCCTTGCTCGACTCTGCACTACAAGGGTGTGGCTTCAGCCTGACAGCTGCTGCTGCAAACCATGTGGTTCAACTGCTTCCCGGGAGTCCGAGAGGGAAAGCCTCTGACAGAGGAGCTCACTGCTGACAGGCTCTCTTTCAAAACACACTAGGTTCCCAAGACTCACCTAAATACAGACAACTTCTAAAAGTCTACCAAGCTCAGAGCAACGAATGAAACCTGTACAGGAAGGAAAGGCCCAAGAAACGCTCGTGGTGTCTTTGCTGAAAGTTACGGAGCAATATTTTCTTAAAAGTACAAAATCTGTAGACAGAAACACAGTATTTACCACCAGTCTGTGAGCCACTCCAGGCAACACTAATCCAGTTGTTAAAGAGTGCCTCCAGCCCTCTCAGCTCCTAGGCGTACAGCCAATCTAGTCAAGATCAACTCAACAGCTCACTGGTGGTGGGACAGCTCAAGGGATCCCACCAGCCTGTCCCCTCCACAGTTAACACACAGCATCGGCCCTTGCGGAAGCCCGCACAAGCAGTTGTGCTGCTCTTCGGAGGACAACTGTCCCTGGAAGTACGTTCTCTAACCTGCCGGTACGGACAGACACCAGCACGTACTGGGCCTGTCTCCGCCCCTTAACTGGTGGGACAGAAGCAGATCACCCATGCTCACTGGAAAGTAAGTTTCTGATTATTATTTGAAGGCTAAAAGGACAGATTCAACTTCTTTAAGCAACAGAAAATTTGCAGCAGCAGCAGCCCATACATCACTGTTCAGATCTACAAGATTTTCCTCTCGGCTGGAAAGCCACAAGCATGAAGGATGTGGTGCAGGCCTGAAAAAATTGCAAGGGTAGAAACAAGTCAGGTTTACTGAAGAGTTGAGTTTAATCCCAAATGCACTGAAGAAGTTAGAGGAGCTTAAAGGAAGTCTTGGGAAGAAATTTTTCAGGTGAAAACAGGCTCACTATAGCTTCCAAAGAGCAACATAAATGAGCATAACTAGTCATATAATGACAGTATCAGAAATTGCACTCAAGTACATTCCCCCAATACAACGCATTGCACACAGTAAAAAAATTGTAATAAAAATGCAAAACAAAATCAGGCATGTTGAAAAATATTAACACAAAACAGACACAGGAATTCTATAGTAAAGATGCAAAACCGAATTCTAAAATACATGAACAAATTCAACTAAAGTTTTTCATACGTTTCTAGAGCAAAAAAGAAAAAAAATATATTATAAGAAGCCCCCTATGGGAAACCAAGAAAAGAATAAATAGAATTGGAGGAGGGAAAAGAGACAAGTGGGTGGGGTCCCAATTTACAAGAAATATTTACATTCAGAATTCAAAAGAACTCACCATTTCTATATATACAAATTATGTACATATATATAAGTACAGCATAAGATTAGAAGGTGGGTTTTGGATTTCACCTCAAGTACTCAGAAAAAAATTACTAGCTAACTAGAGTTGCAGGTATCTAAATGTGTTTCCTTCACTTATATGCCCTTAAAATGCACTGCTGTGTATTAGACAATTGGCATCCAACAAGGACTTTTTACAAATGGTTTTTGCTCACAGCTGTACCCATAACATGGACTGCCTGCTGCATATCCCTGCAGCAAGGCATGCACAGTGCATGCACCTGGGTGTGGTGTTAGCCAAGGAGACCTCAGATACAGGAAAGATAGTCGACCAATGCCCACCACCACTGGGGTGCCTGCATTCACCAAACATCTGTTAGCCAGGTACCAGTTTCACAGTGCCTCTTTATTTAACACCATTCGTAGAAACTATTGAATGTCATTCAGGTACATTTTTTAAGAGAGTAATTAATTGGGTAGGGACTTTCCTCTTAACATCTAATCAAGAAAAGGACCCAAGGGAAAAATACTTTTCCTCTGTTCCTACTTTCATCAATTGAGATGCATCAACCACTTCTAATCTATCGCTTTTCTTCCCCCTCCTTGGAAAGTGTAGGGGAATGAGGGAAAGGTTCCCATTATACAACTCTAAGTGCTGTCCTGGTACCCTTGGTTGTCATCCCTGTTACAAAGTGTTCTGATAGCATCACACAGAGATTAGCAAAGGAATGCCCCAGGGGGTACAGCCAGAAAATTATGCCTCTAAAACATTAATATTTCCCTGGAGTTTGGTAATCTACAACTTTTACTTTTATAGATGAATCAAGATAAAACTAAAAGGTTTTACTGTTGCAACTCAAAAAGGTTTCTGAAGTGCTAACTGGATTGGAATAAATATATATATACATACACACTCCTACATTGCTTTGGATGCAGGTTCTTGCTAACTTATATACAGATGTGAAGAAAAGATACTGAAGAGTTGTAGCGGCAATTTAGCAGCAGACAGGGAAAATTGCTTAAGATATTAACTTTTTCATCAAGTTGTGTTTAAAAATACCTTATTAATACTTTTAGGAATTTGTATCATTGATACATAGCTGGATAATCCCACTAAACTGCAGCTAGAGACCTTGTGGTATGGAGGATGCTAGATCAGGGGAACACTAACCTCCCCCAATACCATCTGAGCAGCTCTGGACTGGGAAAGTGGTTTTCAGCACAATCAGCACTGTAAACTCTGAAAACGCGAACATGATTCATAACCAGATCTTTGTGCTCAGAGCCATATTGCTAAAAAGGGAGAAAGGCATTACAGAGGACAAATGGACTCTCATACAGTTCAACAAGGTCCTTGGGTTCAGACATGGCATTCAGATCCTGAAATACAAGACCTGTTTTACAGAAGTTAGCTCTCGTTTGAGACTTGATTTTTTTTGACAGAGGAGGACGTTGAATGCTGGGTTTCCCCATGTTGACCAACCTAAAACTTGCTGACTTGGATAAGGGCACAGTGTAAAGGTCATCTGTTCACCTCCAGAGAGGAGCGTGGGCAGAGGCCCCGAGGGCTCACGTGCACACCGTACCACCATGAGCATGGGCAGCCGGCACCTCAGCTCCCCATCCGTTTACACGGCTGCCTTTCCGAGGTCTACTCTGAGAGTTTTCACAGGACTTATTTCTGGACCTTTTTTAAAAATGCAAAACAAAGCTGTTCTACAAAGAACAGGACATACACATCCCCCTCTGTAACAAGATAGCTATTCCAAGAGCAAACGTGACATCCTTAATTGTGAGGGTCAACTAATTTCATATTAAAGAATCCTCATATTGAAGCTGCTTGGAAAAAACCATAACCTGCTTAAAAAAAAAAAGATGCCCGCACACACAAAAAAGGCAAAGTTGGGCCAACTCTACGAGAGACAGTCTCTATTCCACAACCCTGCCATTCTGTCTCACTGGAGGGAGCAGGCTGGTTAGGCTTCCTCTCCACAGCTCTATCTCCCTTGGGGTGCTGATGGAAGCAGACTAGGCTCCTGATTTAAAAACAGAACTAAGTGGGAAGTTTTGGTGCAGGTGGACAACTCTGCTCCTGGCTGCCAGCTGGGTCTAATGGCCCTAACAAGGGGCACTGGTTGATATTCACATGGATCACTGCCTGAGATATAAGGATAGACTGAGGATAAAAGTTGCATCCACTGGGCAAAATATGCCAAAGAACCAAAATTATTCTCAATTTGTTCTTTTAGGCATCAAGAATAAATACATCCAAAGAAAGAAAACTTATGGTGAACGTGACCTAACTAAACTCAGGCTTGTAGAAACACAAGAGGATGACAGCTCTAGCTTACCCATCACTGAACACACATCTCACCAGATCCTGCAAGAAGTTTAGAAAGCAACAAAGGAGAACAACAGTTCAACTTGCAGAACATTTGAAAGCACTATTATTTCACCCCTTCCTCAACACCACTTTGATTGTGTGGGGTGGGTCTGAAGCCAAAATCTGAGGCTACCTGGAATGCTGAGCAACACGCCGAGCTCTGCAGCGTTTCCATCACAGGCTACTTCTGCAGGTGGTGAGGGCCTAAGCAAGAGTCCACTTCGGGTTAGAATAATGACTTTTTATTTGACATCTACAAGACTGTGCATCTTGCAGGTTTTGACCAGGTTTATACAATCTCAGTTTCTCAATAGTGCAACCTGTGCAAGCAAAAAAAGGGGAAAAAAAAAGGAAACAAAAAGACCAATTGTCCCCTCACTTGTTTTTATAAACATCTATTATAGGCGAAACAAAACTTACCCATATTATAGATAAGTGTCTATTCACATTTGTACATTACCATTTTTAACAGCTTGAGATAAACTCTACAATGTCTTACAACACATTAAACAATATTCAAGTTACTGGGTAACAACAATAACAACAAGAAATAAACATACAGCAGAAGCCTCAAGTGTTTCCTCATTGTCTAGTTTACAACTCAAGTACAAAGTTTTCATTTTTAAGAGTGACAAAGCAAATTAAGATAATGAAGTTAAAAAAAAAAAAAGATTGTTTGCAAGACGGAAGCCAATCTGTATTCCTTTCTACAACTATCTTTAAGTTAAGAAAGATGTAACTTTAAGAAAAAACAGGCTTGTAGCCTTTTTTGCAGCACACATTAGGAATGCTATTAATACATTAAAATTAACTTTTAAGAGTTTTATCACCAAAAAATGTGTGTACTCATTACCTCGACAAGAAACCTGGGGCAGGAAGAATGGGAGGAGGAGATTTTGCAGGGTTTGAAGCAATACCCAGGTATAAACACTATAAAAATGCAATAACCAATGCTGTACATCTACAAATGTTTCGCTCTGTTACTTGACTTCTGTGTTAATCTTGTTTACGCATGCTTTCAAAGACATGCACTGTCAGAACAAAAACTAGAAAAGAACCTGAATGCATGATATGCAACCTTTCATTTCATGCTTTAATAAACCTATTGTTTTAATAAGTTGGAAAAAGAAACCAATATATATTTTCTCTATTTATAGACTCAAAACACATGCATCCGGGGATAAGTCCCACAGCAATGGCATGGATGTACTGCGTTAACCCTGAGCACTGTATAACATAAAAGTAAAGCCAGTTTGGGAAGTTCCAAGCATTTTTAAACCAATTATGGTTCGAAGCTTTTAACAAACTCACAAACAGACAGACTGACACACACACACACACACACACACATACCCCTCTGCCACCCACAGTGAAAGCACACGGGAAGTACCATGGGGAAAGCACAAGGAGAGACAGACGCACCACTGTCGGCACTGCTGATTTTCAGCTTTGCTATCTATTCCAGGTTCGTCCTTATTCCCAAGAAAATTAACTAGAGAGAGCACAACTGAAAAAAATTATAATTCTTTGGAAACTGTCCCTGATTTTTATGCAAATGATATGCTTCAACAGCATTTCAGATACATCCATGTTGAAACCTGTCTGTTCTTATGTGCTGCTCAAGCTGGCAATGCTCTGGGGGTGACGCTGCTGCCAGAGCTGTTTCTGCTGGACTGCAAGCTGCTGAGACTGGTCTGAAGTTGAAAGGAGATTTATAAGAGGAGACACACAATTTGCAGGAATGATCAAACCTGCAAGGAGAAAACAATTTATAAAGGTTGCATCCAGGAGAATTCATACTGTATTTTACAGCTTCACAGAAAATTCCAAATGATGTTATAATATTAAGTCAATGAACAAGATTCCATACACAAACTAAATGAATACTAAATAACTGAACTGACCCCTTCAGAAAGCAGCCTGATCCCTCAGCAGTATTACCCACAAATGCCTGAGCACATTCATGTGTCTAGGGCAATACCACCTATCTGCTGAGGCAGGAGAAAGCCAGATACAGGATCTTCCTAGCCACTATCTTTGCAGTCTAGAAATGCACACAAGCACAACCTTCTTTGGTATGTACTAATGTACCAGAGAGACTCCAGACAGTGGCTACAAATTCAAATGCACACTGAAACACTAACTTCTAAGTGGAAGAGTGTGGAAGTCAGCAAACTGGGCAGTGTATACATCCTGTATAAGGGAACCTGAACTTCTCTCATGTGGGAACAGGGGCTTAATACTCCAGGCTTCTCTGTAGTATAATCTTTGAAAAAAAAAAAAAAACAAAACGAAGATAGAAATCCATTCTTTTGATTTTTTAAAAGATGGCAACTAATTCAACTGAAATCTGGCAACCAAAAATACTTGAGGATCAAAAAAACGCTCATGGACTGACTCTGGTCCACAGGCAACCCACGATACAGAGAAAGGTTGTTGCAAAAGAGCGAGCACGTGACAAGGCAAGTACAGTAACTGGGTGGACTGCTGTGAAAATACAGTGGATTGGCAGGAGTGGCCAGCCTGGTCGCCCTTGCTCCTGCATGACTTCAGTTCAGCCTCTGTGCACCATGGCTTTGAGTTCCATAGTCTCACGTGGCCCGAACACGAAGAGACAGACGTCAGAGAATCCCTCGTCTTCATACCAGAGAGCCTGCACAGAGGTCAACAGGAAGGGAAGGAGGGAGCAAGAGCACTGCGGGCAGCACAGAAATCAGAACCTCAGCCACAGCCAACTATAGACATCCAAAAGCTCAACTTCCGTTCACCCTTTAAGAGCATCACAGAAAGGAAACTTTACCCCACCACAGGAATACACAGATTCTAAGATGTTATGAAGCAAAATAAGAAAAACAAGGATCTAATTTTCTTTATTCTCACAGCTCAAATCAAAGGGTAAAAAAAGACTCACCTACAATCCGTTGTCCATCCTCTGTTCTTAGGCGAACTATCTGCATTTTCACATTTGTGCCACTGACAGACGCAAGAACACCCTCAACTTTTGTCCAGACACTCAGTACTGAACCACATAATACATAGTATGTGCGGCAACGAAGACCTATTTCACAAACTAATCCCAAGCTTGCTTTTTTGCAGTTGCCACGCCTAGAACAGATTAAAAAGAAAAAAAAAAAAAATATATATATATATATATATGTGAACATGCACAAACACCAGGCTCACACCTACTAAATTTCAAATGGAAACTGCCCTATCATTTACCTTAAGTGACAGTTTCAGAGCCTGCAATTCTTTTCACATATTGGATTATCCTGTCCAACTTAAGGTATCACTACTGATTTTAAAATTAGTTATTTCTGGGGTCTGGCTCCCTATAAAAGGGCTGATGTATTGGTTTTGAGAGCCATTTTGCATGTGTCATTTTAATATGTTTGTTTACTGGACTAATGCCAGTTTATAATTCTGCCAGTCATTTCTATAGTATTAAGGACAAATATATGGTTCTAGATCAGGGAAGTTGGCCTCAGCAAAACAAACAAAACCTTGCTTATATCACAGCAAAGCTACCTACTTACATGTGTCTAAATAAAAACCTGGCTAAAATTATTCTAAATCTTGAGTCCTTTTTCATAAAGTGGGCCAAGATATTCCATTTTCAATGCCCTGAAATGAACATAATGACTTGACAACACCTCTGGCTAGCCTAGCAGCACAGCAGGACAGGTTCCAGGGCTCAATAGTCAAGTTTTCTACTGCTGTTAGCTACTTGAGGCATCTTTGTGGTTTCCTAGATGTTACTTAGCCTTAAAAATAAAACTGACTCAAGACACCAATAAAACTTGGGCGGGGTGGGGGGAATGTAAGAAAAAAAGGAAGGAAACAAAGAGAGAAGTAGAAAGAAAAAGCTAAGTCTCAACCCCAAGCCCCTGCAGGCAGACAATAGTCAGTCAGAAGTAAGGAAACATCCATGAATAGCAAAGGGGAGATGTAAACAGTGTGTGGTCAGAGACTTCCACTGTGTACCTCTGCCTGAAGAAACAACAAGCAACTGATAAATGCCCATGTACTTACAGGGACAGACTGCCAAAGAGTAAAGAGGTATTTAAATTAAACCTTGACAAATAGAATAAATGGTGAGAAAAACAAAAATACTAACCAGTAAGCATGAGTACAAGTGTCTGCAGATGAATTGTACTGGTCTAACCAGTGGACCACGGCGTCGTCTGAGACCACCTGTGAAAAGAAGATGAAAATCCCACTGAAACACACACTGGTTGCCTAATTTGATCTCTGAAGTCAATTTAAAGTCATCTTTGCATAGAGAACCTGGCCCTTGATACTGCTTGCATCTGAATGCTAAAGCTCTCCCATGAGGGCTTCCCTCTGTAATGAATATTTCAAATAGCTAACAATTACGAACTGTTTTCAAGTGGAAAATGGCTAGGGATAATAGTCATATAAGGTAATGCTAACAACAAAATAATTACATAGTAAAGTTAGAAACAACAGGCATTCACTATTTTTCTAGAAATCACTGCAAAATGTAAACGCAGCAGTTAATAAAAGCAAGAGTTGGTGGGAAGGTCTTATACATCTTCCTTTCGTTTAAAAAATTCTAACTTTTGTAGTCAGCATTGTTAAAGCTTCCTTTTTTGACAACATAAGCTGCTTCAAATAATCATAATTTTCCTAATGGATGATAACATTAAGACTGGGATATTAATTTAACAAGACTTTTTTCAAAGTTAAAAACTTTTCCTGAAAACCATATTCCAGCAATCAAATAGGAAAACTGACCAAAAAAATTCACATATAAACATACTTTCAATACATTATGAAAAAGTATTCATATATAACATCATGTACAAATGGAAAAATACCTTCTTATATTTCTTTTTTAGATCGGCATAAATTTCTAATTTGAGCTGTTTCCCGGTATTTGGTCTATAAACTAAGAAAAGCTTCTTTTTAGGGTTCACTTCTTTAACTAAGATGGCAGTTTTCTTGTTGTTTCTTATCTATTAAAAAAAATGGTAAGAAAATATATAGTCAACATTGTACATTTTAAGACAGGCTTGCTTTTTGTACCATCACAAATCTTATCCTTTGAAAGATAATGCCAAAGTGAAAAAAAGTGAAAGTGAAGTCGCTCAGCTGTGTCCCACTTTTTGCGATCCCATGGACTGTAGCCTAAATGGATAAAACAACTCAGTATTTTACTTTTTGTGGATATTAAAGATCCTTTGTCTTTTACTTGTTCACATGATTTGAAACACTGTTTATATAATTACTGTGAAGTCTATGAAACACTAGTTGAGTGAAAAGCACATTTAAAAATCTTTTATCAGCTGATGTGAAATACTCTAATTATACTTTAAGGAGATGTTTAAAGCATGTAACAATGTGCTCTACCATGACAGTGATAATTATTATAGTTATAAAATAAGCATCACACTACAGAGGAAGTGATTTTGTGGACTTTTCTGGTGGTACAGTAGATAGGAATCTGCCTGCCAATGCAGGGGATGTGGGTTCTGTCCTTGGTCCGGGAAGATCCCATATGCTGAGGAACAACTAGGTCCTTCCACCAAATCTACTGCCTCAATGCCTAGAGCCTCTGCTCCTCAATGAAGAGTATCCCTTGCTCGCACAACCAGAGAAAGCCCACAAGCAGCAATGAAGACCCAGCACAGCCAAAAATAAATAAATATTATTTTTAAAATTGTGTCAATGATTCTGACATGGCTTTCCTAATGTCAACACACATTAAACAAATTCTAAGTCGTATGTGCTTACTGCTGAGGAGGTTCAAAGAAATAGGCTATGCCTTCCTGGAAGAATGCCTCCTCTTCTTTAACTTTCTGGCTGCGCCCCAGTGTGCAAGATCTTAGGTACCCTGACTAGGGATGGAATCCATGCCCCCTGCATTCGAAGTGTGGAATCTCAACCACTGACCACCAAGGAAATCTCAGATGTCTCTTTGAAGGCCCTCACTCCTCATATCCAGCTGTCTGAGCCCATGCAGACAGTAACAAAGGGCAACGTTACCACATCCTTTCACTCCAGGGAAACTGGTAAGGATCAGCATTTTCAACAAAATATACCAGTGCTTCAATTCTGGCAATAATTTCAAATGAAAGACAATAACCAATATCCTATATGGACCAATCAAAATCCTATCCAAGGCCTTAGAGAAATTTGAATAAAATCTGGTGAACTGTATCAATATCTTCATTGTGATATTGTACTATAGTTGTATAAAATGCTGCTGCTGCTGATAAGTCGCTTCAGTCATGTCCGACTCTGTGCGACCCCACAGATGGCAGCCCATTGGGCTCCGCCATCCCTGGGATTCTCCAGGCAAGAACACTGGAGTGGGTTGCCATTTCCTTCTCCAATGCATGAAAGTGAAAAGTGAAAGTGCAGTCGCTCAATCGTGTCTGACTCAGCGACCCCATGGACTGCAGCCTACCAGGATCCTCTGTCCATGGAGTTTCCAGGCAAGAGTACTGGAGTGGGATGCCATTGCCTTCTCCAGTATAAAACACTACCACTGGGAAAACTCACGTACAAGAAATCCCTATGTATACTCTGTATAACCTCACAAGAATCATACGATTTACACACACACCCCTCCCTCCTCACCCTCCAAAACCAAATCCAGTTTGAGAGCTTTGCTACTAAGTTAGGGACCATAAACCAGGCTTATGGACGAAATCTGACCTGATCTTATGCTTAAGAACAGTTTAAGGAAAGGAGGGAGAAAGTATCTTAGAAAGGAAGGGAAAAAAATTCACAAAGAAGTCAGCAGAGATGATACATGCCCTGGCAAGATCTACAATACTATCTGACCGCTCTCATAAAAAGTTCAGGATTCGTACTCTAGACAGCTTATTTACGGTTTTACCCTGTCTGTGGCATCATCATAGTTGGTCTCGTTTACACAGTTACTTCTTGAACCAGGTCTTCATTTAAAGTTTGTCATTCCATAAATGTTTGCAAATAAGCAAAAAGTGCTATATACATACAATGGAGTTCAGTTCAGTCGCTCAGTCATGTCTGACTCTGTGACCCCATGAATCGCAGCACACCAGGCCTCCCTGTCCATCACCAACTCCCGGAGTCCACCCAAACCCATGTCCATTGAGTCGGTGATGCCATCCAACCATCTCATCCTCTGTCGTCCCCTTCTCCTCCTGCCCTCAATCTTTCCCAGCATCAGGGTCTTTTCAAATGAGTCAGCTCTTCGAATCAGGTGGCCAAAGTAATGGAGGTTCAGCTTCAATATCAGTCCTTCCAATGAACACCTATGACTGATCTCCTTTAGGTTGGACTGGTTGGATCTCCTTGCAGTCCAAGGGACTCTAAAGAGTCTTCTCCAATACCACAGTTCAAAAGCGTCAATTCTTCTGTGCTCAGCTTTCTTTAGAGTCTAACCCTACTTATTTAACTTATATGCAGAGTACATCATGAGAAACGCTGGGCTGGAGGAAGCCCAAGCTGGAATGAAGATTGCCAGGAGAAATATCAAAAACCTCAGATATGCAGATGACACCACCCTTATGGCAGAAAGTGAAGAAGAACTAAAGAGCCTCTTAATGAAAGTGAAAGAGGAGAATGAAAAAGTTGGCTTAAAGCTCAATATTCAGAAAACTAAGATCATGGAATCCGGTCCCATCACTTCATGGCAAACAGATGAGGAAACAGTGGCTGACTTTATTTTTCTGGGCTCCAAAATCACTGCAGATGGTGATTGTAGCCATGAAACCAGAAGACGCTTACTCCTTGGAAGGAAAGTTATGACCAACCTAGACAGCATATTCAAAAGCAGAGACATTACTTTGCCAACAAAGGTCCATTTAGTCAAGGCTATGGTTTTTCCAGCGGCCATGTATGGATGTGAGTTGGACTATAAAGAAAGCTAAGTGTAGAATTGATGCTATTGAACTGTGGTGTTAGAGAAGACTCACAAAAAGGAATAAAGAACTGACACAGGTTACAACATGGATGAACCTTGAAAACAATATGCTGAGTGAAAGAAGCCATACATAAATGTCATATATTACATGAGTCCATTTATACAAGGTACCAAGATACACAAATTTATAGACAGAAAAGAAATGAGAGGTTATCAGAGGCTGGGGGAGTTGTGTAATGGTGATGGCTGGACAGCACTATGAATATAATCAATGCCACTAAATCGTACACTTTAAAACAGATAAAACAGCAAGTTTGTTATGTATTTTACCCTAACTTTAAAAAATTCTGTAATATGCCAGCAATCATTATACACTTAAGTGAGTGAACTGTACAGTATGTGAATTACATCTCAATAAAGCTGTTAAAGAAAAAGAAATGAAGAAAGATTAAAAAGAATTCAAAAGAAAATAAATATTAAAGGCACATAAAGATCTAAAGTGTGGATAAAAGGAGTCCTAGTAATAGAGAAATTCAAGGAAGAAAATACTAAAAATTTTACAAATAAAAATAATTCAAAAACTTTCTAAAATAAAGATCTGAAACTACATATTAAAAGAGCATACCACCTACCGAGAATACTGACCAAGAATGACTAACACAAGATAAACTAATAAAATGACCAAACTTTAAAGAATCCTTTGTACATACAGGCACAAAAGAACAATCAAATATAAAAGGGAAAGGAAATTAGAACACCATCAAACTCTGACAGCAACTCTATCTCAGAAGAGTAAATAGTAGCATCTTAATAAGATATTCAAGAAAAGAAACTATGAAATAATAGACTTCATGTCTGGTAAAACGGTTATTACCTACAGAACTAAGATTAATTAAGGGTTAAAAGAAGAGTATACTATATCATTGTCAGATGCCGACATGCAGAAATAGTATAACTATTTTTTAAATAGAATGGGGGAAGGTGTATGCAAATAAGTTATTTTTTAAAAGTATTTTCAGGAACACTGGGGTAGAGTGCCCATAATATTTTATCATCCTGTGTGCTCTGAAGCACAAGGATTATTGCGTGTGGAAGAACCAAAGTATCAGAGAAAAGCTGAAACTAAAATTCCATAGTTTTAATCAGGACAAACAAATTATGCACTCATCTGTGGGTGTACATGTGTGTCTAAATGTAAATTATGTATACACACACTCTCTCTCCCCTTAGCTCTGTCCACATGCAAATACTAAACTAATGACAGTAGTTACATTAGTAACTAAAAACTGAATCTTGAAGACATAAAGCATTATTATGACTAATGAAGGTCACTCACTATATTATGGGGGAAAAAGTTCAATTTACTAAAAATATGCAATTTTGGGGGGCCATGCTGAGTGGTAAGGAGAATCTCAGTTTCTTGACCAAGGATAGAACCCATGCCCCCTGCGGTGGAAACATGAAGTCTTAACCACTGGACTGCCAGGGAAGTCCTCAAATATGTAATAATTTAAAACTAGCATTTAATAATACTACTCAAAAACTTTTAAAAATGTATCACACTTACAATGATAAATTATCATAATAGAGAAAGCTAAATACAGTTGGAAAATCAGTACAAAGCAAACATAATTACAATGCTGGCAATGAAAACACATTAGCTTAACAATTAACATTTAAAGGAAACAAGTCTTACTTGCAATGATAAATAAAAGCCATCATCTGGTCCTGTCAGCTCAGCCCAAATTTTGGTAGCTTCCTCCCAGGACATTCCCCTCTCCACACTTATCTGTAAAAAAAATAGTAATGAAATTTAAATTAAACTCACTTCTTAGGAGGTCTATCAGAAAAGCACACTGTATTTGAATGTGCACATTTTACAGACTTACTGTGTATAATTCTACATGGCCAGATGTTGAATATCCTGGAGTCAGAAACTTCTTAACATCACTTTTCCTTACTTTTTCATCTCCAGAACCAAGATCTT
Source organism: Oreotragus oreotragus (assembly GCA_006410675.1). Classification (NCBI taxonomy): domain Eukaryota; kingdom Metazoa; phylum Chordata; class Mammalia; order Artiodactyla; family Bovidae; genus Oreotragus; species Oreotragus oreotragus. Next base: position 409,242 of record SJYX01016922.1, read on the forward strand.
GAATAAGAAAAAGCAACATATAAGTATAAAAAAAATTATCAGGAATACACATGACATTTTAAAAATTTCCCAACTTACCTAAGATCCCCATATCGTATCTTCCATTTTTTTTGGCATTTTGAACGACTGCAGTAAGTGTGTCTGCAAAATACTGAAATAGTGCATTCTGTTGATGCACTTCCATGCCCAAAATTCTGTTTAAGAATTTTCCTATGTTGTTATAATCTGCAATGACAAGATTTTATAAACGATTTAAGGCATTCAAATGGCAATTTAACAAGTTTATTCATCTCAGCCTAGTTCAAGTCTCACTTTCTTCTCCAGTCTTCCCTCACAACTCTTGTATTGTTTCCAGAATGGGCCTATACTTTGACCGCTTCTACCTCTAGCTATTAATACATCTATACTATGTGGTCAAAAGATGTTTGCCAAATTAGATTTTTGCATCTTCAACCTCACTTACTGAAAACATGAATACAATTTAGCACATAAGAATGCTTTCCAACATTAAGTCATAACTTGTAAAGTTATTAAGTGCCAGAAGTCAGTGAAGTTCAACTTTTGCTGCACAAGTATAACGCTAGGCCTAGAGATCTGGAAAATTACCACAGCCTGAGCTCCTGGCCTGGCTTAAGTACTTTCAAAAAGCTCAACAGTTGCTCATATCTGCAACCTAGTTTGAGAACTGCTGATACATAGAAGAGAATAGAGGTCTAATTTTTTGAATAAACATAGTAGCAGGAATGCTTTGTGAACACTAAGTACTGAGAGACAGACCAACAGACTTGAAACTTCCCCTTCAAATTGACAAAAACAAACAACAAAATGGGCTGTAACGATACAGCAACAGTTATGTACATATATACAGCAACAGTTATGTACATATATACAGCAACAGTTATGTACATATATGAAACTCATATTATTACCTTTATCTAGAGTAAGAATTCCCGATCGATCTTCTACATTTATTAGGCCAACTCCTATCAGTCCTTGTCGAACATCTAAAATAAAATAAATTTATAAAAAATGTTACAGCTCAAATGACTCAATGAGCTGTTAACTAACTTATTAAACCAGATCACGTTTTAACATACCTATCTTCCATAATTCCTATTAGCTGAATTAAAAGGAACGCACAGACCCTAAAGATCTTCAGGCACTTCAAAATCTTAGAACTCTAACTTCACTTTATACATACTGTTTTCACTAAGATGTCTTATCTTTCCAACAACAATCTTCAGCAGTGGAGATTCTAGGCTCTCTCAAAGCTGCTCTGCTCACAGAATCAATTTTGAATTTTGAATACACAGTAGGATAGTGACTAAATAACTGTGTAAATAAGGAAATAATCATGTTTCCTTTCCAAACATTACCTATCAGTATTGACAAGGAGATGCAAAAGATAAGCAACAAGTATAATGGTCAACATGTTCTGAATTATGTTACTAAGAGGATGATTTGTTTAAAAAAAAAAAAAAAATACTGGTGTCCAGGCTCCAACCCAGACTTACTGAATAAGGGTTTAAGAAAGAGAAAAGAGTCAACAAGAAACATAATTATATCCTATTTACATGTTTGTTTAATTAGCTAGACTGCTACATGCTTAAAATGTTTAGATTCTGCAGGTGACATGACAACTCTGTAGCCAAAGAGCTCCGATGCAGAAAATTCTCATTTTAGGAACCCATTCTATGAAGAAATTACCTTAACAGAAGGAATTCTTCTGAATAGAATAGCCGTTATAATTCCAGCACTTTGTGATGCAAAAAAAATTAAAACTACTTGAATATCAATAAAGGAATAACTGAAGAACTATTACATAAGCTAGATGGAGAATATTACACAACTGTGAAAAATGTGTTCATGCTATAGCTAATGACTTATAAGAGATATGTCTGTGATATACTGAGAAAAGTACTTTGCAAGTAGTATGTTTTTAAAAAGCTGTGTTTAGACAAACATGGACAAGGGTTTGTTAGGCTGCTCCTGTTCAAATTGTCAACATTTGTAACCTTACCAGATGAGAGTGGAAGTGGGCAGGTACTTAATGAGAGTATTGGCTCCTCATTATTCACTTTCAGATTAGTTTTCATTACTGACAGTGAATAAATAACATGTACTATTTCAGAACTAGAAGTAAATCGGTGAGTCGTTTTGACAATCCCTCCAATGACCAGACAAAAAGAAAACAAGAAGGAAAGCGAGAGGGAGAAAAAGAACAGGACTAAGGTTTTATAAGTTTTTATTTTGTTAAATGCCATCAATGATTATAAACAGCCCTGCCAGCTATGTCAATATGGACTACTACCAACAGTAAACACCAGTTCTTGAAAAGGACTTCCTAGTAAAAAACACTAACTTAATAATAACAATGTTTCAAGTATCTTACATCTATTTATTCTCCAAAATACTTTCATAGTTTCCTGAACTACTGAAATTTCTCAGACTACTAATATTAATGGGGTAAAATCTATACATCTAAGAATTTCTATAGCACTATTTAGGACTTCTTTAATACAAAAATTTCCAAATATACACAAATGTAAAAAGAGAATATTCTATGAACCCACATGTACCCATTATCCAGTTTTAACAACTGTTAATATATGGTCAATTTTATCAATATTTACACTCCCCACTAACCTTCAGATTTACCCAGGCACTTAAAATTAAATGCAGACAGTTATTTGACGTAGTCATCTTCAATTAATCTAACAAAACCATTTTTCCTCTAGTAATCTAAAATTATACAACATGCAATAAACTCAAGAGTAAAGTCACTTTACCTGAAATTCAGTAAATCTACTGCTTATTATAAGAGGTCAATTTAGGTGTCTGATAACCATTAATTTCTAAATTTCATACATTTTATGTCCAAAGAAAACTAAAAGCAACAGCACCTCTTAGAATGGGTTTTAGTACCTTCTAACAGGTGAGACTTGTCAGTACTCACTTTCCTTTTTTATGATTATTTTTGAAAGTTACCTTTAAAGAATTCTCCAGGATAGTCTGGAGGTGGTGATACCATAGGAGAATCGAGGTTTACAATGGATTTCATGACAATTTCTAAAGCATTTCTTCCATACTGCAATAAAAAAACAGACATTTAACCAGTTTCAGCATTTGGATACTCTTCAATTACATGACCAAATGAATGCTATAAATACTACTATTGTACTGAACAGTAAAAAATAGCAGGACTCAATTACCTTTATGTAAACTTTACATGGCCTAGTGCCTCATTCACACCTTTGCACACAGCAGGCATTCAATAAATAAACAACTTTCTTTACTACTGGGAACTCCTACTTGATTCATCCACAAGTATTTATTATAATCCTCTTTTCCCACAGGAAAGAGACCATCATACTGCACATTTGATCACCGAAGACCTAATTGCTTTCCATCTTACAGGAAGCCATGATTTTACAGCAAAATCGTAAGAGGAGGCAACTTAAAAAGTTTTAAACAGTAACCACTTGACCTTTCTGTTCCTCACAGACACCATACACTGTCACAATTTTTCAGGGATACTGAGAGCTGAAGTACCTTATTATCAAAGTTGAACCGGCTCAGATCTCTAGATTCTGTTGCTCTTCTATCTCCATGTGTAAGTGCGCCCTATCCAAACATAAAATTTCCAATCAAGGTAGAGAAGACAAGTAACATACACCATCTTTTACACAAACCTATGTAACTAAAAAACTTACCAAACTCTCAAGTCTTTTAGCAACAATAGATGCAAATCTTTGTTCTCCCGCCAATTCAGAAATCAGAAAGACATATTCAGGAGCGGTAACTTGATTTGATCTATGAGTTCGTCCTGTGACGACATTAAAAAAAAAAATCACTGACTGTGTTTGCTAAATACTAGTGTTCTGAGATCTATTCCTAGCACTTAATAGTAAGCTGGTATCCTGAAAAAGTAAAGAATGTAATCACCCCAACTCCCCAAAAAGGAAAAAACTGCAAACAATGACTTGAACAACATTTGTATGCAGAGTAACACTCCTCATTGCAAGAGAACAAAAACTCCCATAAAACTGTTAACTGATAATCGCATTATTAAGTGCTACCCCAGTTTGGTTGACCACGATGTTGCTGATGCACAGCTGCTCTGGATTCTCAAAAAAAAATGCTTTTTCTTTTCTATTTTTTTAAATTGCCAGGTCATGGGACATGAAGATGGAGGGGAAGGGAGGAGCAATGTGCCCTCACTCAAGCCACTGGTGGTTGAAAAGGACATCAAGTGGCAGCTGCTGACAAAGGTAATGTACATCCCCAGAGGTCTGCAAGAAGGATATTCCTAAGGAGCCAGAAAGCCCTACTGCAGGTCTTTTACAGCTTTTATGACTAAGAAATACATTCATGATGTACTCTTTACTTTAAGGTACATGCAATACCAAAGTATCTCCAAAACCAACACATGTGTTGAGTTTTACTATGTCCAGTATTAAAGTATTTTCCCCAATGAAATGAAATTCAGTGCAGGACTTACCAAATTGCTGAATTGCTCTATCAGCACTCCATGGTAACTCCAGAGTCATATGAACTCTTCGCCTTTGATTTTTAGCTCTTCTATCTGCTTGTAATGAAATACCTGAGCTGGCAGCTTCTGAGATGATAGCAATATTCTGTATCAAGTGGAAGGAGAAAAAATAAAAGATCACTTTTGCACAAAGACAAGCAGGAAAACATCCACCACTACGTATTCTCCTTAAATTATAGAACCCTTCATTTTAGCTGTGCGTGGTTACAAGAACTCTCAAAATCAAGACTACATTTCCAGTCTCCCAAGTATGGGCACACTCCACACAGCAGGTCACATGGACAATGTCCAGGAAATGTCCCTAGTTGAAGGTATGTCTTCCTCTTTTTTCCTCTCTGCTGGCTGAAACACAGAGGTGTAATGACTAAATGTGAAACAGCTGTCATGGAATATGGAGGTTAACCTGGAAATGCAAGTCTGCATATAAAGTACCAAGACAGAAGCAACCTAATCAGTCATGCCAGTGCTGTTCTACCTAACAAAATTTCTACATGAGAAAAACGAACTTCCACTTTAAGTCATTATGATAGTGGGTTTTCTGTCACTTAACGGCCAAACCTGATCCCAACTAATATATAATTCCTAATGGACATGGGCCTAAATTACTAGTGAAACAAATACATAAAATAATTGATAATACCTCTACCTACAATCTTTAAAATATGTTAATAAGAGCTTTGCTGCTGCTGCTGCTAAGTCATGTCAGACTGTGTGTGACCCCACAGATGGCAACCCAACAGGCTCCTCTGTCCCTGGGATTAAAGCAAGAATACTGGAGTGGGTTGCCATTTCCTTCTCCAATGCATGAAAGTGAAATGTGAAAGTGAAGTCGCTCAGTCGTGTCAGACTCTTAGCGACCCCATGGACTATAGTCTACCAGGCTCCTCCGTCCACGGGATTCTCCAGGCAAGAGTACTGGAGTGGGGTGCCATTGCCTTCTCCGGAATAAGAGCTTTAAATACACTTAAAAGATAACTTTGATAATGGTAATAACTATCATCTATTTTCCACTTGCAGAAGCAAAAGAATTTTTTTAAATACAAAGCAAAATGTGGATAGAGATGTAAGACTCTATTCTACCCCTTTCAAATTAAGGAGTGAGGCTGAAGTGTCACACCTACCTGTTTTTTAGCAAACTCATCAGCAAATGCTCATAAGCAATTCCAACTGGATGGAGGAAGAACTGATCTGAGACTCTTACAATTCATGAAGTTTACTTAACAATAAGAGCAGAAAGGGCCTCTGAAGGCAACCACAACCTCTGCAGTCATTAAATAAGCAAGTGTAATCTACATTCATTCAGAGTAAATCATCCTAATAGAACATAGCAGAGCAAGATAAGAAACAGCAAAACCAAAGAATCCTAGTAATCTAAACATGCTTAAATATATCTCTAGATTCAAAATTACACTAACGCTCAAGTAAGCATTAGATGTATGATCACTAATATGGCCTGAAAGAACATGATATATTAATATCCTGATTAAAGACTTCAAAAGGCCCCCAAACTATCAAGAGCTGCATCTTATTCTGTGCATGACACTTACCACATTCAACTTACAAGAAAATATTGAAAACATGTAAAATGTTCAGTAATTACTATTAGTTAAAAAAAAAAAGAACATTCAAAATACATGATTTATATTAAAAGAAAAAAACCTAAAGATTAACTGAAATGTATGGGCATAACTCTTTTCACCAAAACGCATCCTAGAAAAATATACCTTATCTCCATCCATAAATCTTTGTTTTTCTGTAATATTTAGTATTTCCACAGGAACATCAAGTTCAGATCTTGACTCGTAAGATATGCTTCCATCATCATTGCTTACAACCCTCCCCTTGCGGCCAGTCATCTGCAAAGTCAAACAATGTCGCTTACAATTAAGGTATCTGACTATGGTGCAGGAAGTTCAGGACTCCCACTGGAGAAACACGGTGGAGGTGAAAGGGAGAAGGAAGCTATGTGCAGTGTGCATCCTCTCCCGCGCCACGTGCCCACGGGGGACAGGAAACACTGCAACACAAAGCCTGGCTCTCAAAGTCCAAATTCAGTGGAGAAAACCGACACATGGCAATGGCAGCAAAGGCTGTGTGACAGGGACAGTAACAGAGATCTAGTCTTGGGGCAGACACTCAAGACACTAGGGGAAGGAACTCATTTGCTCTAGGAAGACAACTAGAGTAGAACAAGGGTTCTCAGATCTCAGAGAGGATATTAGACAATTTTATGAGGAAACAATGTATTACTCATTCTAAAGGGTTTGTAAGTGGCAAAAAAAAAAACATTACCTAGGACAGAATCAACCGTGTTCAAGTCATATTTACCTCAGCAACATTTTCAGGGCCACCAAGTTCATCAATAAGTTCATCCAGGGTATTAGGAGGGAGGTCTTCAGCTAATTTTTCTAGTTTATCAAGTAGGTCTTTCTTCATCTGTTGGGCCCTTTCCACGGCATCCTGACTTGTTATAAGGCTACTGTTGCTGTTGGTGTTACTGTTAGCTAGATAAAGTACATTTGTTAAAAATCAGTACACCGTTTAAATATTTGTTTGTTTGAAAGCACTCTTCACAGACAAAGCAAACATCCATGTGGTTACCTGGTGCACTGTTAGGAGCAGGTGAAATAACTGGTGTAGAAGAAAAACTAGGTCGTTTTGATCCAAGACCTGATGCTAATAAGGCACTTTGAATAGAATCTGGATCTATACTTTTCCTTTTTTTTTTATCCTTGTTTTTCTTATGATCTTTTCTGATTAACCAGGGATCTGAAAATTAAGGAAAGACATAAATCATCTGTTAACACAAGTACAGAATTTTCAAAGGAAACCACCATTGAGTTTTTTTGTATTGTTGACCGACAACTTGTAAACCACCACCAACTATAGCAGTCCAGTACATCCATACACCATGAGGTAAATGCCATAATTTGAGATTAAACATAATTGAACAAAATTGACCTCATGACCTTTCATAAATGAGCTCAACTGCCAGCAGATAAGACAAGCTTGGAGCTCCCACAAAGCAAAGATTAGAATCTGTCTGATAATTTTTACAGGAAAAGAAAAGATTTTAGAACAATATCCCATTTCAAATACACAGAAATAAGGACCCTTTAGTTTATATTTAAAATATTAAAGAACTTACCATCTTCATCATCCTCACTAGACTCATCTCTGAATGGGTTGAAATCATCATCATCTCCAGAACTCATGTTTTTAGAGCTCTCATAGTCACTTTCTTCATTATCAGAGGCATCAGATTCACTGCCACTATCATCAGAACTGCTACCAGTAAGGCCACCTATTTTTCGTGCTTTTTTGGCTTCTCGATTTATTTCTTCACCTGCCCACCAAACCCAAACAAGAGAGTCAAAATCCACTGTGGTAAAAGTTAGGAAATTATGTTTAGTTCATAAGCTAATACAGTTAACTAATTCAAAAAAGAACTACAGAAGAAAAGTATTTGCATAAGTATACAAGAACAGGAAGAGGGGAAGGCACCCCATTCTACTACTCTTGCCTAGAGAGTCCCATGGACAGGAGCCTGACAGGCTGCACAGGCTTCAACAGGGTTGCACAGAGTCAAACATGACTGAGTCAACTACCAGCAGCAGCAACATACAGAACCGTGAAAAATTCATGAACAATTATAGCCTTTTGGACTCCTGTGAAAAATCAGGTTATATACAATTACTTTTAGGAGAAATTATGTACATAAGTACAAACTCAAGACAGCCTTCAAATGCACAAGTTTCAAAATTCAGGATAACAAAGATGAAACAATCTCTGGCATTGTCAGAATGTGTATATCAGGTTGAGAGACAAGGCCTAGTAATTACAGGTTTTTAAACTACTTAAATACTTTATGGAATACTACCAAAAAAAAAAAAAACCCTACAAAACTGCATTTTTAAAAGTTAAACAAGGTGCTAATCTGAATTATCTCACTGGAAATTCATAGAAGATATCTAGAGTAAACTAATCAAAACTGACAAGAACATTAAAAAGGTTCTCATACTAATGAAATGGTGAGAAGATAATTCAGAAAAGGGAAACATGACCATCCACTGCCCACTCTAACAGGTGACTGACTCTAGGCCACAGCATTACTTTTGTGTCACCAAAATAAAAAATAATGCCAATTATAATAGCCAACCTGCTTTCAGGCATATTAGAAATATAAGGGAAAAAGCATTTCTTGCACCAGATGAAAACTTAAGGTTAAAGTGTCAGGCACTGTGTTTAGAACACACAGCATCATGTATGTTCTTATCAGCATTTTAGAGAGAGCCTGAGATGTTAACTTCTAAAAGGCAAAGAGCTTAGTAAGCACCTAAACACAAATCCAACTTTGCAATTTTTATAAAATGTCTAACAAACATAAATGAGTATATGCCTAATAATTAAGTAATAAACTAACAAAAGTCTCTTTAAAGAAGACAATATCAACACACGGGCTTCCCAGGTGGCTCAGTGGGTAAAGAATCTGCTGCAATGCAGGAGACATGGGTTCGATTCCTGGGTCAGGAAGATGGCCTGGAGGAAGGCAGGGCAACCCACTCCAGCATTCCTGCCGGGAGAATCCTCATGGACAGGGGAGCCTGGCAGGTTACAGTCCATAGGGTTGCAAAGAATAGGACACAACTGGAGCGACTGAGCACACGTGCATATGCACACACACACTCTCCCACACCCACACACACACCATCAACAGCAAAGGTCCAGATTTTGGTTCACCATTTATCATCCAGTAGTTGTGTGAACCTAAGGACATCGCCTAACCTCTTTCTGTGCCTTAATTTCCTGTCTATAAAACTGAAAAAGTAAAGCCTTTCATATGGATCCCTTGCAGTTAAACAAGACCAGGTGTGGGCGGTGCTCAATAAAGTGTCCAGCACCAAACTGTTAAAGCCCCAGTTTAAAATGGGGATTACTTGTGCATTCAAAATGACATGGGCCATGGGAATTCCCTGGTGGTCCATTGGTTACTCAAGTGCTTTTTGGCCCCAGATTCACTTGGTCAGGGAACTCAGATCCCACAAGACACACAAATAAATAAAAGACACTTCCTTTAAAAACAAACCAAACACTACATGATCCAATTTAAGAAAGGCAGTTCAGTTCAGTCACTCAGTCGTGTCTGAGTCTTTGAACCCCATGAACCACACAGGACCACAGAGCCAGGCCTCCCTGTTCATCACCAACTCCCAGAGCCTACTCAAACTCATGTCCATTGCATTGGTGATGCCATCCAACCATTTCATCCTCTGTTGTCCCCTTCTCCTCCAGCCTTCAATCTTTCCCAGCATCAGGGTCTTTTCAAATGAGTTAGCTCTCCACATCAGGTGGCCAAAGTATTGGAATTTCAGCTTCAGCATCAGTCCTTCCAATGAATACCCAGAATTGATCTCCTTTAGGTTGGACTGGTTGGATTTCCTTGCAGTCCAAGGGACTCTCAAGAGTCTTCTCCAACACCACAGTTCAAAAGCGTCAATTTTTCGGTGCTCAGCTTTCTTTATAGCCCAACTCTCACATCCATGCATGACCACTGGAAAAACCATAACCTTGACTAGACGGACCTTTGTTGACAAAGTAATGTCTCTGCTTTTTAATATGCTGTCTAGGTTGGTCATAACTTTCCTCCCAAGGAGTAAGTGTCTTTTGAAGGCAGTACATTCCCGAAATACAGCTAGCATCAAAATGCTTAAGTTTATATTACTTCCGGCACCATTCAAAGGAAAGTACTCACCTTTCCGCTTCTTTGTTTTATTTTCCTTACAAGGACTATCTCTTGGTGAACTGCTGTTACTTGGAGCTGTCAAATCAATTCCCAGCAAACTATAAAGCTTTTTTCTGTCCGGAGCAGGGAAGTGTTTTTCAATGAGTGACTGTAAAACTCCTCTGTTCATAGAAGAGATAAAAAAAGTGACAGTCAGTGGCTCAGTATGCAAAATTATTATATATAAAATATTACTCAAAGTATTTGCTTAAAATAAGTACACTTTATTAGCAGCATCTCCAAATTGGATACCACAAGTTGGTTAGCTTCACATAATTATAAAGCCAGCTTAGGAACTCAGCACCAATGTTTTCTTTTTCAGAAATGCTGCAGCACAGGAGGACTCCATATGGAAAAATTGAACATAAGGGACTGATTCAAAAGGTGATTTAGAACAGCTGGACTCTGAATATAACGGACTTTAACAATCCTTTAACCAATTTATTTCATATGTATTTCCATTTTCAGGTATGTGAAAGAGTTAAAAATAATTAAATCTATGTCTTACTAAAAAACAACAACAATAACAACAACAACAACAAAAGTTTATTCAACCTTACAAGATACTGATAATCCAGGTCAGAAGAATTTCAGTATTCTAAGCAAGACTATCCAACTGAAATGTAATGCAAACCAAGCATAACTTTTACACTTTCTAGAAGCTGCAATAGGGCTTCCCTGATAACTCAGTTGGTAAAAAATCTGCCTATAATGCAGGAGACCCCAGTTCAACTACTAGGTCAGGAAGATCCGCTGGAGAAGGGATAGGCTATCCACTCCAGTATTCGTGGGTTCCCCTCTTGGCTCAGCTGGCAAAGAATCTGCCTGCATGCCTGCAATGCGGGAGACCTGGCATCAATCCCTGGGTTGGGAAGATCCCCTGGAGAATGGAAAGGCTACCCACTCCAGTATTCTGGTCTAGAGAATTCCATGGACTGTATAGTCCATGGGGTCACACAGGAGTCGAACAGGACTGAGCAACTTTCACCTTCAGGAGCTACATTAAAAAGTTACAGAAAACAACTTGTCACTATAAAATGTCACAATGAAATGTTTTACATTCTATTTCCTTAAGTCTTTGAAATTTGATGCGTATTTCATACTTGAAGGTCATCTCATATTGGAGATGCTGCACTACTCATGTAGTACCTATCATCTCAGAGGCAGTACTAGGCAAGATACAGATTAGCAGGTGCATGCTCTGAATTTAAAAGAGTTTTAAATTATGTCTTAAAAGGAGCCACTTGAATGTATCCCCTAAGGCAAAAGATATCATGGTAACAAGTTATTTTACTAGTTTTACTCCCAGAGTTGGAATTGTTTGGTTACGCAAAGCAAAAAATAACATCTAAAGCCTTTCTTAAAATTCTTTTGACTTTTCAAGGATTATATGCAATGCTGACACAAAAGCATAATAAACTGGGACAAACGAAACATTATACAGCTGGATACTGGCGTTTTCAAATACACAAAGCAAAGACAAAACTGAAACTTAAACCAAGCTGTCAGAATTCCAAGATGTACAAAACAGAAATCAAGTCCTTCCATTAGTCCAAATACTGGACATATAATGTTAAAATACTTAACATTTCAGTATTTCTATGTTACTGTTTTTCAATAGATACACTGCTATGGATACACAAAACTCAGATCAGAAAAAATTAAAAGGCAAAAATTTTGCCTCCAGAAAATGCTAACACTTAAATTCATCTTAGTAAAGACTCAAAACTATAAACATTACTTGGCAGTTGAAACAAAATCATTCAATTCTCCCCCGCCCTCTTCCAAGGCTTCTAATGTTCTAGCTTCTCCCGTAGACTGCAGACCAATTACAACACACTGGAGAGAAAAAAAGAATGTTATTAGTTATAAATAAAAATATGTATGTGGTTTCTTACAACACATACTTAGTTTACATATCTAGTTACATATTTAGTTTTAAAAAAGATTTCAAGCCTTCCCTGGTGGCTCAGTGGTAAAGAATCCACTTGACAATGTAGCAGACAAGGGTTCTATCCCTGATCCAGGAGGATCTCACATGCCCCAGAGCAACTAAGCCCTTGAGCCACAACTACTGAAACCTACATGCCCTAAAGTCCATGCTCCATAACAAAAGAAGTCACGGCAATGAGAAGACCAAGCACTGCAACCAGAGAAAAGCCCATGCAGCAACCAACACACAGCACGTTCAAAAACAAATAAATTTAAAAAGATTTCAAACAAGCATTAGCCAGGTGATAGTATTACAGTGGTGAACACTACTGAAGCCCCTGCTCCAGTTTTTTGTGCTTTAAGTAGATATATATTCACCAAAAACGAAAACCTTTGCAGTATTACATATCCATGATATCAGTGGTTACATCTATGGATAGCCAAGTTATAGTGATGTTTGTTTTTATACCTTATTGAGCTACCCAAATTCTTTATAAATACATATTCCTTTTATTGTCATAAAAATGTATTTTTTAAAGCCTCACTGTTAATACTCTTACAACTATCCTTTAGAAACAAAGGCTTTTAGAAGTAGAAAACTTCAATACCCCAAAGACTAAAACACAAAACCAAAGATGCATCTGTTAATGCATTCTCCAACTTACTTTTCCATTCTTGATTTCTTCTCGAGCTAGTTGCACAACTCTTTTAACTTTGGACGCTATGCACAAGTATTTGAAAAATCTCTGGTGAGCAGACCAGAACTGACCCCACATGGATTTCTTCATTCTCTGCTCAGCATCAATCAGATCTGCAGCTTGCTGAAACCGCTCTCGAGCAATGACCCACTGAAGGCACACAAACAACAGATATTTCAATCTTCGAGTGTGATTTACTTCAATATGACTAATTCAATCAAAATAATGTGTAAGACACCATTTAACATTAATTCAATGAAGAATTTTCAATAACTTGGGAACCTCTAAACAATGTCTTTTAGGACACTCACACAGAGCTGTCTCAAAATTCCTATTAACTAATACAGTAATTTTAGGAAACAGTTATATTGATTTTTAAAGCTATGCATGCTATGCTATAAATGGTTATTTAAGTTACTGTAACAGAGAAAACTGGGAAAAGGATCCAGTAATTTATCTGTTGTTTTATGGCAGAAATATACTGTGAGCTGACAGACATTACACTGGACTAAACTAACAAAAACATCATCGGGTACATTAAAAATACTTGGAGTTAAGGAAAAAAGGCTTACCAGTTTAACTGCTTTGTTATACATTTTAACATAGCTCTGAGAAAGAAGAACTTCCTCAATTTTGAAGGTCACTCCAGTAAAGCTCAGCTGTCGAGCAATGTACATTCCTCTAAGCTTCATATCCATAGCAACTATTTCCATGGCACCAACACCTCTGAATAAAATTAAAACACACAGTAACTATCATTAAATATAGTAGAGCTTTAACATACATGGAAGAGATTTTAGCAATAATACCTCTTTTAGATTGCTACTGAGAACAAATAATGTACACTGTAAATTGCATTACCTCCGTTCTACTGCCTGAATAAAGTCACTGAATTCTCTAAATGGAGTTCCCTCACCCCATATTCCAAGACGATTCATATAGGCCATATTTCGTGGTTCAGAAGCACCTGAAAAACCCCCAAACAAAACATATCACAGCTGAAAAAATAACATGTAAAAAAATATCTTTATCTTTTAAATAAATACTCACCAGTGGCACTAGCATAGACAACTCTGGCTTTTGGCAATTTGTTCTGCAGTTCTAAAACTGCTAAGCCTGTCTTGGTTGGCTTTGAAGAACCAACAGGACATAAGTTTTTTGCTTTATGACATTCATCAAAAACTATCTGTAAAGAATAAATTAAGGAACATGTCACTTTAGTACCAAGTGTCTCTAATCTCAGAAAGACTTAACTTTTATTTCCCTAAGGCCTGGGGAAATACGCAAGAGTCCTAAGGAGTAAACAAATAAACAAACAAACAGAAAAAATTCTGGAGTGAAAATAAATCATGATTATTACAGGGAGGGACCCTTTTGGTAACAAGGCCCTGCATATGAACTTTTTCTTTTTTTACTGACACCCATACACCTATCATCTAGTTTCATCAAACCCTAACATTTTACCATATCTGCTGCAGACTGTTTTCTTTTTTAAAGTTACAAATATAAACAAAACCCTCTATGTGATTCTTCTCCTTGATTTCTGCCACTGTGCTAGCCACAGAGGCATTCACTGAATTTGGCACTAATCTTAACTAGATATTTAAATCTTTTTCTAGATACAAAAAAAATTACTACTGTGGAAAATGAACACTGCTTAAATCAAATGGGGGGCTGGTGAGGGCCTGTGGTTTTTCTTTTTGATTAACTGCTGTTACACTGTCCTTCAGGTGGCTGAAAGGAGTTTCGTAACTTCTTTAGACATCACTAGGTGCCAAAGCTCTCACAGGACAACTTTGATGCTATATGAATTCTGTCATTTTGCTAGCACTGATACAGTTCTTGGGTCCATCACTCCATTAGAACCACTGGCTCCAATCATATTAATCTGTTACAAATCTTACAAAGCTGGGTGCTTCTCGGTATTTAGGTCCACATTCTATTTTAAAGGCTGCATATTCAGTATGTCCCATACCTATTAACATTTTCCTAAAGCAGGAACTAAACAGTGGCCTCATATATGACAGCTACAAAATAGAATTAACTATCTGACTCCCTCGCAAGCTATGTGATCATTAAAGCTCTCATTCCAGCAGTCTTTTTACTTAACTTCAGAATTCCCATATGTTACATTAACTTTCATGTCATTAAAAAATATAAAATTTGTTGCAAAGGATACCACTCCATCGAAGTCATCACCGCACCAATGTAGGAGTTGTTTCAACCTCGTTTTATATTTACCACCAGACTGACTTTCACCAATAAGGGAAGAATAGGTAGCAAAAATAACACCTTTCTTCACACTCCCATTATGTTTGGAAGAAATTTTTCCATATTTAAACTGAAAAAGAAAAGAGAAGAACTTAACACACTTCTGTCTCTGAAATATTTATCCCACCCAAATTTATACAGTAGGGAAATGATGGTACAAATACACTTTTGTCTGAATTATTTATCCCACCCAAATCTATATAGCACGGAAATGATGGTACCATGATGAGCTCTAGGAAAGTCAAAGGACCTCTTAAGATCATACACAAAATTTCTCACACACCAGTGCATACATACATACACACACATATATATGTACACACATAAAATTAATGTATAAGGATCCAGTTTTCAAAGTCTATCCTTAAAAAACATTACAAACCAAACTCTCCCCAAGAAAAAGGCACAATATTCATTCTACCAATATTTACTATGCATTTTCTATATGCAAAGCACTGTAATTAAGATCTGAGGGATATATAAGAATTATGATCAATAGTTACTGCAGCCCACCTCAATTATACTGACTCAGAAATTAAAAATATTTCTAGATGCCCATTACATGTTTTAGTTTTGAACTGCTGGTAATTATCCAAGACACAATACTTTTACCTACCAACCCATTCAGTAAACCTCATCCCCAAAAAAGTCACTGATGGGCAGAGCAACACTGAAGCAACTTAGGACTAGTCTGTACACTTACTCATTTAGGACTAGATGTACATTTCTTTACTCACTGTCAAAGGCCTCACAGAGAAGTGCCTGCAGGAATTAGGTTTGTCTAGTCTACCTACCCCTGTGACTCCAGGAACTGGTGCCTAGTAGGAGGCCAATAAAAACATGCTAAATGAACATTAAACTGTGCTTCTAGAAAGTGAAACTTGTTTTCTTCCAAATGACAGAACTGTTTTAACATGAACACAGGAACAGGTATACAAGTTCATTAAATATACAAATATCTAAAACAGTCTCCAAACCACAATTCATGATGCAACGACACACCACGTGTCCATACAGCTCTATTACACTGCCCTCTTACACTCACTGTAGTAGTTTCATCCATAAATAGTTTTATAAACAGAAACAATAAATGAAAAAAGCCCTGAAGACTGAGAGAATGAACTTCATAAAAAGAGACAATGCCTATTTTACTTGCCACTACATAATCCCACCTGGCACATTATCTAAACCAAAAATCAACACTTGTGGCTAGCACTCACCATACTTTTTGTGAAATAACTCATTTAATCCTCTTAACAACGCTACAAAGTGGAAACTATCATTCTTGCCTCACAGATATTTACTGAATGACCAACTGAATAGAAGACTTTCATACCTTATTCAATGAATGGACCAAAATGTTTTTTGCTCCAATATCCCTCAAATCTCTTTCAGCATCATACTTTAAATCATTTGAAACACTGAACCTATAAAAAAGGGAAAAGAAAAATACACAAATTAAATGCAAATCCTATCATTCTAGCAGTATTCAGGAATAAATAAAATCAGGCCTTGACACCTTCTAAAAAAATACACCTACTTATTAAGACCCATCCCCATATGCTGGTCATTTGCAAATCAAAGTTCCCACAGACAGTTTTTAGCACTTACCACAAAGCCCTTTTTCTACTCAACAAATAATTTTCATAGATGATTCCTGCTATTGTCCTTCCTTTTCCTACACCAGCACCATCGCCTATTAAGAAGCCAGCACGATCTCCATTAGGTAGGAACGTTTCATGTTGCTGAAATGAAAACACTGATAATTAATCTATTCCTTTAGATACTTTGGTGATCGGTTTCTCATATTATTTTAGCAATATATTGTCTATTTTTACACAAATGACATATAGTTAGCTTAGTGTGGAAACTATACTTACTCTACAGGAATACTTTGTTTCATTTTGCTGCATGCACTGTTAACTGCACTTCTAGGAAACAGCATTTTTTAATGATTGACAGAAATGCTTTATCAAGCAATTTTATTGGTGCCATTTTTCCAAAAGCATTTTCTCACTTCATGTCTGTATCATACTTTGGTAATTCTCGTAATACTTTAAACTTTTAAACCATACTTTTTGTGAAATAACTCATTTAATCCTCTTAACAACACTACAAAGTGGAAACTTTTATTATTATTATTGTTTGTTACTGTGATCTGTGATGAGTGATCTTTGATGTTACTACTGTAATTGTTTCAGGGTGCCATGAACTTTGCCCATAATTAATAAACATTGTGTGTACTGTGACTGCTTCACTTACTGACCATTTCCCCCATCTCTCTATTTCTCCTTTGGCCTATTTCCTGAGACACAACAGTACTGAAACTAAACCAATTAATAACTCTACAATGGATTCTTTAAGCCTTCAAGTAGAAGGAAGGGCTACCATGTCTCTCACTTTAAATCAACAGCTAGAAATGATTATTTTATTTTAAGGCAAGGCTGCAGGGCATGTGTAATCTTAGTTCTCTGATCAGGGATGGAACCCACATCCTGTTTATTGGAAGTACAGAGATTTAATCACTGGGCAGCCAGGGATCTTCCCTAGAAATGATTATAACGTAAGGAAGGCATGTTGAAAGCCACAATAGGCTGAACACTAGGCCTCTTGCTCCAAACAGCCAAGTTGTGAAAAGAAAAAGGCTTTAAAGGAAACTAAAAGTGCTACTTCAGTGAACAAACAATAAGAAAGAAAACCAGCCTTATTACTGATACTAAACTTTTAGTGGTTGAGATAGAAGACCAAACCAGCCATAACATTCCCTTCAGCCAAAGCCTAATCCAGAGCAGGGCCTAGGATTCTCTTTAATTCTATGAAGACAGACAGGTGAGAGCTGCAGAAGAAGCTAGTAGAGGCCGGATCATGAGGTTTAAGGAGTCTTCTCCATAACATAAGCACAAGGAGAAACAGCAAGTGCTGATGTAGAAGCTAAACCAAGTTATCCAGAAGATAATAGGGTAAAAGTGGCAACATTACACAACAGATTTCCAATGAAGATGAAACAGCCTTCTATTTGAAGAAGATGCCATCTAGGGTATTCACAGCTTAAGAGAAGTCAATGCCTAGCTTCATAGCTTCAGAAGACAGGCTGACTTATGAGGGGTTAATGCAGCTGGTGACCTGAAGCTGAAGCCAATGCTCATTTTCCACTCCAAAAATCCTAGGGCCCTTAAGAATTATGCTCAATCTATGTTACCTGTGGTCTACAAATCGAACAACAGAGCAGTACATCTGTATACAGTGTGGTTTACAGAATATACGAAAGCCACTGTTGAGACCTACTACTGCTCAGAATACAAGATTCCTTTCAAAGTAATACTGCTCACTGATGATGTACCCAAGAGCTCTGATGGAGACGCACAATGATATCAATGTCACTTTCATGCCCACTTTATAACACAACAGCCATTCTATAGTCCATGAACCCAAGAGTAATTTCAATTTTCAAGTCTTACTCTTTAAGAGACACATTTTGTAAGGCTATAACTGCCAGAAATAGTGACTCTTCTAATGGATCTGGACAAAATCAATTGAAAACTTCCTGAAAAAGGAATCACCATTCTAGATGCCAGTAAGAACATTTGTGATTCATAGGAAGAGGTCAAACTAGCAACATTAACAGGAGTTTGGAAGATGACTCCAGCCCTCATGGATGACTTTGAGGAGTTCAAGACTTCAATGGAGAAAGTAGATTCTTGAGATGGAATCTACTCCTGATGAAAATGCTGTGAAGATTGTTGAAATGACAACAAAGGATCTAGACTATCACATAAACTTAGTTAATAAAGCAGTGGCACACTGAGGACTGACTCCAATCCTGAAAGAAGTTCCACTGTGGGTAAAATGTCATCAAATGGCACTGCATGCTACAGAGAAATGATTAGTGAAAAGGAGAGGGAATCAATACAGCAAACCTCATTGCAGTCTCATTTTAAAAACCTGCCATAGCCATCCCAACCTTCAGCAGCGACCATTCTGATCAGTCAGCAGCCATTAACACCAACACTAAGACCTTGCACTAGCAAAAAGATTACAATTTGCTGAAGGCTTAAGTGATGATTAGCATTTTTTAGCATTATTTCTAAATTAAGGTATATACATTTTGGGGGGGGACATAATGCTATTGTACACTTGGCAGACACCATAGTGTAAACACTACGTTTTACATGTACCGGGAGACAAAAAAGTTCATGGGACTCATTTTATACAATGTTTGCTATACTGTGGTGGTCTGGAACCAAATCTGCCCTATCTTCGAGGTCTGATTTTGTTTTTTCCCCTTGCTACCCTCGCATGTAGCAGGTAACTAAAGCTAACAAACTGGTGAGCATTCTTCCATAATTTTTCAATGATTATACAATCAAATACAAACCTTTTTATAACACATAAGTATAGTGAATGGTTGCATATTTATTTTACAAAAATGGAGTATATCAGAAATCCTCTCAAGACAACTGGCCTAAGATAAAAGCTAGTACAACACCCATATGATAACACCAAAGTTTATTCAATCACTCCCCAAGGGTGTGAGCTTTCAAATCTTTTCTAGCTTTCAGTCTCTAGGGGGGAAAAGTTGCAACAACAGCCTGATATATATGTTCTTATCTAATAGTTCCATGAAACAGACTCTCAGTTCCAGTAACAGAACTGTTAGGTCAAAGGATATATGCATTTTTAATTTTAATACATGTTCCCAGTGAGCCCCAGAAAGTCTATGACAATTTATCACTTCCACTATAAATGTAGTCACCAAATCCATGCTATCCTTTTCATTTTCTAATATATAAAACTAAAAAATCACATTCACAAATTTTTCATTCAAGGAAAACTTAAGTTTGAATTAAAACTAGTATATATTGTGAACTAAGATTAAAGATAAAAACTGTACATAGTTTAAAAATATTATGGCTTACCTGGGCTGCATAAGTAATTGCTTCAAGCTGTAATGCTGATAACCAGCCATTATCAATGGTTTCTTCAGAAATAGATGTCTTGTACCAAACATCAGGAGGAGTAACACTGGATAAAGAACTAGTCTCAACTACAGCATCTGGGTGACGTAGGCCAATTTTTACTAAACAAAGGTTTAAAAATACTTCATTTTAATTATTCTGAGTAATAACACTTCTACTCTTATCATAAAATATTACAGCATTTCTCTTCTGACAGAGAAATGTAAGTAACTATACACCCTGGGATCCTATATAAAGTCACTGATTGACGTAAAGTACTGTTTAAATTTAACTAACGTGATCTACTTACCAACTACCTATGGTTTAAACAGAGACTTGTGAGGGCTGGGGGAGGCTCAACAGGGAGGGGATTCATATAGACATGGCTGATTCGGGATTCCCTGGTGGCTCACACAGCAAAACATCCACCTGTGATGCAGGAGACCTAGGTTCGATCCTTGGGTTGGGAAGAGCCCCTGGAGGAGGGGATGGCAACCCACTCGAGTATTCTTGCCTGGAGAATCCCCATGGACAGAGGAGCCTGATGGGCTACAGTCCATAAGGTCGCAAAGAATGGGACATGACTGAATGATTAGGCATAGCATGGCTGATTCACGTTATATGGCAGAAACCAACACAACACTGTAAAGTAATTATCCTCCAGTCAAAAAGAGAGTAAAATAAATAAATCTATAGTAACAGACTCACTGATTAAACAGATCTAGGAAAACACCGCCTCAATTCATGCCACGAGGTTCTCCACAGTGGCGGAGCACACTCCTAGGTTAAGTTCATTTTAAATGATCTAGAAGGTAGGGAACTAGAATCCATATACAGTTAGTTGGTAAACAGATTTTTAGTTTAAGTGGTCTTATTAGTGACTTTTTATAGAAACCCAGAGTGTATGAGAAACAAATTCTAGCCATAGATTTTTCCCATTTTATTACCCTCAGAAAATGAAAAGGTGAAAAAATTTATATATAAACTAAAAATTACTAATTTTCAACTTAATATATTGGCCACTTAAAAAAAACAAAACAAAATTGAATCACGGTCCTTGTGGGGAAAAGAGGAAGAAATGGTGTCAATGTAAACCACTGAATTCAAATAGCACATTTTATTTTAAGATTCCCATGCTTTTATAGCTTGTTTTAGATAAGCTGTATAAACTATAAGATATATGTTTACATCTCCATAATTTACTCTGATTTTATAATCACTGCTGATATGAGCAAAATTAACTTGAAAGGAAAAAGCTTTTTTGCTCTTGGTTTTAAAAGACTTCATTCCAAAACAAAGTTCTAAATTTGTGTAGGAAAATTAAAACTCACAGTAGAATTTTCATGTAGCTATTTTAAAACATATTATAGTTTAAAAAAAAAACAACAACATATTATAGTTTAAAACATATTCATACACAGCTCTTACTTATCAAATCCTGAGGTACCCAACATGGACAGATTCTAATAGGTAACAATGTGTGGGGAAAAGTTTTTAAGTTTAAAAGGAACCCAGAGGTGGTTCATTATTTTAACAAATCTCAAAGACATACATTTTATTGGCATATACTCAGCATAGGTTTCCGCATGACCCATTTCTTCTTCGTCTTCTTCTTCTGGTTCATCTTCCTCTTTCACAACAGGGACCTTCTGTAACACCAAGAGAGCAAAATCAAGTAAGTCCAGAGAATGGAGGCCCAACCAACACACAGAAATACTCTTCTGCAGGAATACCCACTATCTTCATCTTGGAAGCAGGACATGCCATTCTATAGGTTCCTAAAATCTAGGTCATACTCTATGGCTTCCCTGCTTCTCCAATGATGAGGACAGACAATCTGTGATGTGATATTATCACAAACACACACATGGATCACCACAGGGCTCCACCACCTTCTCAAACCAGCTTCCTTTCAACACTGCCCACCAGCCTCCCTGATGCCCAGATGTCTCTCTAACCTCCCGTCCTCACTCTTCATTCCAATTCCAAGAACAGAAAGAACAAGAGGTTTGGAGGAAAAAGGCGGCTGAGCCCAACAGCACATTCTACAACCTCATGAGCAGGAACTCTAAGTCTCACTCCCACCCTCTTTTCACTTCACCTTCATCTGTTTTCTTTCCCTTGGGTCCTAAAACCAAAACCCCAGAAAACTCAGGAGTTTAAATGTTCTTCTGAAACACAAAATTTATTTCAGACGTCTGTGTCTTCAAAGACACAAAAACTATACCACATCATCTACTCTCCAAACACTGGCACATCTCAGCGTAAAAGGACGAGTTATTAGTAACTACACCAGGAGAACAGCAGACCAAGAGAAGCCCAGACAGTCTCAGGCAAAGTGAGTGAATGGCCACTATAGCCATGTTACCTTGTATTCCTCTACAGAATCTTAAAGGGGTAGAGACAGGGAGAAACAGGGGATAGGAAGCCCTAAAAAAGCTTCTTTTCACTACCAGTAAACTACAAAGAGAATCTCTTTATGAATGAGGGCTTATGCAAGGAAGAATGCAGGGAGAAGAAGCTGTGAGACCAGAGAAAGACAAAGCGAAAACCCAGTTAGGATCTACATGTAATGCCAAGGATAAAATGGTATTAAAAGGTAAGATCAGGCTTCTCTTTTGTTTCATTTTTACTTATTTTTTACTTAATCTAGAGCAGAATATGATGAAACACAGATACTCAATAAATGTGGGAAGGAATACGGAGATGATAGATAAACATTCAGCCAACATCAATCCATGAAGTCCTTTAGGAAAAAAAAAGTCAAAAAAACTCTGAATATTATCAGGAAGTATGCCAAAATGAAACGTAGTTTCAGAAATAAGAGACCAAATGGGGCTGGCCAAAAACAGACACAAACCCCAGTTCTGCTGAATTTGTATAGCCTTGGGCCAATCACTACATCCTCAGTCTTCCCTAACCCCCCACCTTTGCACCTCTTCTTCATCTATAAAACAGGAATATATACTATACTAAATTACCAGCCTCCCTTCTCCCTCTACCTTAAAAATTTTTTTTACCACAGATATAATTGGAGGATTAGCTGGTCACAAAATTCAGGGACCAGACAAGTAATACCTCTAAGCCAGCTGGATAGAAAGTGGCAACTGACACCAAGCTTAAGGTGAAGGAGCAAAATGAAGGGGAGGGAAACTGTGGCACATGGGGACCATGTGACCAACACACAGGAGATGCTCAGTACAACTCTAGGTATTTTTATGTGTTAGTGACACATTCAAGATTTTTCAAGATAATGTGGAGGCCAAACAAAACACATGTCACTTGGTTCTGGTCCACAAGCTACCAGTTTGCAATCTGTTAGATGTCACTTAACTACTAGGACAATACAGAACTTTTGCATGTTATGGGCAACATGGGCTGGACTAGAAACTTAAACACTAAAATCTAAGAAAAATACATTCTTATTTTCAAAAAAATCAACTTTCAAGTAAGCTGTTGGCACACAATCACTAAGTAAACGGATACTGCCAGGACTTATTTTCCTGGTCCCTGTTCAAAATCTCAGGCACAACTTGCTCTGCTGTCCCTCAAAGTCCAAATTCCATTCCCAGTCTTACCAATCCTCTGGTATCGTTATGTACAGTCACCTCTTATTTTCTCTTTTTTTTTCTTTCCCCTTACCTTTTCCAATCACCTCTGAAATTCCTCAAGTTTAGTTCCTTGTCACTTCCTTTCTGTATTACCTGACAACCACCTAACCCGTTTCTTCTTCCCAATCCATCCTGAGTCACTAACAAGTCCCTCTACTTCCATCCAGTCGCCCTCCCTGGTGCTGCTCCAATTCCCAAGTCTAACAAACTCAAGACCTTTCACAGAGACCCCAGTCAACCATTCCAATTCCTTCCTGCAAGCCAAGTATCCCAAGCACACAGCTACCACCTTCTCTGTGCCTACTGATGCTGTAGCTCCCTTCCTAATATGCCCTCTCAGTTTCTCCATACTCAACCCAACTCCATGACACCTCCTCCATAAACTGAACTCCCACCAGGCCACCTGAGTCTCATCTTCCTCCAAACTTATAATCCTTATTGTGAGCATCACAACGCACCTCTTGCTGTATCTTCTATTACTACTTAAACCACTACTTAAACCACTACTTAAATTACGTTTATTAAAAGGGGGAACCAGAAACCCACCTCACAGAGGCAGGGTTAAACAATTATTATATACAGGTATAGAATCAATTTTTTTGCCTTTTCATACAAAGGTCCGACTAGTCAAGGCTATAGTTTTTCCAGCAGTCATGTATGGATGTGAGAGCTGGACTATAAAGAAAGCTGAGTGCTGAAGAACTGATGCTTTTGAACTGTGGTGTTGGAGAAGACTCTTGAGAGTCCATTGGACTGCAAGGAGATCCAGCCAGTATTGATCAGTCATCAATATTCACTGGAAGGACTGATGTTGAAGCTGAAACTCCAACTTCGCCACCTGATGCGAAAAGCTGACTCATCTGAAAAGACCCTGATGCTGGGAAAGAAGATTGAAGGCTGGAGGAGAAGGGGACAACAGAGGATGAGATGGTTGGATGGCATCACCAACTCAAAGGGCATGAGTCTGAGTAAACTCTGGGAGTGGGCGATGGACAGGGAGGCCTGGCGTGCTGCAGTCCATGAGGTCACAAAGAGTCAGACAAGACTGAGGACTGAGCTGATAGCATCAATTTACCCGAAGCATATAGCACTTTCAAAATGTAATAAAAAAAAAAGTTTTATGGGGTGGGAGGTGGAGGGAGGTTCAAGAAAGAGGGGACATACGTGTACCTATGGCTGAGTCATGTTGATGTATGGCAGAAACCAATACAACATTGTAAAGCAATTATTCTACAATTAAAAATAAATTTTAAAAAAGTCATATAATTGGTTACAATTAAACCATTATATATCTGACAGTTCATAACTAGCTATATAATAAGGCTCAATCATAAAATGACTGTAACTATGAAATACTTTTGGTTAACTCCACAGTCTTTTTTACTTATCAGACAAGATTCACAATAAAAAAAGGTGTTAGTATTTTATGTAATACTCTATCAAATATGCAAGTTAAAATCACCTTGTTTAGAACACATTAGCTTATCCCAGTGAGGTTTAATGCTTAGTTTATGTGGCTGAGACACTCTCCTTCACCTAAAAAATACACTTAGCCAAGGGTATAGCCAAGTGCATTTTCATATCACATAAAAACAGAGATACAGTTTTGGAAACTCACCATGGTCGGGGAAAAACTCCTCATTTTCATGTCATTTATCCATATTCTTGCTACTTCTTTATTAGAAGACTCTTTCTTTACTGTGCCATTGCTTACATCAGCTGATGAGGAGAGACAACTTACATTTTAGGACAAAACATTGTTCAAACAAACAATTTTCCTACAGTTTAAAAAAAATTCAGTAAAGTTTACCCACTTCACAAACCAAAGAATACAAATCTGCTTATTTCCAATTAAGCATTAGGATAAAAATATTCATCCTAAAAAAAGCTACATGTCATTATGCAGATAAGAATTGAAAACAAAAAGAAATGTGTGTACAGGAAATTTGAAAACTATTTTATCAAAAAGATACCTCAACCAGAACACTATTTGGCAGTTTATTTCAAAACAATTACCAAAGGCTAGCATTATTCTGCGGAGAAGACAATGGCACCCCACTCCAGTACTCTTGCCTGGAAAATCCCATGGACGGAGGAGCCTGGTGGGCTGCAGTCCATGGGGTCCCGAAGAGTCGGGAACAACTGACCGACTTCACTTTCACTTTTCACTTTCATGCATTGGAGAAGGAAATGGCAACCCACTCCAGTGTTCTTGCCTGGAGAATCCCAGGAACGGGGGAGCCTGGTGGGCTGCCGTCTATGGGGTCACACAGAGTCGGGTATGACTGAAGTGACTTAGCGGCGGCAGCAGCAGCAACAGCAGCATTATTCTGAGACACTTCACTTAGTTCATTAAAAAAAAAAAAAAAACAATACCTGGTGTTATCACAGAGACAGAGTCAATCTCACTTGATCTGGAGGCAATTATTAACTTTCCAGGCAAAATAATTATTTCTTTTAATTAGAGGAAAAAAAATTTAAAAATCAAGGAACTCTGGTCTTCCTTCCCTCAGAATAAAGATCCAAACAAAGAACCTGGGCTTCTATTCCAGTGGTTTACACACTCTTTTTAAACATTAAAAACAGAACCTCTCAATCAAAGCAGAACTGCTTGACTGAGAAACCCAGAACCCCTGTAACCAGCCTCCAGCCATCCCTGAAGCATTGCCAGTACTGAGAATGCTTGAGATCAGTGTGGAAATCCCATCAGGAGAATGCACCAGCATCTTGTTTACATACTCTATCAAAAGATGGGGAGTACTTTGGTGACCTGTCACTTTGGACTACACAATGACTAGGATTAAAGCATTAGATTAAAAAATGGTACAGAAATAATAAATTTAAACTTAGGGACACAGATTTGTCTCACATGGAAGAGCCAGTGAACAGTTTCATAGAAAAGACTGGAACTCAACTGAGACCAGAATCCAAAGAGAAACCCAAAGGGCTAAGGACTGCAAAAGGGGCAATATCCACACAGACAGAAGAGAACAGGCACTGAATTCCCTGGTGGTCCTGTGGTTAGGACTCCATGCTTTCACTGCTGAGGGCCTGGTTCAATCCCTGGTCAAGGAACTAGGATCCCGCAAGCCAGGCAGGGCAGCCAAAAACAAAAGACGAGGGAGATAGAGGACATGCGAAACCTTGCTCTGTTATTTCATTGTTCATCTTCCTTCCCTTGCAATAAAAAAATGACCCCCTCCTACAACACAAAAGTTAGTTTATCTTCAGTATTCACTCATTGTGTTTCTTTTTCGTCCCTCCTCTAGTATGACAATTTCTCAGGCTTCCACACAAGGATGGCCTTGACTTGCAGTCATCTGTCTTTTAAAAACTGTTACATTGGATGTAGATGTTATTGTACTAGATATTACTTGGTCAGCTTCAAGTCTACCCTGTTTTGCTCTCTCAACTCTTTCCTCACAATGGCACAGCAGCAGACTTTCTCCTCATTAAACCCAGACTTTAATGAAAACCAGCTTTCACTAACTGCTGATCAGCCTAAGTCTCCCAAGAGCCATTTCAGACCAGATGCTGCCCTGCATCTCGGCTAGGTCAGGGTCATGGTCCTGCTCTCCGTGACAAAGGTTGGAAACCAGTTCTAAGAGAGTTAAAACGATTTCTCAACGAGCATCAAGTTGCCAGGCTCCAGTTGGTTCAAGACAGTAACCTACAGCCATAAAGCACAACCGTATCGACTCAAACAGAAAGATTAGATTATCTGATATTTTTTATTACATTTGTCACTGGAGACAACGTTAGTTCTGCATCACTCTACAAACACTCCTTGCCCATTCCTTCAGAATGCCCCCAGCCTTCTACTTCATAAATGCAAGGACATTAGAACTTCCAAGCAATCAATTCTGCTGCAAAATTACATACGGTCTGCATCAGATGTTAAAACGTATCTCCCACAACTGGAAATAAAGCAGTTGTGTGGAAGGAGGAACTCTCTACTCAATATCTATAACCTCATTCCAAGGGCCGAATGGGATGTTACGTATTAGTATAAATCACCAGGCAGGCAGGCAAATAGTATTTAACTCAATGGAAAAAGGAAGGAAAGAATATTCTTCTCAAGAGTTCACATTTTGAGAATTCCTCAGCAGTCCAGTGGTAGAACTCCATGCTTTCACTGCCAAGGGCACAAGTTTGATCCCTGGTCAGGGAGTTAAGATCCAGCAAGCCACCCAATTTAGCCAAAAATAAACAAATAAATTATCTGTTAAATAACTGAGCAATAAATAAAAGCCACTCTATAAAGAAAAATTAACTGTAAAATTTATATTCTTTACACATGAATTTCTAAAAAAATTGATCAAAGCACTGTTGAGCTTTTTCTCTTTAGCTCTAAACCTACACTTAACATATTAGATTACCTAGTGGTAATTGTTGAACAATTCTTGTGAATATACTAAAATCCACTGACTTGTACCCCTTTAGAAGGTACAATGGTATGTCAATTACCTCAATAAAGCTATTACTTGAAAAGCATTATGAGTGCTCACTTCAATGAAAATATAGTGAATTATTTTTACAATAAAAGTTTATACATTTTTGAAAAAATTTACTAAAAACACAACTACCAACAAGCAATGAAGCTAATCACAGGTCAGATCATAAAACTGTAGGAATTAAAAGAGCAAAGCATCAGCCCGTTAGCTTAAGCATGGTCCAAAGACCACCAGTAATAGCAACTCTAGAAAGTTCGTTAGAAACACAGAATCTTGGGCCCCACCCCAGACCTACTGAATCTGATTCTGTTTTTTAACAAGACTCCCATGTAAGGACTTCCCTAGTAGCCTAGTGGTTAAGAATCAGGCTGCCAATGCAGGGGCCATGGGTTAGATTCCTGGTCTGGGAAGATTCCACATGCCATGGGCAACTAAGCCCATGCGCCACAGCTACTGAGCCCACACCCTAGAGTCTGAGAGCCATACTACTGAAGCCCAAGCACCCTAGAGTGTGTGCTCCACAACAAGAGAAGCTACTCCAACGAGAAGCCTAAGCACTGCAACTAGGGAGTAGTCCCTGCTCGCCACTACCAGAGAAAGCCAATGAATAACAAAGACAACTCAGCGCAGCCAAAATAAATAAATTTTTTAAATAAAAAGATCCCCAGGTGACTCATAGGTATAAAGTTTGAGAAGCAATAATTTAAAGGACTGAGAAAAATGTCAGCCAGCTATTCACAATATACAAAACTTGAGATCGCATGGTGTTAATGTAGCCTCTCAATTTCACACATTATCTCAAAGCTTAAAGCTTTTAAATGTTTGCTCCCTTGAAGGAGAGTCATGTAGACATCATCTTTCATGCTCAGTTCTTTCAAGACCTAAGTAAACCCCTGAAAACACACTGACATATCTTAACAAAGGCAGGAAGTTGACATTACTGAAAACAAAGACTTACTTGCTGCTGTTGCAACTGGCTGAGCAATATTAGCCGGTGGCTTCAGTTTCATGAGTTCATTCAGACTATTATTTTTTAGCAGGTCCTTCAGTTGAACTTGGTCTTTTGAAGGTGCAGAAGTCATGGCATTTCGTACTGCTGGTGCTGAGACTGAAGGGCGTGTGTTTGCAGTAGTCTGAATGAACTTAGTTAAAGTGATGGTTTGCCTATTCGTGGTTACAGGTGGTGTCTTAGTCATTACAATTGTAGATCCCAAGGTCGGAAGCTGATTTATTTGATTCAGCACAAACGTTGTAGTAGATGGAGGCTGCTGTTAGAAAAGAAAACCATATACATCACACCTGTGAAAAATTCTTTACTCTCTAGTGCAACTCATATCCATAAACAGAGGAGGCTATTTAAAAATCTAAAACTGACTTAAGAACCTTAGCTAACCACTGGCACTTCATTTCTAATAATCATTAGCTATCAACTACCTAGTTAAAGGGCTTCCCTGGTGGCTTAGTGGTAAACAATCCACCAGCCAATACAGGAGGTGCTGGTTTGATCTCTGGGTTGGGAAATCCCCTGAAGAATGAAACGGCAACCCACTCCACTATTCCTGCCTGGGAAATCCCATGGAGAGGAGTCTGAAGGGCTACAGTCCACGCCGTCGCAAAGAGTCGGACATGACCTAGCAACTAAACAACAACCAAGTAAAAATACACCACTTTAAGGAAAAGAAGGTATAGCAGTAATGGAGAGGGCAGCAACCATAAAATGAGAGTATCCTAAGTAAGCTGTGATGTACAGCAACCCTACATAACACAAGGACTAGGAACATAATTTCTAATCCTAGCACCACTCCAACTAATAAGATAACCCTAGGCAAATTACTTTATGCCCAGAGGTGGGCTCTCAGAGGATCATTTTTTCATGTCTAACGTTCTATGATTCCTGTAGAGTGTTTTTTGTCTATCATACAGACTATACTGATGTTTAACTTACTAAGATAAAGCCACCAAGCCGAGTTTTAAGTTCCTATGACATATGAAAAATCCACCCAGGTAAATTACAAATATTAGCGATAATGTGGATTATTGCTTTGAGTCTAAGACAAAGCTATATAGCATTTTATTTTTTTCAGTTGGGAATGGGAGTTAAGAGTTGGACAAAAAATTTTTTAAACAGTCAAGATCTGAGGATAACAAGTGTGTCTGTGATTTCTGCAACTAAGGTATTTTTATAAGTTTAAATCTATTTTTACTTTCTGCCCCCTTCAAAGTACCTGTTATTTCTCCATGGCTTCTCTAGCAAGAATCTTCTAGATTACAACTTATCAATTTTAAATGTAACTTTCAATAATACTTTATCACAAAGTCATCAAATTTTAACCTAACAGTTTATCTAATAATTTATACCAGTAGGGCTCTTAAATAAGTTATTTTTATGTTTAGGGAGTTCCCTGATGCCCTGTTGGTTAGGATTCCAGGCTTTCACTGCCAGGGCCAGGGTTCAGTTCTTGATAGGGGAAGCTGAGACCCCATAAGGCATAGCTGCCAACAACAAAACTGCTATGTTTAAAGCGAAATGAGGAACTCTACATTTAAAGCATAGTAATATCACATAATAATTATATGTGCCAATGGACCAAATTGATTAAAGTGAAAAATGTAATGGGATAATGTGTGGTTCATTTGTACTTCATGAGTTCTTGATCATTTTCAATAAATAAACTAAAAAGGTGTTTTTTTTTTTTCTATCTTTTGATCAACCTAACAGAAGAGTGAAAGAAATGTTTTATAAAGTTCAGTTCAGTTCAGTCATTCAGTCATGAAAGTAGATGAGAGTAAAATATTGGGAAAGCAGCAAATAGCAGAACTAGTGAAATAAACTATTTTATAGTAAAGGTTATTTTCTGACTATAATCCTAAACTATTTTCATAGCAATGCCAAATCTAAATAACTCTTACCCTAACATTTAGAAGTGCCGGAGTAGGTACCGTCTCTGGTTCTTGTTTAACAGGAACTGCTGCTTCAGTCTCCAAACCTAGTTCTAATGCACTAAGTGGCACTGACTGGAGAGAAAACATCAGAGAAAGAAACAAAGAATGATGGCAGTCAATTCTGTTTCAAGAACAAGAGATATATTTCATTAAAATAAAATTAAAAAAAATCCAAGCTTTACATTCAAATGGAATGTAAAACCACTGATACCAGGTACAAAATAACAATATTTGTAAGCATAATATCTTCATTAAACTACAGTAACACCAGAATCTTATTTTTGCTTTCAGAGAATGTGTATCATGAAACCTACACAAAAAATGAAAAATGTTTGAAATCTCAGAAAAATGCTCCTATAAAGTACAAAGACAAGAATTGAGATTACTGGTCCTCACATAATAACTCTGAGCAATTCATCTCTTGCTTTTATATCACCATATATCAAAGCAGAAAACGTCTTGATTTGCACAAGTATTTTCCACCTTGTGAATGAACAATAACACTCAACATAAAAATAATGTTCACATGCATATTTAAAATTAAGGCTTATTAATACCTATTTCTATAATAGAAAATAAAACTAAGAAAAAATTCATTTTTTACAGATGCTTTGGAAAACTCTTACCTGTTGTATGGGAGGGGTAGGTGTTGGAGTTGCAAGCCCCGCATCTCCACCATCAATATCAAAGAGGTCATTTGGACTAATTCCACTCTCGCTCAAAGCAGCAAGGAGTAAATCTTGCCCTGGTTCCACCATCTTTAAAACAAAATATTAAACATTAACATAAAAAACTTAAAACGACAACACTCTTCTAAATATAAACCAATATTTTCTATCAAATCCATTCATTCAATATTTATGAAGAATCTTCTACATAGCAGGCAAAAACAGATGAAAATAGTCTCTTATCCAAAGAAATTCACGTTAAGATGGAAAGGACAAGGGACTTCCCTGGTGGTCCAGTGGCT
Source organism: Oreotragus oreotragus (assembly GCA_006410675.1). Taxonomy (NCBI): domain Eukaryota; kingdom Metazoa; phylum Chordata; class Mammalia; order Artiodactyla; family Bovidae; genus Oreotragus; species Oreotragus oreotragus. The sequence continues at coordinate 441,410 of SJYX01016922.1, forward strand.
AAGACTCTGCGCTCCCAGCGCAAGGGGCCCAAGTTCAATCCCTGGTCAGGGAACTAGATCCCACATACCACAATGAAGAGTTCACAGCCAAATTAATAAACATTTTTAAAAAAGAAAGAAAAGCCACACTATGTAATTCAAAAATAAAGTGAATGATTTAAAAAAAAAAAAGGTTGAAAGGACAAAGAAGTACGTAAATCACAGCAACAGTCTATGTCTACAAAATGCTGTGGGAACAAAGAAGGAAATGGTGAATTAACCTGGAGAGAGAGGTTACAAAGATGACAATGCAAGTAAGTCTCAGATAAGAAATTGCCAGGCAGACAAGGATCTTCTGGATAGTGCATTCAAATTCATGGCAGCACAAAGATATTGGCACTCCAAAAAAGATGGCTACAGTAATTCACCATGTTCACCGTGGGTATGGAAACTCAGGACAGAAATAGGAGGTTCGCAAAGGTGATGGAGAGAGACAGGAAATTATCGCCTACAGCCTGTGCACTATGCTAGAGAGCACATTTAATCTTATGGGCAACAGCAGTTACTAAAGGGTTTTCAGATAGAGAACTGCATGATGTAGTCAGATGTGTAGCTTAGAAAAATTACTCCACAGCAGTGTGGAAGCAAACTGAGAATGGGTAGAGTAAGACCAAAGCAGGGAGACATCTTAGGAAACTGCTACAGCAGACCAGGAAAAAGATGACATAGTGTTAACAACAGGGCACAGAGATAAAGAACAGGGAATGGATCCCAAGATATTTACGAAGGAGAATCCCTAAGTTTACATAAAAGCTCAAAATGAAAGAGAGAACATGAAATACACATAAAGTATAAGTTGGTAGAGGATTAGAGTTAAGCCATGAGAAAATGGGGTTGCGGGGCGGGGTGGGGAGGAGACCTGAAGATACATGGAGTTTAGCGGGGTGGGGGTGGGAGATGCCTATTTCGAGTAGGCAGACACATTTTCAGTTGGAGTTTCCCAAGCCAGATCAAAGTATTCTACCACTAAGATGGATTTTTATCTATTTTGTAAGGAAAAATAAAGTTTAACAGAGCTTTCTCAATTTTAACTTTTCTCATTCATTTATCTGAAATAACCAATTTATATATACAAACATACTTACAGGCAATCTGACCACTTGGTTTTTCTCAGAGAACTAATTTCATGTTACATAAATAATATTCTAATTTCAGTTAGTCCACTTGTTTTCAGACTGTGCAACAGAATTAAATGTTTTAGTATGCCCTATCAAAGAAAAAAAACGTTGCTAGCCAAGAATACCACGACTTCCCAACATACAAGAACTACTCTTTTAGATGAAATCAGGACATTTTAACAGAGAAATTCTCTACTAGATAAGTCTATGTCATCTGTACATCATTTAGAAAGATGTTCTAAAGGAAATATGAATGAGTTTCAGGTGGAAACCAGACATTGAGAAACCAACTAAGGGGAGACCTGCTGTTTAAAAAAGAAAGGAGAGCCCAAAGAAGATTTCCCCCAAATTTTTCAGAGAAAATAAAAGAAGTCTAAGGAAGAAAGCATTTTGAGCAGACAGGAGGAAGGGAACTGACAGTGATCAAGTGTCTTTTGAGCTTCCCTGAAAGTTCAGTTGGTAAAGAATCAGACTGCAATGCAGGAGGCCCCAGTTCAATTCCTGGGTTGGAAAGATCTGCTGGAGAAGAATACTGAAGCCCACTGCAGTATTCTTGGGCTTCCCTAGTGGATCAGCTGGTAAAGAATCAACCTGCAATGTGGGAGATCTGGGTTCAATCCCTGGGTTGGGAAGCTACCTTGGATAAAATAAATGCTATCCCTCCAGTATTATGGCCTGGAGAATTCTATGGACTGTATAGTCCATGGGGTTGCAGAGAGTAGGACACAACTGAGCGACTTTGACTTTTCACAAGCCTCGCAGCTTGTTTAGCTCTTCATGTACATCACTAGTCCATCACAACCCTTAGCAAGATAGGTACTACAATCCTAGACATGAAACTGAGGTTCAAAAAGCTTAAATTACCCACCCAAGGTCACACCTAGATGTAGACTTCTCAAACTCCCGAAGTCATGCCATCTCTTTCCAATCAGTAGATAAAGAAGTCAATGTTGGTGTGAAGTTTCAATACTTAACTTCAGAATAAATGCCTGTCTGAACTGGAATGGGGAGTGTTGATATTACACAGCAAGATGGAAATAACATGAAAGAACCAGATGCCAGAGGAGACAAGGAGAAATATCCCAACATGGATTTAATATAAAATTGACAAACTATTCTAATAAGGAAGTAATAAATAATAGTTGACCAAACTTTACAAATTTCTATTCTAGTACATAGTACACATGTACCAAGAGTGCTAAATCAATGCTTAAAAAAAATACATTTTCAATTATAAAATACTTCACTAGGACCAATGACCTAATTATACTCAAAAGTACACAAATATCATTTATTTCAACAAAAAATCATTTAAGTGTTACTGAATTCATGAGCTTTTTGAAATATATTTTCTGAACTATCATTAAAAGTACAAAAATATCATTACAGAAGAGAAGAATTTGGGGAACAAACTTGTTGGCATTCATACAACAGATAACAGCAACAGTTGTAAGTAACATTATCAGTGATCTCTTCAAAGTTCATACGAATCACAGTTTGAGACCCTCTGATCTGAGTAGTGACCAAGTAGTGACAATAACATAAGAGACACTGTCTTTCACAAACTATTAGTGAAAAAGATTTTAATTTTATACGCAGCTCATATACAAATGAAACCTAGAGCCTTTCTCTCAAGCCAATTGGGCAGAAATTTCCTATTTGTACTTTTTTTTTTTGCAATGAGACGCAGGGAAGGGGATATAGAGAAAACATTTATGCCAGTGTCTAACTTCATTAAGCAAAAACCCTTAATATTTAATCATATTCCTATTCTGAAACTATTACAGACTCAGAATTTCAGTGCTCAAGCTAACAGAGCCCCTAAAAGGTTATATTATGCAACCTTCTCCACATTTTACAAACAAGATATATTCCCGAGAGGGAAAACAACATTTTCATTTTGAAAGTATATAATGTAAGTGCAAAAACCGTTATGTGCAAAAGAACTGTTACAGTGTCTACAAAGATTTCACAGACGTCAGGTGACATTTAACAGGTAGCAACCTAATACTTTGTCTACCTGACGTGAAGAACCGACTCGTGAAAAGACCCTGATGCCGGGAAAGATTGAAGGTGGGAGAAGGGGATGACAGAGAATGAGGTGGCTGGATGGCATCACCGAATCAATGGACGTGAGTCTGAGTAAACTCTGGGAGTTGGTGATGGACAAGGAGGCCTGCCGTGCTGCGGTCCATGGGGTCACAAAGAGTCGGACACGACTGAGCAACTGAACTGAACCTAACAAACCGAAAAGTTACTAACCATAGAGTGATTCTATTTCAAACAATGAACAACAAAAAGGTTCTATTTTTATTATAAATACTTACAAAAATATCACCTGTTCAAACAGTACATCTATCAAAATATCCATGAAACTAAAAAATATCCTTGCCAGGAAAAGAATCCTGAGAAACAATAGCCAATCAGAAGAATTGAAAGGATACAGTTCCCACCGAGAATACCAACACTGAAACCTATCAACAAAGACAAGGTTCCTCTTGTTGAGACCAAAGCAGATCTTTACAGCTCTGGAAAGACACAAGGGCTGTATCTGCAGTGGGAGCAGCACACCACAGAGGTTGAAGTGGGAGTCACACAGAACACACGGCTTCAAATACTGCTAGTAGAATGAGAAAGTCAAGTAATAACTTGACTCAGTCTTCTCATCTTCACATGGCAATAAAAAGAGAACCTACTTTATAGGATTGCTGTGTTGATTAAATGTTATACTACTTGGGATAAATATTAGCTGCTGCTACTACTGCTAAGTCGCTTGAGTCGTGTCCGACTCTGTGCAACCCCATAGACGGCAGCCCACCAGGCTCCCCCGTCCCTGGGATTCTCCAGGCAAGAACACTGGAGTGGGTTGCCATTTCCTTCTCCAATGTATGAAAGTGAAAAGTTAAAGTGAAGTCGCTCAGTCGTGTCCGACTCTTTGCGACCCCCTGGACTGCAGCCTACCAGACTCCTCTGCCCATGAGATTTTCCAGGCAACAGTACTGGAGTGGGTGGCCATTGCCTTCTCCAAAACATTAGCTACTAGCTATTAACTATCATACTGATAAACATTATTTCAAAGTTCAAAAAATGTTTTTCTTCAAATTGCTGATGTAACATCTTACTTCCAGAATATAAACTTTACCTGTTGGCAATTTAATTCAATAATTAACTTCCATATTAGCTCTATAAAATACTAGCTCTCTTTTACTCAGGTCATACTTTCAATTTGTCCAGTTAACCAGCATATCTAGAGGAAAGTGGCAGATATCTTCAGATGTGTACACATAGTATCATTTTTAAGAAATATCTTAAAAAAAATTATCTTGGGAGGGGGACATACGTATACTTGTGGCTGATTCATGTTGCTATATGGCAGTATGTTTGTCGCTCAGTTCTGACTCTTTTGGGATTCCACAGATATATGGCAAAGGCCAACATAATACTGTAAAGCAACTATCCTCCAAAACAAAAATATATCTTTGCCTGAAAAGGATTTTTCTCATTATTTAATAGTGCTAAGCATGTCTGATTTTGACCCAACTTTTGTTTTTACACAGCCCGGATATCTGATGACTGACATTTAGCTTTATCTGAAGGATAATGAGCCACTTTGAATTTAAGTGGTAAGTCCATCAACAAGTATTCATTAAGTGTCTACTGGGTACTGGTTCCTTAAGAATATTAGGTAGAAGGGAAGGTAGATATAAACAAGTTTGCTAAAAAAAATTTTCTTTACCTAAAAGGGTATAATCTGTATTTTTTAACACCTACTTCCCTAAGCAGCAATTGCTCAGTGCCATGCCCCTCCCCTCACTCTTACTGCAAAATCTATAGAAAGAATGGAATCACAAAGGAATGTGCAGATTATATACAAGTTCCAAAAATGTTTTGAAAAAGCACCATGAGAAAGAATGGGGGAGGAGGGTGAAACTATGTTCTCGATCACAACATGAAAATCAGATGGCTAGTCTTCCCAACATTCACTGTATGGTTGGACTTTTTTTCTCTTAACTCTCAAAATAATCCATAAGTAAAAATCATCCCCCTGTTATCCCCTTGTCGGAGATGAGATACTGAGGCTTAGAGAGATGAACTGTAACAAGTTAACAGCAAAGCAAGCTTGGAGCAGAATTACAAACCTAGGATGGCTGATACCACACCTCCCAGATTCTGTTTTGAATCCCATACCAGTATGTTTCAAACTGCTAGTCACAACATGATGAGTTGTCAAATAATTTACCTTATGGACAGTATTTTTTAAATGTTTCAAATACAGACTATTCAAATATGTTAAATACAGAACAGAAGTAGGGCAGCACACAGTAAAAGGTAAACATTATATAAAACTCAGTTCTACGCGTATATTAATGTGCTAGTTCACAATATAAAACACATTTCTTATTATGGAATACAGTAAAAAGGTTTGAAAATCACTGCTCTGTGCTACATACTGTCTCCTAAGAAGTAAATAAGCAAATTAATTTGATGGGTTTTGTACCATATATATATTTTTTGTTCATAAAAGAGTTCCTGCTCTTTAAGAGCCTATCCTGTCCATCTACAGAAAATTTCAGTGGTATCCCAAGGCTGTCCTTAATATTCAGTTCAGCCCCATCAAAGTGGATCTGTCAATTAGCATAAAAAAGACAACTGCATAAACTTAAGGATTACATCATTTTGGTTACTAATTGGGTATTTAACGGAAAACAATTCCTCTCAGAAAGTATCTTTCTTTACTCCAATTTTCAAAAACCCCCAGAGCCTCATGAAATGTCAGGTAATTTGTGAAGACCAGCCCTCAGACCTGCCTGCTTTCTTACTTCACAAGCAGGTCAGCAAATCTCAAATTAAAGCTCAATTTAGAGACTAAGAAAGGCCAAAATGTTATCTGTACCTAGTCTTCTCGGGTTGGGGCGGGGGGCGCGAGGACGACTTTAAAAATCTCCATACTGCACATTTTAAATGGTAATCTCAGTAATACCCTTAAAACCTGTAAAACTGTCTGAAACATAAAAGCATTCAATGGACGAATGACTGGATAAATGAATTCATCAACTATAAGTCACTCACTAAGCCTCCCTTTTTAAAACTTATCCAGCAACTGAAGTAAAATTTACTTAAATTTCTGAAGAACTGTAAGGAATAAATTTAGACTGGAAATAGACTGGGAGATAAAAAGCAGAAGCCAGAGGAAAACGGTAAAGATGTCTTCTCTGGTAAGGTAAACACTGGAAGCAACTTCTTTAAACATGAAAATAAAACGTCCCCTTGCTTGCAAAACTAATGTCCTACCAGCAGTAAATTCTAAATTTTACCCTAGAAATTCTGTACAGGCTATCTTTTGTGCAGTGATGAAGGCTTTCCCCATTGCTTACAAAAATCAGTTCTGACTGCCGTAAATAACCGGGAAAATATGGGATCCCTTCGCACTGTTAGCTGGTTTAAGTAACTGCAACTGTTAGGAGGAACAGCGATAGAGAGCAACTAAGGATTTGACAGCTTTCTGGGCCCTCCTTGGCCGACACTTTAGAACCTCATTCCGTCTCTAATTCTGGTTACACTGAGAATATGAAATATTTAACTCAACATAAACTGCTAATAATCAACTTCAAAGGTCAAAGGGGACCCAGCTTTTAACCTTCTCTCATCAACACGTGTTCAGTACAAACTTCCGGGTGCAGTTACAATTGGCTGCGCAATTCAATGGATAAAAACGTTGCTTTCTTTGACTCTCATTTTCTCTCCCGTTCTTTTCCCACGTTTCTCAACCAGCTACTCCCCAAAACAAAAGCCTCCCACAGTAAACCGAGCACGCACATAAAAAAGAGCTTCTCTGCGCGAGGATCAAGTTAGTGGTCCGCAAACATTAACCAAACAGAAGCACAAAGCCGGGGTGGAAAGGGGAGGAGCTGGATGCCAGGGTCAGGAAAGAAACAATCACAAGGGTTCAGGAACATCCAAATCTCCTCAGCGGTTAAACCGACTTCAAACCACTTCTGGGAAACCACCAGCATACACTGGTTTGGGGAACTTTAGATGCTTGTTACGCCAAACACTCTCAAAGTAAGCAAATCCCCAACCGACTTGCCCCTCCACAGAGATGCCTGCTTAGCGTCTAGGAGGCGGGCGAGCGAGCTTGGGGCAAAATTAACCTCATCACTGGGTGAAGCGTGAAGGTGGCCCCACGTGTCCCACGTACCGTCCCCACCACCCCGAGAGCGAGGTGACCAGCAAATTGTAGGTGCGGTGTCCTGACGCTCCCCGCACTCTCGCCCTGAACCGGAGCAATCCTTGGGTACGAGGACTTTTGAAGGATTGCGGAGCTCACTTTCCTGCGGCTCCCGGGACCTCACAGACCCCTGGTCTAGCCGCGGAACCAAAGGGGCCGACCCAAGCAGAGCCGGAGCCGGCGTCCGCAGACGCTGACTCCTCGCTTAAACGAGGTGTCTCCAACCCCGGACAGCGGAGCCCTCGGGGCCCGAGAGCCCCACGCGCGGCGACCGCAGGGCCCGGCGCTGACGGGCGGAGAAAACGAGCGCGGCGGGGCGGCCGCCAGGACCGTGCCCCCGAAGACCCCGGGGCGCGCAGCGGAGGGGGCGGCGAGGGAGGCCCCAAGCCAGGATGAGGTGGCGGCCCCCCCCAAGCCCGGCCCCGCACGGCCCCCTGAAGAGGGTGGGAGTGGGAGGCTGTCCGGGAGAAGGAGTGTGGAGGCAGAATAGGGATAAGGGGTAGACTTACTTTCCCCGCCGGATCCGACACCGGAACAGATTCTCTCAGGTGACGAGAGCTTGAAGAACCAGAGGCGACGGGAGCGGAGGCGGCGGTGGCGGCGGCAGCAGCGGCGTCCGGCTCTGCCTACCTCCCCGCCGCCATCTTGACGCCCCTCCCCCCAACCCACCCGCCCCACGGGGAGGGGGTGGGGCGACGGATGAGGCGCCGCGCGCACGCAGCGCGCGCCGCGCGACCCACGTGACTTCCTCCCTTCCCCCCCCCCGCTCCGCCCAACACCCAACTCTCTCGCACCTCTCCGCCCCGCCTCCCTCCTAGGTGAAGGAAGATGATTTCCACCGCCCCATGACTGCCCCCTGCCTTCGCCGCCAAGCACGAACTCCGTCGCTCCCGCCGACTGGGTACCAGTGGTTGGATCCAAGGGAATTCCGGAACCCAAACGGTCCATTACCGCGGCTCCCGGGTGGGCGAGGGGTGAGGGGGCCGGATTTCCGAGAAGGGGGAGGGGGGGAAGGCGAAGGCCGCCTAGGAGAGTCACGTGTCTAGTGCTTCCGCCGGCGCTCGAAAGACCTCGCGAGAGTTCCGTTCCTCCGCCTTTTCTCTCCCGCGGGCTGTCGGGAAGAAGGTCGGTGCTTTGACTTACCACGAGGAGGTCAGCTGGTGGGCCGGGCGCATGCGTGCCACACCTGCTTTCAAAGTCGGGCTAGGAGGGGCCTGAAGCTGTTTTCAAAACGTTTATTGTTGTGTGGCTTTGGCCCAGGAAGTTATCTAGTAGTGTCTCTGTCACTTTGAAACGCTTGTTACCTTAATGAATTCTAGAAAAAAATATTCGCCTACTTACTGCTTCTTAGGCTTGCTCAGAGCACTATTTAATGTGAAACCGCAAGTAACTGGAACCCCTCGGTTGTTTCATTACCATAATCAGATCCTAAGGAGTGAGAGCGCGGTTAGCCCCTCTTTCTCTTTCTCGCGCACACCCATTAACCTGAACAAACTGTTGCTCTCAATTAATGATTGCTGCAGGTCTGTTGCTACCCCTCCTCTCTTCCTTATTTTTGTATTCTCCGTTATGATTTTTGTTACTGGTACTACTACTAAATGACCTGACCCAGAATAAACAAATTAACTTGGTAACCCTTTTGTAAAGTCATCCTGAGAATGCTGTTTGAACCCGTTGCTTAGGTAATGGGCACGCTGGGTGATTCTTGCCCCCTACCGGTGGCGCGTCGAACTCGCCTTGTGCTCAAAGCAAATTTAGTGGTTTGGTTAACTTGGACGTAAAAGTGTGAGCTCTTCTAGAGACAGTATGGGTCTAGGGGAGAGGGGAAAAAAAAATACGGCAAGAATAATTGAGTCTTCCACCGTCGTGTCTATATACATAAATATGTATTGTTCAGTCGCTCAGTCGTGTCCAACTCTTTGCAACCCCGTGGACACAGGCCAGGCTTCGCTGTCCATCACCACCTCCTGGAGCTTGCTCAAACTCATGTCCATACAATCAGTGATGCCATCCAAGCATCTCGTCCTCTGTTGTCCCCTTCTCCTCTTTCCTTCAATCTTTCCCAGCATCAGCGTCTTTCTAATGAGTCAGTTCGTCACATCAGGTGTATTGCAGCTTGAGCGTCAGTTCTTCAATGAATATTCAGGACTGATTTCCTTTAGGATGGACTAGTTTGATCCCCTTGCAGTCCAAGGGACGCTCAAGAGTCTTCTCAAACACCACAGTTCAAAAGCATTAATTCCTGTGTATTATATGTGTGTACATATAAATAAATATTTTAAAGTATGTTAGTGGCTCAGTCGTGTCAGACTCTGCGACTCCCATGGACTGTAGCCTGCGAGGCTCCTCTGTTTATGAAATTCTCCAGGCAAGAATACTGGAGTGGGAGACCTTCCCCACCCAGGGATTGAACCCAGGTCTCCTGCATTGCAGGCAGATTCTTTACTGTCTGAGCCACCAGGGAAGTCCAGGCATTTTAAATTGAAAATTTTAATTACTTTGCTGTTCACTTCTGTTATTTCATTTACTGCATACACACACCTATAAAGATAAAAATAATAAAAATAGTTCTATAAGAACAATGCCTTGGAGAAACTTCCCTGGCAGACCAGTGGTTAAGACTCTGCCCTTCCAATGCAGGGGCTCAGGTTGGACCCCTCATGGGGGGAAGTAAGATCCCACTTACCCCACAGCAAGAGGCTGAAAAAAAAAACCGTTGGAAAGCAAAGTCATTCATCTGTCTTGTTCACTACTTTCCAATAGGCTAGTTTATGATCTAGTACAGTAGACAGCAAACAAGCAATTGTCATATTATGAAAGAATGCAGCAAAGAAATCTAAGATAATGTAGTTAATGCATCACTGCCTTTGAAACTTGGTTGGAGCAATTCAGTTTCCAAGTGGCCCCCAAACTCTAGCTGTACACTGGGACTAGATGAGTCCTAGATCCACATTTTTTTTTTTTTTGGTACTTTCTGAGCATCTAAGCCAGATTCTAGGGACTTCCCTAGCAGTCCAGCAGTTAAGACACAGTGCTTCCAGTGCATGGGGTGAGGGTTCAATCACTGGTTGGGGAACTAAGATATCCCATGCTGTGTGGCTCAGGCAAAAAAAACCCAGATCCTTGCTGCCATCTCTGCATCATCTCTTTCAGTTCAGTCGCTCAGTCATGTCCGACTCTTTGCGACCCCATGAATCGCAGCACGCCAGGCCTCCCTATCCATCACCATCTCCCGGAGTTCACTCAGACTCACGTTCATCGAGTCGGTGATGCCATCCAGCCATCTCATCCTCTGTCGTCCCCTTCTCCTCCCGCCCCCAATCCTTCCCAGCATCAGAGTCTTTTCCAATGAGTCAACTCTTTGCATGAGGTGGCCAAAGTATTGGAGTTTCAGCTTTAGCATCAGTCCTTCCAAAGAAATCCTAGGGTTGGTCTCCTTCAGAATGGACTGGTTGGATCTCCTTGCAGTCCAAAGGACTCTCAAGAGTCTTCTCCAACACCACAGTTCAAAAGCATCAGTTCTTCGGTGCTCAGCCTTCTTCACAGTCCAGCTCTCACATCCATACATGACCACAGGAAAAACCATAGCCTTGACTAGACGGACCTTAGTCGGCAAAGTAATGTCTCTGCTTTTGAATATACTATCTAGGTTTGTCATAACTTTTCTTCCAAGAAGTAAGAGTCTTTCAATTTCACGGCTGCAGTCACCACCTGCAGTGATTTTGGAGCCCCCAAAAATAAAATCTGACACTGTTTCCACTGTTTCCCCATCTATTTCCCATGAAGTGATGGGACCGGATGCCATGATCTTTGTTTTCTGAATGTTGAGCTTTAAGCCAACTTTTTCACTCTCCTCTTTCACTTTCATCAAGAGGCTTTTTAGCTCCTCTTCACTTTCTGCCATAAGGGTGCTGTCATCTGCATAGCTGAGGTTATTGATATTTCTCCCAGCAATCTTGATTCCAACTTGTGTTTCTTCCAATCCAGCGTTTCTCATGATGTACTCTGCATATAAGTTAAATAAGCAGGGAGGCAATATACAGCCTTGACGTACTCCTTTTCCTATTTGGAACCAGTCTGTTGTTCCATGTCCAGTTCTAACTGTTGCTTCCTGTCTAACTGTTGCACCGTCTCTTTACCCTGAACCAAAGTAAAAGATGGAGTTTCAGGGCATATTTATACAACTGCACATATGCACAGAAATGTTATGCACAGAGTTATTCATGGCAGTAGCAATTTGCAGAAGCAAAAGATGGGAAGCAACCTTAATGTCTTTGAAGAAAAGATGAAGTTACTAAACTATGGTACTTTACTACAGTGAAACAGTTGTTAACAAGAATGAAGCACTTCTGTCTATGAGAATACATAATATATTTTAATTGAATGTACACTCGGGGCATCTCAGAATGACAACACAAGTAGTTTGTATCGGGATAGAAACTGAGATACTGAGGGTCAGAGGTACAAGGAAAACTTACTGGAAACATCCAGAATAGAGATAGTGCTGGAAGCAGATAATTCAGAAAAATTCCCTTTTCAGGCATGGTGTCGACTCCTCCTCCCCTGTGGCTATTTATATTTACACTGTACTTTTTATTTCATTCAAAAAACATTTAGAGTCAGATATGTTAGAGGTATTTTGTTAGGGACACAAGTTTAAGAATAACAAATCAAGGGGAGGGGGAGTGGCGGATGGTCCCCTTACAGAGTAGTAGGTGTTAATCCTCAAATTACACCAAAAAATGTAAACTTGTAACTGGGACAATGCAACATAAAAGCTAACAGAACCTATTAGAGTAATTTGATCTCATCAGGGAAATCAAATAAGGCTTCCTTGAGAGAGTGAAAACCTCCATAAGATGTGAAAAGTAGGTGTTAACTCCTGGAAGTGAACAGAGAACTTCAAGAAGAGGAAACATGTTTCTGTAACAAATGTTCTGTGTAACAGACAGGAGCGAAGCTGAGAGAAGAGACAGTAACAAAGCAAGTGCACCAGTTATTAAGACATGGCTTTTCTGAACTTTCCTGGTGGTCCAGTGGCTAAGACTCCATATTCCCAGTGCAGGGGGCCTGGGTTCAGTCTTTGGCTAGGGAACTAAATCCCACATGCCACAACTAAGAGTTCTCATGCCATAAGTAAAGATCCTGCATGCTGCCAACGAAGATCCTGAGTGCCTCAACTAAGACCTGGTGCAGTCAAATTCATTAAAATATATATATATATATGCTACTTCTCAGCTCCAAACTCAAGCATCTGTGCTTTCCTTAGTGATGCCTGCAAAACTACACTGCTGCTTTGCCAGCTGTTTCAATGTTACACTCTGCAAGGCTACAGGGAGGCTGCTAGGCTGGAGGAGGAAAAAGTTTCCTGTGAACTTCATCCCAGCAACACCTGTTCACCCTGGCACATGCCTTTCTTTCGTACAGCAGGAGCTGTATCCATTTTGCATTTTTTCCCCACACTTTATGGGTAGAGCTGGCCTCAACACAGGCCTTCCAAACACGAGGACCAGTGAAAGCATCCACAGGGTCACTCTGTAAGCTCAGAGACCAGCTGAGCAGAAACCCCTCCTGGGAGTTTGGGTATCAGCAACATGGGGCCCCTCCTTTTTTTTTTAAACTTTCTTTCAACCTTTACTTTTTTTATTTTTTACAATTTTTTGACAATTTTGAAATTACCAGAAAGACCATTTGGTTTTTATATTTATTTTTATTTATTTGGCTACACTGTGTCTTATTTGGGGCATGTGGGATCTAGTTACCAGACTAGGGATCTGACCTGGGCCCTCAGCAGTGAGAATCCTAACCACTGGACCACCTGGGAATTCCAGGGAGAATTCCTGCTTGCATTTTCACCCTATGCATTTAATGTATTTATAATGAATGCCCTGCTATTCATTTTTATAAACTTTCCCTTAAAAACACCATATTTAAATTATTAACTTAAAAGGATACTATGGGATACTAAGGGTTATGGGTTGAACTGTGTCCTCCCTGAATTCATATGTTGGAGACTTGACATAAACCTCAGAATGTGACCTTATTTGGAGATAGGGTCTTTACAGATCTAATCAAGTTAAAATGAGATCCTTGAGCTGGGCACTAATCTGACATGACTGTGTCCTTATAAAGGGAAGTTTGGAGACAGACATGCAGAAGAGGAGAACATGTGAAAATGAAGCCAGAGGTCAGAGTGATGCTTCAACAAGTCAAGAAAGCCAGCCTACCACCAGGAGTTAGGAGAAAGACATGGAAGAGATTCTTCGTAACAGTTCCTCAGAAGGAACCAGCCCTGCCAGGACCTTCGTTTTGGACTTCTAGCCTCTAGAACCATGAGGTGATACATTTTTGTTACTCAAGTTGCTTAGCTTGTAGGGCTTTGTTAACAGCAGTCCAAGCAAATTAATGCAGCTCTTGAGAACAAGTCTCACAGGAATTCCCTGGCGGTCTAGTGGTAAAGAATCCACCCTCCAGTGTAAGGGGTAGGGGTTGGATCCCTGGTCAGTGTGGGAACTGAGATTCCCACATGCCAAGGGGCTACTAGAGAAAACCCGGGTACTGCAAATAAGACCCAGTGCAGCCAAATATATATATATATATTTTTTAAATGATCAATATTTGTTTCCTGAAAAAAAAAAAAGCCCACACAGAAAAAAATGTGAGAAAAATCCCATTCTAAATTGAACACCCTGAGTTGTGTTGCTAAACCATCTCTAAACTTTCAAAACAAAAAACTACCCTCGCTCATCAATGCATACATTTTCCATGTGCTTTTTCAATAAAATTATGATTTTTAAAACTGTAAGGAATTCCAAATCAATTGAACAACTAGCTTGTAATACCTTTTCTTAAAGAGAGACATGGCAGTGTGGAAGGGGGGACCAGGAGAAGGGGAGGGCAGTGGGCATGGGGCGGACTTTCCTGGGTGTCCAGTGGTGAAGACTCTGCATTTCCACTTCAGGAGGTGCTAGTTCAATCCCTGGTTGAGGAACTAAGATTCCACATGGCATGCAGCAGTGGCAAAAAAAATTTTTTTTAGTAATTTAAAAAGAGATACAAGGAGAAAAAAATAGACCTGTTTATTTACAATAGATGAAAAAAAAGGCTCATCAAACATAAAAGCCATTCGCTATTTTTCATCCTATGCCAAATTTTTCCCAGCATTGGCTATTTCTCATCCTATGCCAGATTTTGGGCTTCCCAGGTGGCCTAGTGGTAAAGAATCATGTTGCTAAACCATCTCTAAACTTTCAAAACAAAAAACTACCCTCGCTCATCAATGCATACATTTTCCATGTGCTTTTTCAATAAAATTATGATTTTTAAAACTGTAAGGAATTCCAAATCAATTGAACAACTAGCTTGTAATACCTTTTCTTAAAGAGAGACATGGCAGTGTGGAAGGGGGGACCAGGAGAAGGGGAGGGCAGTGGGCATGGGGCGGACTTTCCTGGGTGTCCAGTGGTGAAGACTCTGCATTTCCACTTCAGGAGGTGCTAGTTCAATCCCTGGTTGAGGAACTAAGATTCCACATGGCATGCAGCAGTGGCAAAAAAAATTTTTTTTAGTAATTTAAAAAGAGATACAAGGAGAAAAAAATAGACCTGTTTATTTACAATAGATGAAAAAAAAGGCTCATCAAACATAAAAGCCATTCGCTATTTTTCATCCTATGCCAAATTTTTCCCAGCATTGGCTATTTCTCATCCTATGCCAGATTTTGGGCTTCCCAGGTGGCCTAGTGGTAAAGAATCAGCCTGCCAATGCAGGAGACACAGGAGACCCAGGGTTCAATCCCTGGGTGGGGAAGATCCCCTGGAGGAGGAAATGACAACCCACTCCCGTATTCTTGCCTGGAGAATCCCATGGACTGTAGCCTGCCTGGCTCCTCACAAAGGGGTCAGACACGACTGAGCACTGAGCACACACTTGCCACATTCTATACTCTCGATACCATTTTTGCGTTCATTCAAGTTTTGGTCTCCCTTCTAGAGAACCAAAAAAAAAGAATGAGAAGAAAGTGTTAATAACTCCAAATTACAACAACTCATTAAGATGCAATTTTGTAACTTTATTTAGAAGTTAATTGCTAAGCTTCTACATCCCTATACATTTTATTTTTATTTTGTCATTTAATTCTTTATTTTTGCCTGCACTGTAGCTTGCAGGATCTTAATTCCCCAACCAGGGACTGAACCTGCACTCTTAGCAGTGAAAATGTGGAGTCCTCACCATTGGACCTCTGAGAAATTCCCCTCTCTCATTTAATTCTATCAATAAACCTATGAGGTAGGGAGAGTATTGTTTTCCTCTTATTTGCTTGAGTTCCAAGAATATATATATATACTATATGTATATAGTACATATTAACATATATGTGTATATTTACATATGGGAATTATATATATTTTATGTATCTGTGCACATCTATCCATACATATTACACATATATACACACACACATAATGGGAAAATGTATGTATATTATATATTTTGTTGTTCAGTCGCTAAGTCATGTCCGACTGTTTGCGACCCCATGAACTGCAGCGTGCCAGGCTTCCCTGTCCTTCACTATCTCCTGGAGTTGGCTCAGCCTCACGTCCATTGATTCAGTTATGCTATCCAACCATCTCATTCTGTCACTGCCGTCTCTTCCTGCCCTTGATCTTTCCCAGCACTCACAGATGAAAGAGGTTAGTAGATTACAGTGGCCATGACTGTGGAAAACATACCCTGTTTGGTAGAACCTTATAAGAACTCATGCCAACGAAAGCATATTTAGGACTTCTCTGGTAGTCCAGTGGTTGAGAATCTGCCCACCAATGCAGGGGACACGGGTTCGACCCCTGATCTGGGAAAATTCCATGTGCCAAGGGGCAACTAAGCCTGGCTCTAGACTGGGAGTCTAGAGCCAGTCCCCTGCAAGAAGAGAAGTCCCCACAGTGAGAAACCCATGCACTACAATTAGAGAGAAGCCCCTACTCACTGCAACTAGAGAAAGCCTGTACACAGCAACAAAGACCCAGTACAACCAAAAAATAAGTAAATGAATAAATACATTTTTTAAAGTATTTAACAACAGCAAAAGCCTGGAGCAAATATTCATGTAAAGATAACAGTAGAGTAAGGAAAAATCATCTCAACACTGGAGTGATTACACATACATGGTATGACCCTCTTAGGAAAATGGAGATCATTAAATAGACATTCCTAAAGCATGTCACGTTATTTCAAGATTCCAGGTCTCAGTGCAGATTACTGTCACTTAAGTAGCTATCTGCAGTCCTTCTTTCTGTGTACCTGTTTGCAAAATTACTCTTTAGATTCACAAATCTATCCATCTACCCTTGGCTTAAAATCATGTAGTGGAGACTTCCCTGGTGGTCCAATAGTTAAGAACCTGCCTTGCAATGCAGAGGACGCAGGTTCACATCCCTGACAGGGAACTAAGATCCCACGTGCTGCAGAGCAACTAAGCCCAAGAGCCACAACTTGAGAGTCAGTTGATAGCAACAAAAGATCCCTCATGATGCAACAAAAATCCTGTGTGCAGAGACTAAGACTCAACATAGCCAAATAAATAAATATTAAACAGAAAACCATGCAGTAGTTTCTTATCAGACTTGCAATAAAAATCTCAGTCCTTATTAATGGCTTTTGGGTCCATCGGGGTCTGGTCAGGAAAACAGAATTTTAAATAGGCAGTTCATTAAACAGGTGGCAGAGGATTGAACAAGCAAAAAGGGAACGTTGAAGTAATTTAATCGTAACAGCAGGAAGCAGTTCCCACTTCTAGGGTCAGAGAACAAAGAGAACAGTTGGGGTTAGCAGAGCAAGAGGAATCAGAAGAGGATTCCTGGAGGGCTGGTTCTTATGCCTCTGAGAAAGGGGCACCGTGATGTTGGTACTGGCCTTCAAGAGCCTCCCCTTGGCAGGGGAGGGCCCCTGCCAATCTGGGACTCAGAACTCTGAAAAGGGGCTGTTGCTGGCACATCTGAGGTAGCACACAGGCTATTTCTGGAAAGAACCTGGAGAGTGAACCAAATGCCCTGTCAGAAGCAAAATGTCATTACTTACCATGATAGGAATAGCAAGTAAAAGGGCATGCACGAGTGAATCCCTCCCCCTGCCTTCCAGTCTCCTCTCCTATTGACAGAACCTAAAACTAGCTGACAAAGGTATAATACAGTTTGCAGGATGGATACTGCTGGGCCGGGTAGAGAAGAGTGCATCTGCAGCTGAGAGACCAGCACAGCCTTCAGTGGCCTATTCGATCTAGCCCCTGCCTACTTTCCCAGCCTGATCTCCATTCTCCCCAAAAGTGAAAGTCGCTCAGTTGTGTCTGACTCTTTGAGACCCCATGGACTACAGTCCATGGAATTCTCCAGGCCAGAATACTGGAGTGGGTAGCCTTTCCCTTCTCCAGAGGATCTNTCGATCTAGCCCCTGCCTACTTTCCCAGCCTGATCTCCATTCTCCCCAAAAGTGAAAGTCGCTCAGTTGTGTCTGACTCTTTGAGACCCCATGGACTACAGTCCATGGAATTCTCCAGGCCAGAATACTGGAGTGGGTAGCCTTTCCCTTCTCCAGAGGATCTTCCTGATCCAGGAATCGAACTGGGGTCTCCTATACTGCAGGTGGATTCTCTACCAACTGAGCTATCAGGGAAGCCCCATCCATTCTCCCCATGATATACTCAATTCCAACCATACTGGGTTTCTTTTTCTTTCCTAAAACAACCAAAGCTGACCCCCAATTCTGGGGATTTGTTTTCACTATTCCTTCTACCTGCAAGTATCTTCTCCCTTGGGGTTCACTTATTCAGGGTACAACCTAGAGTCACAAACTCAAAGGATTTCTCAACTTCATCAATTTATAGAAGCAGCCATTTCCCCACACACGCTCTGTAAAATTCCCTATTTTCATTTTACCCACAGCATTAATCACTATTCAGTGTTATCTTTATTTTTAAATTTGTTTATATTTTTTTTGGCTGCTCCCCATGGCATTTGGGATCTTAGTTCCCTGACCACGATCAAACCTGTGCCCCCTGCATTGGAAGTAAAAATCTAAACCACTGGACTCCCAGAGAAGCCCCTTAATATTATCTTTAAAAAGTGGTTTCTTATTTCTTTCCTAAGAAATTTAGGCATCTGTCTTATTTGCCACTGTGTCCTTGGGGAATCGGACAGAGCCAATAAACAGCTCAATAAATGTTTAATTAATGCATTTTAGTGAAAGTAAAAACATCTGTATATCTATGGAAGCTGGAAGGAATCTGGCAGATCACACATGACTCCATCATTTGACAGCTGGGTAAGCTGAGGACCAGAGAGCTGAAATGATATACCAAAAAGCACAGTGAGTGACAAGTGTTGCTTCCTACTTTCCCCAGTGCTTTCATGTATATCACCTTGTTTTGCTCTTCTACTTTCCTGGTGCAAATGATAGGGTCCTTGGGCAATAGTGGGGATTCCAAAATCATCTCGGGAGCCAAAGAGAGAGAATGGATCTCTGCTCCTATCTCCAGGAAGGATCCCCAGGGAAGAGCTGTAACTGAACACCTTCAGTTCAGTTCAGTTCAGTCGCTCAGTCGTGTCCGACTCTTTGCGACCCCATGAATCGCAGCATGCCAGGCCTCCCTGTTCATTACCATCTCTCTGAGTTCACTCAGACTCACGTCCATCGAGTCCGTGATGCCATCCAGCCATCTCATCCTCTGTCGTCCCCTTCTCCTCCTGCCCCCAGTCCCTCCCAGCATCAGAGTCTTTTCCAATGAGTCAACTCTTCGCATGAGGTGGCCAAAGTACTGGAGTTTCAGCTTTAGCATCATTCCTTCCAAAGAAATCCCAGGGTTGATCTTCAGAATGGACTGGTTGGATCTCCTTGCAGTCCAAGGGACTCTCAAGAGTCTTCTCCAACACCACAGTTCAAAAGCATCAATTCTTCAGTGCTCAGCCTTCTTCACAGTCCAACTCTCACTGTGTTCAAAGCAAAGAATACCTAGGATACCTGTGCTTCTCAGGGACTTAACCGACAGAGGCTCCTCTGGGTGGGGAAAGGTGCAGGGTTGTTTCCCTGGGGTGAGGGAAGCCCTCTAGTGGACTAGGACTCAAAAGACTGATCCAGGACCCAGAAATAAACTGTTCCGTGACGTTGGGCAGCAAGTGAGTTAACCTGTTCCTTCTGATCCTCTGTTTCCCCATCTATAAGTATGTTGGGTTAGGATCGCTATGGTTCCAGGAGGCTGACTCAAGTCAGTTGGTAAGAACTCTGCCTGCAGGTTTTGAATACTGGAAGAACAGACTCCATAAACCTTGCAACCTAGTAATGAATGGATTAAACTGCTGAAAAGGTCAAGGTGGTTCGGATGTTAAACTGCTGGGGGCTAGGCTTCCCACAAAGGGTGGTCGAGGGGTCAAAGGTCGGGTTCCGGTCAAACCCTAGAAAAACCGGAAGTCCCCTGTGGTTCTACTCCGAGCCGGGGCCGCCAGCCGCGTGACTAAATCTCCCCGGGGCGGAGCTTCAGCAGCCAGAGGGAGGAGTTTGGAGCTCCCCAATGGCAGGGCAGCTCCCCTTCCAGCACAGCCAATCAACGTGGAGAGACGGTAAAATTTAAACCCCCTCCCTCCTCCTCCGCTGAGACCTGTCCCGAAAGCGTTTGTAGAAAGTGCGGCCGCTCGCCCCGCCCCCGCTGAGGAGGCGGGGAAAAGGGCGGGCTTTCCCTCCAGAGTTTGCCTATCACGGCGGGCAGCCTGAGGAGAGACGGGCAGCGGCGCCAATCAGGGCAGCAGCCGGGACCGGGCGGAGCAGTTGGCTACAGTTGTTGCAACTTTTTTCGAAAGCTGCGTTTCCCGGGAGATCCTAGGCGGTGACAGAGCAGGGCCATGGCTAGAGGTATTGGCCCCGGTGGCCAGCGCCGGGGCTGCTGGGTTGGGGGGTCGCGCTGCAGACGACACCGAAGTGACTGGAGCGGCGTCGGGAAGGCGTTCTCCCCCCGGCTGCTCAGAAGGCGCGCGGGGACTAGTAGGGTTGCGGGGGGAGGGGCTGCGGAACCTTTCTCACCTCTTCCCCACCCTTGCTCCAGAAGCCCCCAGAAACCCCTCCCACTCCCGTGCTTCTGTTTCCCCTTTTTAAAGTGTGGGCACTTGGTGACCTGCCTCTCGAGAGGCACCGGTGCCATATGTCAAAGATGTTTGGAAACTAAAGAGACTAGCGCCTCAAGGGAATGGTTGTCATTGATACAAATGAGGGGGAGGGCGAGGCTTCGCTTGCTTAGGGGCTCTCTCTGGTTTGGAAAGGAGGTGATCCCGAGGCGAGGGCACAGATCGGTACCCTACTTGGTGGGGAGCGCGTCCGAGTGGACACCGCGGCAGGCACCTTCCTTTTCCTTTCCACTCCCTGAGTCAGCTCTGCGCCGCCGGGGCGGGGAAGGGCCCTGCTGGCCCACTTTGGGGTGAAACAGGTCCCCTGGCACCTGCCGGCGCGGCCCTTCGCGCCGCAGCTGATCAAGGCTCCTGCCCACGGGAGATGGCTTGGGTGGGGTTGTGCTGCCGCGAGGGAGTCGATGTCTCTGCCTGAAGTTCTTCGCACAATTAGTTTGCTGTCAGGACAGACCCACGTTATGCGGCAAAGTGATCTCTAACCGCTGGTCGTTTCCAGCCACTGTGTCTCCTTCATGCAAAAACTTGAGCTTGACGGTTCACTTGAATTATTATGTAAAAGAAATAAGTCGAGGTTTTACATTTTTCTCAAAATTCCCAGGGTATTGCAGGTTAGTAGGAATTTGCCTTAATGCAGTATGCAGGCAGATCTTTACCGTCTTAGCCACTAGGGAAGCCCAGGCTCCCCAGAGCGATCATAATGAACAAAATAAGGAAATATTTATTGGGCTTCTTTGTTTTCAGCCCCTGCACCCAGTTGCATTATTTATTCTCGTAGCATCCCTTTAGGGTCTTTGGGAACAAGACTTACCTAGATTTTGATTAAGAAATAAGGCATAGTGAACTTCAAGTTAAAGAGCTTCATAACCTAGTCCACAGAGAAAAGTAAGATGCCTCAAATATTCTTCTTCAGGAAAGTGTTAAGCATCTAAAAGTATATTTAATAATATCTGGCTAATTTATCTTACAAACCTGAATAAAATTATGAAAGTGAAAGTAACTCAGTCATGTCTGACTTTTTGTGGCCCCTTGGACTCTAGCCCACCAGGCTCCTCTGTCCATGGAATTCTCCAGGCAAGAATACTGGAATGGGTTGCCATTCCCTTCTCCAGGGGATCTTCCCAACCCAGGGATCGAACCTTCGTCTCCTGCATTGCATAGATTCTTTACGGGCTGAGTCACCAGGGAAGTCAGCTGCTGAATGTTTCTAGGCTGTATTATTTAACCCTCCCACCCTTTTATGAAAAGATAGTGTTCCATTTCACAGATGTAGAAACTGAGGCTTGGGCAAGATAAATCACTTGCCTAAGAGTTATGTGACTAAGATACTGATAAATATGAAGATGCTTTAACATAAAAAATGTATACTGCTGTCCTCAAACTCAAGACACTAAAATACTAATTCATTCATTTGACAAGCATTTATTAGTTACCTACTGTGTTCCATGCCCTTTGCTAAAGACACAACAATGAACACTGACAGAGATAGAGCACAGTGAGGCCAGAGAGGTGGGAAGGCTGCTATAGGCCACAGTGAGGACTGTGGATTTCATCCTAAGAGCAAAAGGGTATGGTTAGGGATGGGAGGAGTGGTGAGAAGCACATGACGAAAATCTGTGTTCTTGGGGACCACTCTAGCTCCGATAAACTGGAGACGGTCACAGTGGAAAGAGGGAGACCAAGTAGGAGGCCGTCTGATAGAAGGACAGATCCTACCCAAACGAATACTCTTGAGGCTGTAAATATTTACGATTGTAAAATTTCTAAACCAGAGAGGAGTTGCCAGATATCTGAACATTATGTTCATGTGACGTAGCAAGGCTCTCAAAGTGAGCTACAAGCTGTGGACAAAGACTGCTTTTCTAGAAGAAAAAAACTGACCTTTTATTTGAAGTACTGTAAATAATTTGATATCTGATGACATTAAATGCCCAATTTAATGATTTGCAAGAATAATGAAGCCTAAGAAATAAATAACTACAAATGGAGGGGGGTCAAGTGACTCAGTGAGAATCACTGACCATACATTACAAAGGTGATTCATAAGCCTGTTATGCTAGAAGCTGGAACTCTCCTCTTCACTTTTGCTAAATAAGAGAGGTAGAGGGACTTCCCTGGTGGCCCAGTGCAGGGGGTGAGGGATCGATCCCTGGCCAGGGGAGCGAAGATCCCATATGCCTCCAGGCCAAAAAAAACCAAAACATAAAACAGAAGCAACACTGTAACAAATTCAATAAAGACTAAAAATGGTCCACCTCAAAAAAAAAATTTTTTTTTAAAATAAGGTAAAGTGGAACAAGCAAAGAGACAGAATGGCTAGAGTATGTCCAGTGACTTTGGCCTTCAGCTTCCACCTCTGCAAAATGAAAATAACAGTTTGTAAAGATTAGCTGACATAATAAAGTACCTGGCTCTTGGTGATAATTATTATTAACCCTTATTAAGTATTTATTTCTATGGCTAAGAGGTTCACTTTGTTTCCCCCTACAGATTAAGCAAACTATATTTTAAATGCACTGCTGCTAAAATAGGTAATTTAAATGATTTTGGTGTGATGGGAAAAATTAAAGGGGCTTCCCTGGTGGCTCAGCCGGTAGAGTCTGCTTGCAATGTGGAGAACTATGGGGTCTCAAAGAATAAGACACGACTGAGTGAGTAACACTTTCAAATATTCAGTAAATGTTAGCGATTAGTATCATTGGTGATGAATTCTATTTCAGTGAGATCCTGGGCACCATTAAAAGTTTTTATTTCTGTGACTGGGTATTTGTTATGCACATAGGAGGAACCTTATGACAGAGAAAAGAAACTGTTCTACAACTTTACTGAGTGATTTGTACTATATTTTCTAGCTACTAGAGCTGCAGAGTTTGAGAGGAATGGATGCTAGACTTGTATTTTAGTGTATCCTCTGCATCTGTGCACTAAAATAGAGGAAGATGTAGCCATGGGTATGTGTGTGGGGTGGGGGAGTGAAAATAGTATGAGAAATGGACAAGATGACTTGAGCAACTGTTTCCTGCCTCCAAACCAAGATCCCCCTGATTGTTTGGCAACAAACTACAAACCCTCTCTGCCCTGCAGAGGTAACAGACACTGTTTCAAATGGCTCAACCTGGGTGTCCCAGTGTCCCTTTGGAATCCTAAGTCTCTGCATAGTCTCTTGGATATTCAAGTGGGCAGAGTACCCCACCCTGCTGGAATTAGTGGTTGTTTGGAGATGGAGGGACTTCCCCAGCCCTGCTGTGAAGGATTCTAAAGCATGAGCTGATTTGGGAGGCTGTGTCCTGAGCAGTGTCTTACCATTTAATCCACCGTCTTATCCCTTCTAAGAGGAGGAGGAGGCAGCTGCTTAAAGTGATAGCCATTTGTTTATGTGGGTGTTGGAAGGTGCCCTCAGTAGGTTATGGAATTCATTGATCTCGTTTCTTTATCCATGAAGATGCTGCAGCCCAGGCTGGGGAAGAGACTTGGCCTTTGTCACAAACCACCTCTGGAGCAGATGCAGAGAGAGATACCCAATCTTTGCCTCCCAGGCCATAACCGAAGGCTGGATGCCCTAATGGGTTTGTTTGCATCTATGACTTTGCACAAATACAGGGACTCTTTGTTGGCTGTGAGCCCTCAAACCCTAATGGCTACAGCACAGTGGTTCAGGGCAGTAACCTATGCCGAGATACCACAGTGCCTGGAACCCCTGCCTCCTAGGACATTTCTCATGGGGGGACAGGACACTTGGCTGACCTGCTAATAAGCCTTCTGCAACGCCGTTAGCTCCTCCCTACCTATTTCTATAACTGTTAAGTTAGTGGCTGGGAGTGTAGGCTCTGGGGTCTGTTGGCCTGGAAATCTAGTTCTAGTTCTGAGAACTTGGCCAATCCTCACTTCTCTGAGGTGGTTTTCTCTGTCTGTGGAAAAAAAAATAATAAGGCTTCTATCTTCAAAGGGCTGCTGAGAGGTTTGAATGACAAGGTGTGCAAGAGAAAAGCCCAGCAAACATGCTATTATAATTCCCGCTCCGGATCTGGTGCAGCCCGCCTAGGTTTGACATCTGACCTGATCACTTTCTAGTTCTGTGGCTTTGGGCAAGCCCCTGCACCTCCCTGAAGCCTCAGCATCCCCACCATAAACGGGTTAGCCGCGGGACCCGGCTCCCAGGGGCTCGCCGGGAAGGTTAAATGCCCACGAAAATGCTCCGTGAGCACAGGCTCAGGCGCTCAGGAGGGCTCTCGTTCACCGCTGCCTGCTGCGCCTGGCACGGACGGGCCTCCCGAAACATCCGTGGAGCCCGCGAGAGTGGGAGCCCGGCCGGCCGAGAGCCCGGGCTGTCATTATCCTATTTCCCACCCCTTCCTCCCCGAGTGGCTGAGGACGCGCGAGAGGGGGCGCGCCCGAG
>SJYX01016922.1:469642-481734 GCA_006410675.1 Oreotragus oreotragus
TGGCTGCGGCGGGAGGCGCCGCCGCGGCGCCCGGCCCGGGCGGCCCCGCTCCCCGCCCCGCCGCGCCCTGAGCGCCCCCTCCCCCGCTTCCCCCGGGTCCCCCTCTCCAGGCAGGAAGATGTCCAAGCCCCGCGCGGTGGAGGTGGCGGCGGCGGCGGCGGCGGTGGCAGCGACGGCCCCGGGCCCGGAGATGGTGGAGCGGAGGGGCCCGGGGAGGCCCCGCACCAACGGGGTAAGCAGGCACCCTTCCCGCACTCGCTCGGCGCGCCCCCAGGGGCCGTGCGGCCAGGCGCCCCCGCGGGCCCAGCTCCGAGAGCACGTGGGCGCGCCCGCGGCCCTGGGGCGGGGGTGCGGGCGGGGCGCCCGGCCGGGCAGCTTCATTTTCTGCTGCCTGCCTGGGAGTGGCGTCCCCACTCGCTCCGCCATGACCCTGGCAAGCTCTGACCTCGGAAAAGTTTGTGTCTTTATGGCATTTCCACACCCCGACACCCGGCCATCCCGGTGGCGGCTGCGCCTTCCCAGAGTGTGCGGGGCCTGCCCGGGGCCCACGGGGAGGTCACAGGTCTTCGCTGACTTGGTGAATGGCTCACCAGGCAGAAAGGCCTCCAGCAGTGTTTCTGGGAAAGCCCTCCTCCCGTCTGTGCTTACTCGGAGGAGAGGCCCCACACCCAGAGACACCAGCGGTGACCCGTACCGCCCCACCGGCCTGCCCACCGCTGTAGAGTAACCGCCCTAAATGCCTTGGTCTGCTGTGCTCCGCACCCGCCTAGTTAGCCTGAGAGAACTTCCCCAGCCGCAGCCCAGCCCCGCAGTCCTGGGACTGCACAATTTGAGAGGGCCGGGCTTGGGCTCATAGAAGGCTCAGCCTTGGCAAGTCCTACCAGCTGACCTCAGGTCCAAGAAGTGGTTATTCAGGTTCCCTGAGGCCTGACTGCTGGAGTTCCTGCAGCTCCTGCCAGGGCAGTCAGCTGCTGCGCAGAGGCCAGCTCTTCCAATTCTGGCCTCGTTTGCCCTGGTCCCTCTAACCTTCTTGTTACTGGTAGGTTGCCTCCTTCTATGGATCTTTGTGGACAGCTGGTTCTCTTTGCTGGCCAGATGTTCCCCCTGCCCTCTTTAACAGACTGGAATTAGAGACCAACTTGGACCTGGGGGATTCTAAACCTTCCACTACTAGGCTTCCCCTAGTAACCCAGTTTTTGAACCATGTTTTTTTTCCTTTTTTTTTTCTGTCTTTTGGATTCCAGTTGCCCCTTCTCCGTCTAAATGTTGTAAGATCTTCTTCTTCAAGCCTCTTTCAGAATATGCATTTGTCGTTTTAGGAGAATGTATTTACCGGGCAATCAAAGATCTATACCTACATGAGCCCGAACAAATGCTCTGGAATGCGTTCCCCCCTTCAGGAAGAGAACTCAGTTGCACAATACGAAGTCAAATGCCAGGGGAAGCCATTAGCCGGAATCTACAGGAAACGCGACGGTAAGCCTCTGAAATGGCCCTCCTCTATCCACTGCTGACAGGGTTGCATCCTCAGTAATAATGTATATATGCTAGGTTTCCTTATCCAATCTTTTCAAGCCAAAGTTTTAAAAGTTTGAATCATGTCCTGTCTTGCTGAAAAGAAACATAGACACGGGGTGGGGAATAGAGCCGCCTGTTCCAGGGCGTGTACCCTGTTGGTCTAACAGGTTCTCCCTGTTTTTATAAGAGTTAGCATGAAAAAAAAAAAAAAAAAGAGCATGTCCTTCAAGCTTGGTTTTCTTGCCAAGTTGCCAAAATAAGGCAGCTGGCATGTCGTTAGAGAGGTTCACAGGCACTAAAACTACAGAAATGATGAGTCTGGGTTGTCCAGACCAGGCGCTTGTACTGCAGCTGAGTCGTGTGAACCTAAGGAACTGACTTTTCTCTTTTATGAGCTGGCCTTGACCTCAGTTCTAAAGGTTCTTTCCACTCAAGTGTTCAGTGCTACTCTCTGAAGCAGCATGCTCCAGAATGAGATTTAGAGTTAAAATGCTGAGCAGGAAAATACTCGGTTATTGAAAAAGTTCTGTCTGGCCCTGCTAAACATGCTGAAACCTGTTGGAAATTTTGCTGTAACCCAAATATTCCCTTTTAAAGTTGCGGTGGTGGGGGTGGGGATGGGGGCTAGTGGTGAACTTTCCCCAGTGGCTGTGCTCTAAAACTTGCCTTTAAGAAACAGCAGCTACCAGCTGCTCCAGCAGCTCTGTACAAGGAAGCTTTGTATTTGTTAACAGAAAGTGCCATAAAGGGATGGGGTAGCCCAACCTCTGGTCCAGATCTGAGAACCAGGGGCAGGAGCCAACCCTTGGCCTGATTCCCCCTGGTGATGTTATTTCAAATGGACGTAGATCTAACCCCAGCGCTACCATTTATGGAAGGAAGGGTCACAGGCAGGTTGCTATGGTCTTTTGGTCCTCAGTTTTTCATCTGTACAGTGAGAGAGAGGAGTCCTGCCTGAAGACCAGTTAAAGCACGGGTGCAAAAGGCCTTTGTGAGCGAGTTCCCTGGTGATCCAGTGGTTAGGATTCTGTGCTTTTACTCTCAGGAAGAAAGTTCAATCCCTGGTCGCGGAACTAAGATCCTACAGGCCTCATGGCACAGCCAAAAGAAAAGGAAGGGGGACTTTGTGAGTGCGCCATACTGTCAGCCCATTTTCCACTGGACCGGAAGTTTCACAGCCTGCCCCTCCCTGCATCCCTGCTTCCGAAGCACTTAGGCCAGCACTAACCACACTGAGACTTGGGAAGGGCCTCTCTCTAGATGCTGTAAGCCAGCCTCACATCCTTTCTGGGGTGGGGCGGGATATAGGTTGTCCTGAATGGTGACATGGGGCACAAGTTAGCTTATTTGACTCAAAGTGTTACTACATGGTGACAGTTGAAATGGGGGGCTGGATGAACACTGAAGACCCCCATAGACCGGGCGTCTATCCATGCTTCTTGTCCTTTTTCCTGCCTTGACGCAGACTTACGTGACAGCTAATGTTCATGAACACCACCCACTTCCAAGCTTATGCCGGACATCTTGGCTTTAACTCCCTCTTATTCCACTCAAGACAGGGTGTCAGGGAGCACTGTCAGGGAGCACTGTCTGTCTGGACCATCTGGAGAATGGTCTGGATGGCTGCAGATGTATTTGTTTTTTTCTTTTGTTTGTTGAACTATTATTCAGATATCCTGACGTTCACCATTTTTAAGGGTACAGTTCACTGGTTTTAGGTATACTCACAGATTTGTGCGGCCGTCACCTCTGTGAAACTCCAGTACATTTCCATCACCCCAAAAAGAAACCCTGTACCTCTTCACAGTCATTCCCCATTCCTACCTTCTCCCAGCCCTAGGCAGCCACTGATCTGTTTTCCATCTCTGGATTTGCCTGTCCTGGGCATTTCACGTAAATGGAGTTATAAACTATGTGACCTTTTGATTTCAAGGTTCGTACATGTTGTAGGCTGTCAGTACTTCATTCCTTTCTGTGGCTGAATAATATTCCACCTTGTGGATAGACCACATTTTACTTACCCATTCATCAGGTGATGGACATTAGAGTTGTTTTCACTTTTTAGCTCTTATGAGTAAGCTTCTGCGGGCATTCATGTATAGTTTTTTGTGGAGACATATGTTTTTAGTTTTCTCAATAGATGCCTAGAACTAGAACTGCTGAGTCAGATCATTAATTCTCAGTCTAACATTTTGAAGACTGCCAAACTCTTTTGCAAAGTGACTGCACCATTTTTCATTCCCACCAGCAATGTAGTATTTATTTTAAAAAAGTAAAAAAAATTTATGGGAAAAAAAAAAACAGTTCAGTACTGGTGTTCCATGAGTATTTTTAGTAACAAGTCATTGGCGACGTCCCACACAACACACTGAACTGCTATTGGGGCACCATGCTGAGAACCACTGTGAATGCCATGCTTCAACCCTGTTAGAAGAGGGAATTAAAAAGAATCTGAAATGAATCATGCCAGGGAGCTAGCCCTTGGGGAAGAGGTTTTTGTTGGGGAGAGGTTCTGCTTTATCACCTTACTTCCGTCCACCAATGCTGCCCCACTCTGTAGGAACTGAGCTTTTCCCCCCTGGAGCCCATTTCCTCAAAAGCTATCGATGGAGCCCTCATGCCAGTGTTGCTGGCTGTGACACTTCTGCTTCAAGGCTTTTCCTTCAAGATGCATACAACCTGATGGGTTGATTAATCACAAGAGCGCAAGCCAATCACAATATATATAATATATATATATATATCAACTTATTGTGGTCTAACACTTCAGATATCTTATAATTGTATTGATCAATCATACCTCAACAAAGCTGGAAAAGGTGGGGGGGGGTGGAAGATGCAGAGACCAAAAGCTCTGCCTAGTGTCTGGGTCAACAAGTAAAGCCAGATCTTTTCCCCAAGATGCTGGTTAGTGGACACCAGGCTTAACAGCCCAAGGGCACTACTGCCCAACACTCCCCCACCCCCATCCCCCCAGTCTCCTACCCGAGTCTGTCTTAGCAAGCAGCCGAGGGCTGGAAAGTGGGAGGTGTCAGGTCTAGAGTCAGCCTGTCTCTCCCCACCCTCTGCCCACAGAGAAAAGAAACTCTGGGAATGCAATACGAAGCTCCATGAAGGCCGAGGAACAGAAGATCAAAGATGCCAGGAGAGGTCCCCTGGCACCTTTTCCAAACCAAAAATCTGAAGCTGCAGAGCCTCCCAAAACCCCGACCTCGTCTTGTGATACTCCCAATGCAGCTGCTGCCAAGCAGGCCCTGAAAAAGTCCGTCAGGGGCAAACAGGCCCCCAGGAAAAAGTAAGTGCTCCCTGGAGCCACTTCTCATGCAAGGTGACCTGCTGGGTACCAGCTGGGGGCAGGCTGCCCACCCTCTCAGGCTCTTGAACTCTTAAGGCTCAGATTCCCAAGACAGCACCAGAGATACCGTTGCTTGTCCGCGTCTTGGTCTGCCTCAGGTCCAGACCCCCGACCCTGCTGAGAGTAGGTAGCCTGCCTTTGGCACTCTTTCTGAGGCTGCCGTGGGCAGGTGAGTTGAAGTGACCCCGGGCCACAGTGGACAAAGGTGTTTTAAGTGACCCGATTTCCAAGGAGCCTGCTCCTAAAGGGTCGCTTGCCTCCTGGCTGTGAACATGGTCTCGGTGCTAACGCTTGGTTCCTCCTCTTCCTTTCCCACCCCAGAGCTCAAGGAAAAACACAGCAGAATCGCAAGCTCACAGATTTCTACCCTGTGCGAAGGAGCTCCAGGAAGAGCAAGGCTGAGCTGCAGGTAGGGTCACGTGTTTCAGTTTGGCTCTCAAAGGGGCGGGGTGGCCCGGCGGGCAGTGCTCACTGCGCACCACCTGAGCTCTCTCTGCATCATCACGGGAAAAGTCTCTTGGCCTCCGCGGCCCTGATGTCCTCCTGGGTCTAGTGGGGGTCGTCATAACTCCCTTGGGTCACTGGAGTGCTTGGTTAAGATGCTTCTGTGAAGGAGCCCTGTCACCTGTAGTGTGGGGCATGGGAAGTCAGGACCTCCAAGGAGAGTGGCTTTGGCAGGGCCTTTGGAGCCTGAGACTGTGGGGTGGGCTGCATGCTCTCTTAGAGGCGTGTTTGTCTGCTGTCCAGAGGTTTCCTGTCTCGAGATGACGAGGAGCACTGGCTTGGGAACTACTTCCTGGTTGTGTGACCTCAGGGCTTAACTGCTCTCTGCCTCTCTGCGTGTCCTGTGAAATGGGATGATGTAGTCGAGCCCTGTGCGGTGGTTGGGAGAGTCACGCGCGTTAGTGAACGTGCATGGAACACTTAGAAGCATGCCTGGGACGCAGTGAGGACCTATTAACCCTTGTCACCGTTGCTTCCCCTGTGTGTCCTCTCCTGGGGCTCCTCTCTGGTCTTCCCCACGCAGCCATAGAACCTGTGAAAACCAGGCAGGAAGGCCAACTGGGCTGTAAGGCCCCCGCCTGCCGTGTTTGCAGAGTGCTGAGCTGTGCACAGTCGATCAATATTTGATGCAGTGAGGTGTGGTTATTGCCTTTCTGTTAGGGAAACCCAGGGTGTGGCCTGGCCCTGCAGCCCCCAGCTGCTTCCATCCGCCCTCCCACCCAGGGGCAGCAGAGCAACCTCTAGGCTTAGGAGGAATGTTCAGGACTGCCGCCCCCACCAGGGAGGTGGGGGACCCTGGCCTCTCAGCCCTCAGAATCTTCTGCATTTGCACGTTGAATCTGTAGCTGTACAGACGGTGAGACAGCATCTCTGTGTCTCCTTCTTTGAATTGACAAGACTTCATTTTTTAAAAAGGGGGGAGGGTGTCATTTTTCTCCCCCCAGAGAGAAGCTCTGGCTGTATTTCCTTAGAAAGGCAGTGTCTTTCAGCCAAGAACAAGCTGTTACAAGCTGTTTGCCTGCAGTGGGAGGCTGTGCGAGGTCAGCCTAGAGACAGCACTGCAGAGGGCGAGGCGGTGCCAGCCCCCAGCAACCGGGACACCTCCCAGCCGCGGTTGGGAGCCGCAGAGCCCACACAGGGAACCTGGGGGTCCACCCAGCGCCGCTGTGGGCTGCAGGGTGGGGGAAGCCTGAGTTGGCCTTTTTTAATTAAAAAAAGAAAACAAAAACCAGGGACTTTTCTTTCTGGAGGAATGGAGGCTGCAGTGGGTGTGTTGCCAGAGTGCTGAATTCTACCGCAGGCGAGTGGAAAGCAGCTGGCAGTGGCTCCCCAAAGCTTGGTCTGCAGGCAATTAGGCCCACTCTGTGGCTGGATGGAGAGCCAGGGGCCAGGGAGAGCCACGCTCTGCCCACCACCGTTTGTGTTGGCTCTGTTGAGTGGGCATCCTGGCCAGGTGATGGCTGGCCAGGCTGGTGGGGCTGAAGCTGGCAGAGGTGAGGCCTGAAGGCAGGGCAGCCGGGTCTCCTCTTGGGTGAGGCCAGTCCCGACCTGACTGCCCTTCTGGGCCAGCCAGAGCCGAGGTGGACAGGACATTAGGGGAGGGTGTGGGTAGGTGGGGCGAAACAAACAAAGAGCCCCGAAGACACCTCGCTGTGGCTGAAGACAGAGCAGGCGGGGCTCAGTCCAAGGTGCAAGTCCAGGGCAAGAGGTTGGAAACGGCCCTGGAGAGATGCCCTGAACCCCTTGTTGCTTCGCTGTGGGAGCCCCTTCTCTGGTTGGCCCGGCCATGGGTGGGTGACAGCCCGCACTGGGCAGGGACTGCAGTGTTGGCAGTGCCCTGGCTGCGTCATCACCAGCCCAGCCCAGCCCTGGGCCCTGGCATGCAGAGCAGCCTGCTGACTCCGGCTGGGCACGTCTCGAGTCCTTCCTGCCTTCACCCTGGTTCACACCTTGCTCCCTTTCCAGGCCCTCGGTCCCCCAAAGACCGACTACTGCTGCAGTCCTCTTTAGGACGCTTGGAGCTAGTTGCTCGCATGTCCCCAAACCCCCCCAGAGTAAAATGGACTCCTTGGCTGCACATTCAGAGGGTCTCACCTGGCCCTAGCGCATCTCCTCTGTCTCATTCCGTCCCAGCAGGAAAGTCCCTGTCCCCACTGCCCACCACCTATCCCAGTTTTCCCACGATTACTCCCATTACTTCTGCACGCTTGTAACTAATTATTTAACAAGGTGGTTATGCATGTGGGGGTGGGGCATTGTTGCCTTGAGGGCTCACTACATCCAGGTGCTGTTCTCGGCCAGAAGATGCCACGGCAAACAGAGGGTGGACGTGGTCGATGGTGGGTACACACCTCCTGTCCAAGCAGCGCAGCCTCTGATCAGTTTAACCCTGGCTAATTTTATATGCAGTCGGAGTCCTGATTTGTACATGTCCACGATTTAGATATTTTGTAAAAGGCCATGTGGGCCAAACAGAGCATAGCCCCAAGTGACATTCTGCCACAAGCCCTATTCTGCCCTCGAGGCGCCCTGTCCCCCTCCTGGCCCACCTGAACGCCAGGTGGTGAAAGGCCCACCGTAGACGGGCAGTGGGGAGAGGATGGGGGCTTGGTGGCCTGGATGTCGCTGGGGACTGGTGCCATGGAGGCTGACTGAGTGGACCCCGTGGTGGCCGGGACTCCCGGAGCGGCCTTGGGGAGAATGCTGACGCCCTTGTTTTTTCTTTCTTTCCTTCCCCACCCAGTCTGAAGAAAGGAAAAGAATAGATGAGTTGATTGAAAGTGGGAAGGAAGAAGGAATGAAGGTAAGGGGCCGCAGGGCCCACCGTGTGGAGGCTGAGGCTGTGAGATCGCGCCTCCCTGGTCCAGAGGCCCATGCAGGAGTCACGCTGCCTAAATCTTCTGATGTTGCTGTGACCAGGCAGACTGTTGCAGGTTGTCAAGGGACCGAACACTAAAAGTATCCTTAAGGGAATGCCTCCTGAAGGAAATGAGATACTGTCCTGTGGAAACTTTTTATTTATTTATGGCTGTGCTGGGTCTTTTCTGTAGCTGCGGGGACTTTTCTCTAGCTGCGGTGCGCGGGGGCTACCCTCTAGGTCATGTGCTCAGGCTTCAGTAGCTGAGGCTTCTGGGCTCTAGGGCACAGGCTCAGGAGTTGCAGCGCATGGACTTAATTTGCTGCTCCGCCTTTGTGAGATTGTCCTAGACCAGGGATCGAACCTGTGTCTTCTGCACTGATAGGCAGATTCCTACCCATGGTGCCACCAGGGATGCCCCTGAGGAAACTTTTCATGACAAAGGACTCCCCTCACAGTCCAGGTTCAGAATCCGCCTGCCAGCGCAGGGGACTCGGGTTCAACTCTTGGTCCGAGAACTAAGATCCCACACGGCCACGGGGCAGCTGAGCCCAAGTACCACAACTTCTGAGCCCATGTGCTGCAACTAAGATTTGATACCGCCAGTAAATACTTCTTTTTAATCACGGTGAAATTTATACACATATATGTGACTTACCATCGTAACCGTTCTTTAAAGTTCAGTGGCATTAAGTACATTCTTCATTCACAGTTGTGCAACTATCCCCTCCGTCTAGTTCCGGAACCCTTTTGTCCTCCCAAATGGAAACCCCGGACCCACCAGTAGCCACTCCCGTTCCCTGCCCTCAGCCCTGACAACCAGTCTGCTTTCTGTCTGTGGATTTGCCTCTTCTGGACATTACATAAAAATGGAGTCATAGAATGTGTAGCCTGTTGTATCTGGCTTCTTTCATTTAGCATGACACTTGGGGAAACTTTTAAAAGGACAGGCTTGTTTTTTCTATACTGTTTTCCTGGGAAATGGCAGTGCCCAGGAAGATTTGCTTTTCTCTCACATGCTCAGTTGCTTCAGCTGTGTCCTACTCTTCGCGACCCTATGGACTGTGGCCTGCCACGCTCCTCTGTCCATGGCATTCTCCAGGCAAAAGTACTGAGTGGGTTGCCATTTCCTCCTCTACGGGATCTTCCTGAGCCAGAGATCAAACCCAGGTGTCATGTCTTCAGCATTGGCAGATGGGTTCCTTACCACTAGCGCCGCCCCCATTCTTTTAGCATATTTCAGACACAGTGGGACCTTGAGAGGGGAGG
Source organism: Oreotragus oreotragus (assembly GCA_006410675.1). Taxonomy (NCBI): domain Eukaryota; kingdom Metazoa; phylum Chordata; class Mammalia; order Artiodactyla; family Bovidae; genus Oreotragus; species Oreotragus oreotragus. The sequence goes on from SJYX01016922.1 coordinate 479,146, forward strand.
AAGTCTCAGTGGTAGTGGCCAGATGGGTCTGGGCTAGGACCCAGGGGATGGGAAGCTTCAGTTTCCATCTGCCACTGAGGGGAATCTGAATTTAGTTCTGGGCCTCTCAGCCAGTCACCCTCCATCTCCATTTAAAATGGAGTGCAGGAGGAGGTCGAAATAAGTAAATAAAATGGAGTGAGGAGAAACCCAGGTGTGTACACTATGGACTAAAGGAGAGACTCAGAATGTTAGGTCCTACTCTTCCCCTAAAGAGTAGGCCAGAATGTGGCTTTGAGTCTGTGCTACATCACTTCCTAGCTTGGTGGCCAGGGACACATGACTACCTGTCTAACCCCTAATTTTGCGGGTTTTCTCTCCTGCAAAATGGGGCAGCACCCACCTAGCAGACCTCTCAGGATCCCACGTAACAGTGCTTGGCAAACGAGCACGAGGGAGCTCTTTGGGGTGATGGATTCTGGCGACGGTTGCACAACTGTGTGTGCTGGATGGGCTTCCCTAGTGGCCCAGTAGCAAAGGATCCGCCTGCCAATGCAGGAAACACAGGTTCAGTCCCTGGGTCGGGAAGATCCCAGGGATCTGGAAAAGGAAACGGCTACCCACTCCAGTATTCTTGCCTGGGAAATCCCATGGACAGAAGAGCCTGGCGGGCTACAGTCCATGGGGTNAGGAAACACAGGTTCAGTCCCTGGGTCGGGAAGATCCCAGGGATCTGGAAAAGGAAACGGCTACCCACTCCAGTATTCTTGCCTGGGAAATCCCATGGACAGAAGAGCCTGGCGGGCTACAGTCCATGGGGTCGCAAAAGAGCTGGACACGACTTAGTGACTAAACAATAATATGCTGAATGATGCCCTTCAAACCATGCGTGTGAAATGAGTGAATTTTATGACCTACTGCAGTAAAGCTGTTCAAAGCATGCATTGCAAGCTGCTAGCCACTCACGGTGGCATTTGTTGCTGTTTATGAACCAATCCTCCCTCTTGGCACCTCCCAACAGATTGACCTCATCGATGGCAAAGGCAGGGGCGTCATCGCCACCAAGCAGTTCTCCCGGGGTGAGTTTGTGGTGGAATACCACGGGGACCTCATCGAGATCACCGACGCCAAGAAGCGGGAGGCTCTGTACGCACAAGACCCCTCCACGGGCTGCTACATGTACTATTTTCAGTATCTGAGCAAAACCTACTGGTAAGTCCCCTGAGGCTTCACGTGGCTCTTCCTCACTCTGGCAGAGGTGCAACCAGAGGGCCACCAAGGGCATCCCGACTCTTCTTTTGGCTCCAGCTTCTTGCTTGGTGCTTGCTGCCATTTTTCAAAGCTGCAGTGCAACTCTTCCTACCCTTAATTCCCCCGCTCCACACACAAATCACTTCCATTTTTAATTCTGGTGATTGGAGCGGTTCTGGAGGCAATCTCAGCCACCAAGCGGTGGAGCAGTCATGTGAAAGCCCACAGAGGGGCTCACCTGGCCTTTCGCCTGGGGCATGTGACCAGAGCAGCTCTGGGAATCGCTGATTTCTCTGTCCCCTATGTGACGATAACAGTGATTGTTATTTTATTTTATTTTTTAATAGACTATACTTGTAATGTTCCCAGCAAAACTGAGTGGAAAGTAGAAAGAGTTCCCGTATATCCCACCTGCCCCCACCATCCTGCACAGCCTCTCCCCTACCCTCACCAACAGAGTTGATTTTTATTCATTTATTTATTATCCACAGTCATCTCTGGTGCTTCCAGAGTCTTTTGCATGCCCATCTATACTCCCTCACCTTCCGCCCAAATACCCCACACCCAGCGCCCCTCTGGGCTCTTAAAGTTACATATATATATTTTTTGAGTTGAATTGCTTTCCCAAAAACATGGCTATAAATCACCATCATCCCACCAGAGCTGAGAGCAAGCCCTGACTCAGACTGGGTTCAAAAGCCTCTTTATCAATTTAATCCTCTGTCGCCTTCCCTCCCGGCCAGCGTGGATGCAACCCGAGAGACGAATCGCCTGGGAAGACTGATCAATCACAGTAAATGTGGGAACTGCCAAACCAAACTGCACGACATCGACGGCGTGCCTCACCTCATCCTCATCGCCTCCCGTGACATTGAGGCCGGGGAGGAGCTTCTGTATGACTATGGGGACCGCAGCCGGGCTTCCATTGAAGCCTACCCCTGGCTGAAGCATTAACCCAACGGTCCCACCCCCTCCCCCCTTCTAAGGACAAAGTGCCCTCAAAGGGAATTGATTTTTTTTTTTTACATACTTAATCTTAGCAGATTACTTCAGATGTTTTTAAGAAAAAAGTATATTAAGATGCCTTTTCACTGTAGTATTTAAATATCTGTTACAGGTTTCCAAGGTGGACTTGAACAGATGGCCTTATATTACCAAAACTTTTATATTCTAGTTGTTTTTGTACCTTTTTTGCATACAAGTCGAACGTTTGTGCTTCCCGTGCATGCAGTCCAAGACTCAGCACAGGTTTTAGAGGAAAGAGTCGAACATGAACTAGGAAGCCGGGCGACGCACCTGCCTCCAAACGAAGAGCCAGGACTCTCTCCCCCGCTCCCCACATACCTGCCCCCCCGCCCC
>SJYX01016922.1:487774-518282 GCA_006410675.1 Oreotragus oreotragus
CAACCCTGGGATTTCTTTGGAAGGACTGATGCTAAAGCTGAAACTCCAGTACTTTGGCCACCTCATGCGAAGAGTTGACTCATTGGAAAAGACTCTGATGCTGGGAGGGATTGGGGGCAGGAGGAGAAGGGGACGACCGAGGATGAGATGGCTGGATGGCATCCCGGACTCGATGGACGTGGGTCTCGGTGAACTCCGAGAGATGGTGATGAACAGAGAGGCCTGGCGTGCTGCGATTCATGGGGTCGCAAAGAGTCGGACACGACTGAGCGACTGAACTGAACTGATGGTGTTCACTGGGCTTCCCTGATAGCTCAGTTGCTAAAGAATCTGCCTGCAATGCAGGAGACCCCAGTTTGATTCCTGGGTCGGGAAGATCCACTGGAGAAGGGCTAGACCACCCACTCCAGTATTCTTGGGTTTCCCTGGGGACTCAGCTGGTGAAGAATCTGCCTGCGATGTGGGAGACCTGGGTTCGATCCCTGGGTTAGGAAGATCCCCTGGAGGAGGGAAAGGCTACCCACTCCAGTAATCTGCCCTGCAGAATTCCATGGGGCTGCATAGTCCCTGGAGTTGCAAAGAGTCAGACAGGACAGAGAGATTTTTCACTTTCAATTTCACGGTGTTTACTATAGAAAAACACCCATGTGTCAGTGGACCTGTGCAGTTGAAGGTGAATTGGTCAAGAGTCAACTGTATACAGTTCACAAATTTGGAAATCAAGACTGCAAAAGGCTGAAGTACCTTATACCAGGTCACATAACTCCAAGAGGCTACTCTAAAACACAGAAAGTGTAAAAGTCATTTTACTTTAATACAAAATCATATATGGAAAGTCATATAAGCAAAATCAAATATTCACTAAATATCAGTGAAGTCTTCATTGCAATGTCCATACCAGGTTTTCCTGCATCCTCTCCCCGTCCCCACCTGGGCTGGTGTATTTCGCTGCTGTGTGGCAAAGACGTGGGCCCAGGGACGCAGAGCTGGCATCCACATCTGCGTGCTTGGGGCCCCCTGGGTGGCTGAAGTGGGGCTGCGGGTGGCCCCACTGCTTTTTTCTTCTGCTTTCTCAATTTCTTTTGCCACTTCTCCTGCCCTGACCCAGCGTTCAGGGGCGTTCAGTTCTGCAGCCGGGGAGAAAGCTTCACCCTTTCCTCCTTGGACGGCTTTGAGGGGAAGCGAAGAATCAAGTGCAGTGGGTATGCATGGCACCAAGAGATGATTGTGGAAGTCGTCTTTCTGGGTGGTCTTCCGTGTCTGAGAACGCAGTCATGGCCTCATGGTCTGCTTCCCTGATCGGAAAGAGAACCTGGGAGGGGGGGAGGTCAGAGGAAACAGACAGAGCGCTGAAGCGGGGGGTGCACAACCCCCTGCAAATTCTGTAAGCAGCTCCTGCAGGCCATTCACCCAAAAGTTTATTTCTTAAGAGCTCATTATGCAACAGGCACTGTTTCAGGGCTTTCCATCAACTCGTTCATTTCACACTCATAACAACATGAGGACGTTGAGTATAGTCAATATCCCCATTTTATAGATGAGCAGACTGAGGTTCTGGGAGGTTAAGTAACAGGCCCAAGGTCACACAATTTTGTCTTGGAACTGGGAGTTGGGCCCAGAAGCCCACTTAACCACTGTGCTAGACTGACAAACGGAGTCTGGAATGTTTTTGTTTTCATTTTAAGTGGTTTTTATTGTAGAGGAAACGGTAACTTCTCAGTGTTCCCTACAATGATAAAATGAATAATGACTCACGTGTAAATTCTTGGATATAACAGATAACACACATAAAGATATGCCCTGAAGCATGAACACCAGACTTTCAGTCCTCTTGACACACTTGACATGTGGGGGTGATCACAAAGTACAGTGTCAGTGTAGTTCAGGTTGTCGGAAAGACGCAAAGATGGCCAGTGAGCTGAACAGTCAGTGATGGAGATACGGGCTCTTGCTTCTAGTCAAAGATAAGCCCCAGTCCCAGCCCCGCTAGCAGCTCTGCAGGGGCGAGCCCTTGAATCATGTGTGGATACAGGCGTTAGGGCACATCCGCCCTCCCCCTGAACCTATGTATACCACCTCCCAACCCCCACTTCCCTGCCTCAGGAAATGACATCAGCCCCCACCCAATCATTCAAGCCAGGAACTGGGAGTTGTTCTCAATTCCTCTCCTGTCATCCCATCTGTTGTATTTTAGTCACCATGCCCCAAATATGTTCCTAATCCCACCACTTATCTTTTCCACTGCCATCCCCCAGGCTGAGCCACCCTGATGAGCACCACAGCCTTCCTGTCCGCCCCCTCCCCCGCCACCCCCACAATCCACTCACACAGCAGCCAGCATGACTGCATCACTGTGCAGAGATAAGTCATTCCTCAGCTTAAACCCTTCCAGGGCTCCGCATTGTCAAAGACAAAACCCTTCTTAGCGTGACCTAATTCTTCGGAAAGTCATTCATTCATTCACTCCATAGCTTGTCTGATCATGAAATGCGGCCTCGCTGTCTTCAAACCTGTGTGTTCAGCGTATGCTCAGCTGCTCAGTCGTGTCTGACTCTTGGCAGCCCCATGGACTGTAGCTCGCCAGGCTGTTCTGTCCATGGGATTCTCCAGGCAAGAATACAGGAGCAGGTTGCCATGCCCTCCTTCAGGGGGTCTTCCCAACTCAGGGATCAAACCCAAGTCTTGCATCTCCTGAGTTGGCAGGGGGGACTCTTTACTACTAGTGCCACCTGGGAAGCCCACGTCCTTAGGCTGGCTTACATACATTTCATTTTTGCCAGATCAGGCTCAAACTCCAATTATGTGACCCAAAGAACTCCCCAAGAAGAGGCAGAAAGAAACCAGTAGCTTATGCATCTGGAAGGCTTGTTTCCAGTGTGATCCTCAGCCAGTGAATATCCCACATAAACACTTTCAGATCTGATACTCTCTGTAGGGTGGAGATGTTCTCTTGTACATTATCTTACAACAGGAGACCCTTTCTATGGAGAAGAAACAGTTTGACTCTGTCCTATCAACCCTTCTCCACAAAGCAGTCAGAGTAAACTTTTGTTTTTTCAAAAAGATTTTATTTTTTATTCTCAGCTGCATCATGCATCATGTGAGATCTTAGTTTCTGGACCAGGGATTGAATCCATGCCTACTGCATTGGGAGCACAGAGTTTTAACCCCTGGATCACCAGGGAGGTCCTTAAGCTTTTCATAGGTGAACACAGACATGTCACTCCCCAGCTTAAAACCTTTCAAGGTCTTTCCAAAGCACTTAGAATGAAATCCAAAGTCATCACTGGGATCCATGTGGCCCAGAACGACCCGATTGCTCCCCACTCCAACCTCACCTCCCTTCTCTTTGCTGCTCCAGGCACTATCGTCTCTGCTGTACAAGCTGTCTCCAGCCTCTGGCCTCCATACCTGCTATTCTTTCTGCCAGGAAGGCAGGGAAAACTCAGATCATTATGATCTCTCAGAACTTAGCTTGAATGCTGCCTTTTTACAGGCGCCTTCCAGGACTCACCAAATCTAAAGTAGCTCTTTATCGGGAATTCCCTGGCGACCCAGCAGTTAAGACTCAGTGCTTCCACGGCAGGGAGGATGGGTTCAATCCCTGGTCAGGGAACTAAGGTCCCCATGCCTTGAGGTGAGGCCAAAAAAACTAAAAAGGAGCTCCCTATCAACCTTTCTCTTAGCACCCTATTTAATGGTCTTCAGTGCATAAAGGGCCATCTGAAATTGTCCTGACCAGCTCACTCTCTACCTCTCCCACGAGAATGTAAGCACCACGAGGGCAGGGACTCTGGCTTGTTCACTCTACCCCAGCATCTAGAACAGTGCCTGCTGCACAGTAGACCCTCAATAAATATTTGCTGGAGGAATAAATAAACGTGGTTTCAGGTGGTCCTGTCTGACAAAGCTGTTTTCATGCAGCCATTCAAGAAAGCCTGGGCTTCCCTGTGGTACAGTGGATAGGAATCTGCCTGCCAACGCAGGGAACACAGGCTCTACCCTGGTCCAGGAAGACTCCACATGCTTTCGAACAAGGAAGCCGGTGTGCCACGACTTCTGCGCCCACACGCTGCAACGACTGAAGCCCGTGTGCCTAGAGCTTGTGCTCCACAGCAAGAGAAGTCGTCGCAATGAGAAGCCCACGCACCACAAGGAGACAGCAGCCCGTGCTGGCCGCAACGAGAGAAAGCCGGAACGCAGCAAAGAAGGCCCAGGGCGAGCAAAAAATCAGGAAAGAAAAGAAGGGAGAAAAGAAAGCCTGGCAGAGACATCCTTGGTGGTTCAGTGGTTAGGACTCCACACTTCCACTGCAGGGGGCCTGGGTTTGATCCCAGGAGAGGGAACTAAGATCCCACAAGGCTGGTAATACTTAACTAAGAAGATGCATACTCTGTGAGCTATCTGCCCCCACAGAATCATGTCCTCCCTTCTCTGGCCTGCTCTCCGCTCCAGGAGGCTGACATCTGTGGATGATCTCAACAAGCTCCCTTGTCCTCTAACTTCTGGCTGTGCTCAGCCAGTGGGAAGCACCAGCAGGAGCTGGGAGAGTGGGAGGAGAGAAATGTAGGGGTATTCACTCCCAGCTCTGTCCCTGCCGGCCTGGTCTCACTAGTCACTGTGTGTTCCTCTTCTGAAGGCCACACTTCAGTCTGACTCCCCCAGGGCCTCTCACAGCTCCCTTTCCTTGCTCCTCTGTTGCCTGCCCCAGGGTGCTTCTGCATCCCTTATCTCTGTTCCCACACCTGTACAACGTCCCTTCTTGAAATCTTTTTCAGTCACTCCTTTTGAGTGAGGCTTGGTTTCTTGATAAACAAGAACCCTGGCTGATAGGCCCCGTGGCCCTGAAATTTTCCTCCTGGATGTCTATCCCTGGGAAATTCACACACAAGTCCATGAGAGGACATGAATTAAGCATGCAGATATTCACTGCAGCACTGTCCACAGTAGGGGAAGGCAATCTGGGATCCCATCACTGGGGTTAGAAACAAGATGTGTGTCTACACCGCTAGGAGGATAGATCTTAAAAAACTGCTTAGGGACTTCCCTGGTGGTCCAGTGGCTAAGGCTTCAAGCTCCCAATGCAGGGGGCCTGGTCTGATTCTTGGTCAGAGAACTAGATTCCGCAAGGTCACAGTGAAGACCCAGTATATTCAAATAAGGCCTTCCCTTGTACGGAAGGCAGTAAAGAATCCACCTGCAATGCAGGAGACCCTGTTTCGATCGCTGAGTCTGGAAGATCCCCTTGAGGAAGGCATGGCAACCCACTGCAGTAGTCTTGCCTGGAGAATCCCATGGACAGAGAAGCCTGGCAGGGCTATAGTCCATAGTGTTGCAAAGTGTTGGACAGGACTGTGCATGCATGCACAGTCAAATAAAGAAACAAAACAAAAAATTGCTTAATGTCCATCAAGAGATGAGGACATAAATCAAAAGCGGTCTACACATACCATGGAATATCACCAGGCCTTAAAAATGAAAGAAATTCTGACATGTGGTATACAAAATGGATGAACCTGAGAACAATATGCTAATCATATAAGCCCATCACAGAAGGACAAATACTGTATGTCTCCTCTTATATGAGGACTCCAGAGTAGTCAGATTCATAAAGACAGAGAGGGGAGTGGTGGTTGCCAGGGGCTGGGGGAGGGGAACTGAGCAGTTAGTATTTAATGGGGACAGAGTTTCAGGGTGGAATGATGCAAAAGTTCTGGAAATGGATTGTGGTGATGGCTGCATAATATCATAAATTTCCTTTTTTCTTTTTTTAGCCACACCACAAAGTATGTGGGATCTTAGTTCCCCGACCAGGGATCAAACCCACGCCCCCTGCAGTGAAAGTTCAGAGTCTTAACCACTGGACCGCCAAGGGAAGTCCCTGTAAACATGTTGATATTTAATGCCCCTGAAAAATGGAGACTTCTCTGTTGGTCCAGTGGCTAGGACTCCACACTCCCAGTTCAGGGGCCTGGATTCAATCCTTGGTTGGGGAATTAGATCCCACATGCCAAAACTAGGAGTCCGAATTCTGAGACTAAAGACTCCGAGTGCTGTGGCTGGGGATCCGGAGTACCTCAACTAAGGATGCTATGTCCCACAATAAGACCTGGTGCAGCCAAATAAAAAAGAATTTTTAAAAAATGATTAAAATGGTCTCACAAACATAGAAAACAATCTATTATGGTTACGAAAGGGGAAGTACGGGGGAGGAATAAATTAGGAGTTTCGTATTAACAGATACACACTGTATATAAAATAAACAACAAAGACCTACTGTACCACACATGGAGTAACAGTCAATAACTTGTTATAACAGAAAAGAATATTTTAAAAGATATATATTATTTATATATATATATATATAATGGAATCACTTTGCTATACACCAGAAACACAACACTATAAATCAACTATATTTCAATATTTTAAAAACGATTAAAATGGTAAATTTTATGTTAGGTATAACTTTTTAAAAACACTGAAGAGAAGGATCATTCACACTCAGTTCTCAAAACCCAAAGCATTTGACCATATATTGCTTAAAGCTGTGCCACCCAATACAGTGGCCACTACGAGTCTTAATTGAAATATGCTGTCAGTGTGAAATATACATAAGATTTCAAGGGCTTACTATTTAAAAAAAAAAAAAAGATTGTAAAATATCTCATTAATAATATTTTATAGTGATCACACATTGAAAATGACAGTATTTTGGAAGCATTGGATTAGTAAAATATATTAGTAAAAAATTTTTGTAAAAAAGTGCCTGAAGAATTCCCTGGCGGTCCAGAGGCTAGGACTCTGAGTTTCCACTGCAGGGGGCAGGAGTTCGATCCTTAGTTGGGAACTAAGATCCCACAGCCATGGCGCAGCAAAAAAAAAAAAAAAAAGCCTAAAAACGAAGAGTGCCTGGTGAAAAAGAAAACAATGACAGTGCTTAGTGAAGGTGGAAAAAAGCACTAGGAAACAGAATGAAAATGAAGTGTTAAACAAAATATCAGTTACCACTGAAAACACATCCACATAAGACGATCTGTACTTTCTAGAACACATTAAATACATATGAGATGGGCTGAGCGGGAGGGGAGCTGGGAAGCAGATTGCAAATGGGTGATGGAGATAAAGAGGGAATAAATAAAAGCAAGAAGAAAGCAAGCTTGTGTTGATAATGAAGCTCATCGTGCCATGAGCTGGAATCGCTAATGGAGCACTCTGTTCCTGAGGATCCAAAAAAAGAAAAAGAAAAAAATCTCTCTTCTCTCTTGAAACAAAGGCATCTTAATTAAGTCTGCCCTGGGAGGTAACCCAGAATCTCTGACCCCTCAAAATTACTTCCCTGTAAAACCGAAGTCAACAGAGTCCTTACAAAATCGGTCACGGCAATACCCCCAGGGTGAACATCTCGCCTGGCACACAATATAGACTCAGTGAGGATCTGTTGACTAACTAATGACCAGATAACGTGAATGGAAGTTGAGGTCCCCTCAGCCCTCCCTGGGAGGCAAGACTAATGAAGCAAGAGCTGGATGGAGGCTGAGGACCTGATGCAACCCACAGTGATCGTTCATACAGATCACACGGTTTTTATTTTTAAGCTTAAACGACTTGCCAGCATTTGGAAAACAGATTCCATGAACAAATCCGACGTCTTGGCATCTCTCAAGAATCAGAAGGTCTGTTAACAAGTTGTTCACTGGCCAGACATAACTGAAGGGCAAATGTCCCCTACCCCACCCTACGCCCCCCTCACACATCCACATGAAGTGCTTGGCCCCTGCAGGCTTTCGAGTTTGACACCCTTGACCAAGGCCGTTTCTCACTTTTGATCCAAAAGACCAGGAGCTGGTAAACTGTCACCAGGTCAGACATTTTCAAAGCAACCAAGCCCAACAGGCTGCTTCCTTCAGCCTGGAGTTGAGGAAAGGTGTGCCTCAGTTCAGCTCAGTTCAGTCGCTCAGTCATGTCCAGCTCTTTGCAACCCCATGGACTGAAGCACGCAAGCCTTCCCTGTCCATCACCAACTCCAGGAGCCTGCTCAAACTCATGTCCATCTAGTTGGTAATGCCATCCCACCATCTCATCCTCTGTCATCCCCTTCTCCTCCTATCTTCCATCTTTCCCAGCATCAGGGTCTTTTCCAATGAGTCAGTTCTTCGCATCACATGTCCAAAGTATTGGAGTTTCAGCTTCGGCACTGGTCCTTCCAATCAATATTCAGGACTGATTTCCTTTAGGATGGACTGGTTGGATCTCCTTGCAGTTCAAGGGACTCCCAAGAGTCTTTTCCAACACCACAGTTCAAAAGCATCAATTCTTTGGCACTCAGCCTTCTTTATGGTCCAGTTCATCCATACATGAATACTGGAAAAACCATAGCCTTGACTAGATGGACCTCTGTCAGCAAAGTAATGTCTCTGCTTTTTAATACACCGTCTAGGNAAAAAAAAAAAAAAAAAGCCTAAAAACGAAGAGTGCCTGGTGAAAAAGAAAACAATGACAGTGCTTAGTGAAGGTGGAAAAAAGCACTAGGAAACAGAATGAAAATGAAGTGTTAAACAAAATATCAGTTACCACTGAAAACACATCCATATAAGACGATCTGTACTTTCTAGAACACATTAAATACATATGAGATGGGCTGAGCGGGAGGGGAGCTGGGAAGCAGATTGCAAATGGGTGATGGAGATAAAGAGGGAATAAATAAAAGCAAGAAGAAAGCAAGCTTGTGTTGATAATGAAGCTCATCGTGCCATGAGCTGGAATCGCTAATGGAGCACTCTGTTCCTGAGGATCCAAAAAAAGAAAAAGAAAAAAATCTCTCTTCTCTCTTGAAACAAAGGCATCTTAATTAAGTCTGCCCTGGGAGGTAACCCAGAATCTCTGACCCCTCAAAATTACTTCCCTGTAAAACCGAAGTCAACAGAGTCCTTACAAAATCGGTCACGGCAATACCCCCAGGGTGAACATCTCGCCTGGCACACAATATAGACTCAGTGAGGATCTGTTGACTAACTAATGACCAGATAACGTGAATGGAAGTTGAGGTCCCCTCAGCCCTCCCTGGGAGGCAAGACTAATGAAGCAAGAGCTGGATGGAGGCTGAGGACCTGATGCAACCCACAGTGATCGTTCATACAGATCACACGGTTTTTATTTTTAAGCTTAAACGACTTGCCAGCATTTGGAAAACAGATTCCATGAACAAATCCGACGTCTTGGCATCTCTCAAGAATCAGAAGGTCTGTTAACAAGTTGTTCACTGGCCAGACATAACTGAAGGGCAAATGTCCCCTACCCCACCCTACGCCCCCCTCACACATCCACATGAAGTGCTTGGCCCCTGCAGGCTTTCGAGTTTGACACCCTTGACCAAGGCCGTTTCTCACTTTTGATCCAAAAGACCAGGAGCTGGTAAACTGTCACCAGGTCAGACATTTTCAAAGCAACCAAGCCCAACAGGCTGCTTCCTTCAGCCTGGAGTTGAGGAAAGGTGTGCCTCAGTTCAGCTCAGTTCAGTCGCTCAGTCATGTCCAGCTCTTTGCAACCCCATGGACTGAAGCACGCAAGCCTTCCCTGTCCATCACCAACTCCAGGAGCCTGCTCAAACTCATGTCCATCTAGTTGGTAATGCCATCCCACCATCTCATCCTCTGTCATCCCCTTCTCCTCCTATCTTCCATCTTTCCCAGCATCAGGGTCTTTTCCAATGAGTCAGTTCTTCGCATCACATGTCCAAAGTATTGGAGTTTCAGCTTCGGCACTGGTCCTTCCAATCAATATTCAGGACTGATTTCCTTTAGGATGGACTGGTTGGATCTCCTTGCAGTTCAAGGGACTCCCAAGAGTCTTTTCCAACACCACAGTTCAAAAGCATCAATTCTTTGGCACTCAGCCTTCTTTATGGTCCAGTTCATCCATACATGAATACTGGAAAAACCATAGCCTTGACTAGATGGACCTCTGTCAGCAAAGTAATGTCTCTGCTTTTTAATACACCGTCTAGGTTGGTCATAGTTTTTCTTCCAAGGAGCAAGTGTCTTTTAATCTCATGGCAGCAGTCACCATCTGCAGTGATTTTGGAGCCTAAGAAAATAAACTCTGTCACTGTTTCCATTGTTTCCCCATCCATTTGCCATGAAGTGATGGGACCAGATGCCATGATCTTAGTTTTTTGAGTGTTGAGTTTTAAGCCAGCTTTTTACTCTCCTTTTTCATTTTCATCAAAAGGCTCTTTAGTTCCTCTTCGCTTTCTATGTTGTCACCCTGCTTATCTGAGGTTATTGATATTTCTTCTGGCAATCTTGATTCCAGCTTGTGCTTCATCCAGTCTGGCATTTTACATGATGCACTCTGCATATAAGTTAAATAAGCCGGGTGACAACATACAGCCTTGATGTACTACTTTCCCAATTTGGAACCAGTCCATTGTTCCATGTCCAGTTCTAACTGATGCTTCTTGACCCACATATAGGTTTCTTAGGAGGTAGGTAAGGTAGGTATTCCCATCTCTTAAAGAGTTTTCAACATTTTGTTGTGATCCAGATAGACAAAGGCTTTAGCATAGTCAGTAGAGCAAAAATAGATATTTTTCTGGAATTCTCTTGCTTTTTCTATGATCCAACAGATGTAGGCAATTTGATCTTTGGTTCCTCTGTCTTTTCTAAATCCAGCTTGAACATCTGGAAGTTCTCGGTTCAAGTTCTCTGCTGAAGCCTAGCTTGGAGAATTTTGAGTATTACTTTGCTAGCATGTGAGACGAGTACAATTGTGCAGTAGTTTGAACATTTTTTGGCATTGCCTTTCTTTGGAATTGGAATGAAAACTGACCTTTTCCAGTCTTGTGGCCACTGCTGAGTTTTCCAAATTTGCTGGCATATTGAGTGCAACAATGCCACCCCACTCCAGTACTCTTGCCTGGAAAATCCCGTGGGCAGAGCAGCCTGGTAGGCTGCAGTCCATGGGGTCGCTAAGAGCCGGACACGACTGAGCAACTTCACTTTCACTTTTCACTTTCATGCATTGGAGAAGGAAATGGCAACCCACTCCAGTGTTCTTGCTTGGAGAATCCCAGGGACTGGGGAGCCTGGTGGGCTGCCGTCTATGGGGGCCGTCTATGGGGTCGCATAGAGTCAAACATGACTGAAGCGACTTAGCAGACTGAGTGCAGCACTTTCACAGCATCATCTTTTAGGATTTTAAATAGCTCAGCTGGAAATCTATAGCCTCCACTAGCTTTGTTCATAGTGATGCTTCCTAAGGCCCACTTGACTGCACTTCACACAGGATGTCTGCCGTCTATGGGGTCGCATAGAGTCAAACATGACTGAAGCGACTTAGCAGACTGAGTGCAGCACTTTCACAGCATCATCTTTTAGGATTTTAAATAGCTCAGCTGGAAATCTATAGCCTCCACTAGCTTTGTTCATAGTGATGCTTCCTAAGGCCCACTTGACTGCACTTCACACAGGATGTCTGGCTCTAGGTGAGTGATCTCACCTAGAAGATCTTTTTTGCATAGTTCTCTTTTGTATAGATCTTTTTTGTATAGATCTCACCATGAAGATCTTTTTTGTATAGTTCTTCTGTGTATTCTTAACACCTCTTTTAATATTTTCTACTTCTGTTAGGTCCATACCATTTCTGTCCTTTATTGTGTCCATCTTTGCAAGAAATGTTCCCTTGGTATCTCTAATTTTCNCTTTTTTGTATAGATCTCACCATGAAGATCTTTTTTGTATAGTTCTTCTGTGTATTCTTAACACCTCTTTTAATATTTTCTACTTCTGTTAGGTCCATACCATTTCTGTCCTTTATTGTGTCCATCTTTGCAAGAAATGTTCCCTTGGTATCTCTAATTTTCTTGAAAAGATCTCTACTCTTTCTAATTCTGTTGTCTTCCTTTGTTTAAGAAACGGAAGAAACTAAGGTGTGGCTAGTTGTATTCATACCTGGAGTCAGAAAAGGCACAGCTGGGGACTTCCCTGGTGGCTCAGTGGCTAAGACTCTGTGCTCCCAATGCGGGGGTCTGGGTTCAATCCCTGGTTGGGGAACTAGATCCCACCTGCCACAAGTAAGAGTTTGCATCACACAACTAAGGGATCCCACATGTCACATCGATGATCGAGGATCCTACATGCTGCAACTGAGACCGGGCACAGCCAAATAAATAAATACTTTTTAAAAAAGAAGAAAAGGCATATCTCAGGTTGTTGTCCAAAGGTTCCCCACATTCAATTGTCTCGGCATTCATTAAAAAATCCAGATTTCTGGGCCTCATCCTAGAACCAGCGATTTGATTTCTGAGAATCTGAACTTTAACTATCATCTCACAGTCTATGGTTTGAGGTGCAGCAACTCAAGAAACTAGGAATGAACAAAGGTGCGTGAAAACAAGGGGAATGTTCGAAGGAAACTATCTTATGTGTCCTAATGTTGGGAGACAGGGGACCCTCCAGAGTTGGAAGTAGAAGAGGTGATGATTTAGCCCCTGTAAACTCCAATAATTATTGGTATTGTTTTTCTTGTTGTTTAATATGAGTATTATTATCTGGTTATTGTATTATATCACAGGGAGGCAGTAGAGTGTAGAACCTGGACTTCCTTGGGTTCCTGACTTCACTACTTACAATGTGTGTGACCTTGGGTACAGAACATTACCCTCTGGAATTTATTTCCCCATCTGTGAGTCAAGGATAACAACAGTGTCTACCTCATAGGGTCATTGTGATGACTCAATGAATTAATAATGTCAGGTGCTTACGCTACTGCCTAGAAGATACCATAATACACTGGCATAGCATTTTCATATCAGCTGCAGGACCACCACCAGGAGAGCAGGGCCTCCTCTCTCATCCCCACTCCTTCCTTTAGCGATTATTTAGTGGCAACATGGGGCAGCAAGTCAACTTACAGTTTCCTTATGATTGTCTTCTCCTCCTTGTTGCTGTTGGCGTTGCTGCCCCTGGAAGCAAGAGCGTCTTTCTCTCTTCTTCCTCCTGGGCCTTCTCTTGGTGGAATCAGACCACTGGGAAAAATGAGATAAATAAGTGGGTTGTTTTATTGCAGATCTCTTATCTGTGCATCTTTGAAAGTGAAGGTTCTTTTTTTTTAGTTTATTTACATATTCATCATCATTATTATTAAAACATATGGAATGCAGGGGCCATGCTAGTCTTCTCTGTTTTGTTCCAACTGCAATATATGTGCTGCTGAAGCGGGCACTGAAAGTGAGTTTCTTTTTAATTGTTATTATACTAATAATGCTATCACTGAAAGCTCCAGAGTTAGACACCCTGACCCAGATCTCTGGAATCTTCCTTCCTCTTTTCCAATGTTGGTACCTCTTCTTTCCTTCTCTTATCTAATTACCATGGCTGGTACTTCAAGCTTCTCTAATTTCTAGAAATATGATCATGTATAAATTCTCTAACCCAGGGCTCCCCAACCTTCAGGCCACCGACTGGTACCTCCTGTCGGATCAGCGGTGGAATTAGATTAGAAATAAAGAGGACAAAAGTGTAAAGCTCTTGAATCATCCTGAAACCATCCCCTACTACACCCTGGTCTGTGGAAAAACTGTCTTCCATGACACTGGTCCCTGATGCCAAAACGGTTGGGGACGGCTGCTTTAACTTAAGCCTTGATTTCCTAATTGGTAATAAAAGGATCGTAAAGGTACCTGCCTTCTAGGATTGAGGGATTAAGTGAGATAATAACATGGAATTCATTCATTTAACAAATATTATTAAGCTACATAGTCTACCAAGGTATATAGACATAGCAATGAACAAAACAGATAAAATATCTTCTCTCATGCAATTTATACTCCATTGAGAAGAAAACAGTCAACGAACAAATAAGTAAAAATGTAAAAATATATGGCAAGTCAGGTGGTGCTAAGAGCTAGATTGATATTAATCAATACTATACTGAGGTCAGGTGACCCAAAGAGGGCCAGAGTATTTCCCTGGACTTGATGTACAGAACTTGGAAGAAGGCTGTTCTCTCTTACTTGTTCAACTGGGACTGCCAGCAGTCATGCTCCCTAAGATTCAGAAAAGGATTGTCTTTAATGCAAGATAAGGAGGCCACCAAAGAAAAAGAATCAAAGAAAGAATCAGCACTGGGATTCCTGATTCCAACCCTGAGGTCTTAGATGCAGTTTTTTTCTTTATTTCTGAGAGCAATTCTAGGATCCTTCCCAGCTATGTGAACCGACAAAATCTCCTTTTGTACTTTGGCTGGTTTGAATAGGATCTCTGTCACTTGCAACCAAAAGAAGCCTGACTGTGATGAAGCATTTCAATGTCGGACCCAGTAAGCTCATTAGATCCACTTAGGTATTTTGTTGTGTGTACCAATTGGTAAATGTATGCCTATGATACAGGCACAAATTCCCCCCTTACTACAGACTGAATTATGTCCCCCCAGAATTCACATGTTGAGACTTCCCTGATAGTTCAGTGGCTAAGACTCTGAGCTCCCAGCACAGGGGGCCTGGGTTCAATTCCTGGTCAGGGAACTAGATCTCACATGCTGCAACTGAGAGCTTGCATGCCACACTAAAGGAATCCACATGCTGAAACTAAGACCCAACACAGTCAAATAAAAACAAAAAAAAATTTTTTTTAATTGTTTTTAAAGAATTTGTATGTTGAAGCTCTGACCCCCAGTATTACAGTATTTGGAGATAGGGCCTTTGGAAGACAATTAGGTTTACATGAGGTTATGAAGGTGGGCCCTCATGATGGATTAGTGCCCTTTTAAAAGGAGATAGAGCTTTCTCTCTTTCTCATTCTCCCCACCAGCTGAGGACACAGCAATATGTCAGCTGTCTACAAGTCAGAAAGAGCCCAAACCAACCATACTGGCAGTTTGGTCTAAAAATTACCTTTCCCCACTACCCACAGCTACAAAACACCCTAAAACTTAGTGATTGGGGGCTAATAATGATGGGGGGCTCCCTTGGCAGTAATAATGATGGGGATGATGGGGAGCTCCCTTGGCAGTCCAGTGGTTAAGAGTCTGCCTTCCCACATAGGAGATGTGGGTTCAAGCCCTGATTGGAGAACTTGGATCCCACACATGACACAGGGTGTAGCCAAAAGTTAAAAAAAAAAGTGAACACAAACAAACAAAAAACAATGATTTATGACTTCTCATGATGGCTCTGTTTTTTTTTTCCTGGCTGATCTGCACAGCTTGTAGGATATCAGTTCCCTAACCAGGGATTAAATCCAGGCCTTTGGCAGTGAGATTGTGAAATTCAAACCACTGAAACCTCCAAGGAATTCCCAGATGGCTCTATCTCTTATGGTTGATTTGGTGGTTCTCCTAATGGTCCACTTTGGGGTTCTCAAGTGGCCGTGTTCAGTTGGTGGATCTGCTGGGGCTGTCATATGGGACCCCTCAATTCTTCTTCACGTGACCTCTCCACGTGACTGCCTTGAGCTTCCTCATAGCATGGCACTCTCAAGGCGGCAGTCTAAGAGCACAAACATGGAAGCTGTTAGGCCTTTGAGAGTCTTAACCTTGGAAGCCAAACAGCATCACTTCCACCACATTCAACTGGCCCAAGAAAGTTATAGGGCCATCTAGATTCAAGAAAAGGGAAAATAGACTCTACTTGTACTCTGATGAGAGGAGTGGCAAAGTCTCACTGCAAAAGGAGTGCAGGATGGGAAAAACTGTTGTGTCCATCTTTGGAAACAGTCTACCATAGCTGCCTTCAGTTAAAAACTATCCTTAGTATGAGCCTGGGCTTCCAAATTGACGCAGTTGCTAAGAGAACACCTCAGTTGACATGCTGGTTTCTCCAGAATATATAACACTAAGACTAAACAGAATCCTGCTATCTGTCTATCAGCCTGCACCAGATGGGAAGTGCCCATCTGTTGTTCTCTGGGAATTCAAAACTGGAACCAACATGTGTTGCTTTATTCACTTACAAGCTGCTTACGGCATTGGCAGTCTAGCAGTTCCTCTTTTTAATTAACTGTGTCTGGAGCACTTATTAAATGAGATGAAGGCAGGTCTTTCCATTAACGTGGTTCCAACCTCAGCGGAAGGAAGACAATTAAATTCCTCTTGGCAGAATTCAGTCCTTTCGGATAGGGCTTTCTAAGGACATTTTTACTTTGCTGC
This sequence comes from Oreotragus oreotragus, assembly GCA_006410675.1. Classification (NCBI taxonomy): domain Eukaryota; kingdom Metazoa; phylum Chordata; class Mammalia; order Artiodactyla; family Bovidae; genus Oreotragus; species Oreotragus oreotragus. The sequence continues at coordinate 503,921 of SJYX01016922.1, forward strand.
TCTCTTAATGATGTCACATTGAATGAATTTAACAAATAATATCATTGGGAGACTTCCCTGGTAGTCCATTAGCTAAGCCTCTGTGTTCCCAATGCAAGGGGCCTGGGATAGATCCCTGGTCAGGGAACTGGATCCCACAAACTGCAATTAAGAGTTTTCATGTTTCAATTAAAGATCCCTCATGCTGCAAACCTGGCACAGTCAAATTAAAAAAAATTTTTTTGTTTGGTTTTGTTTCAGAGTACATTCCATACTTCCAAACTTTCCAAGTTTCAATGTGGTGTGATAATTAAAAGCTCAGGCTCCGATGTCAGTCTGTCTGACATCATATCTCAAGGTTGCCACCACCAGCCGAGGGACTTTGAGCAGCTACTTGACCTCTCTGACCCTTAGATCATTTTGGGGATAATATTACCCTAACTCACAGGCTTGCTGTGAACACTAATTGAAATTATACACTAAGCAGAGTTCGTGGTAAATCTGTACACAGGTCAAGAAGCCACAGTTAGGACTGGACATGAAACAATAGACTGGTTCCAAATTGGGAGAGAAGTACATCAAGGCTGTCTATTGTCATCCTGCTTATTTAACTTATATGCAGAGTACATCATGTGAAATGCCGGGCTGGATGAAGCACAAGCTGGAATCAAGATTGCCAGGAGGAATATCAAGAACCTCAGATACGCAGATGACACCACCCTTACAGCAGAAAGTGAAGAGGAACTAAAAAGCCTGTTGATGAAAAGGAAAGAGTAGAGTAAAAAGCTGGCTTAAAATTCAACATTCAAAAAACTAAGATCATGGCATCCAGTCCCATCACTTCACGGCAAACAGATGGGGAAACAATGGAAACTTTATTTTATTTTCTTGGGCTCCAAAATCACTACAGATGGTGACTGCAGCCATGAAATTAAAAGACGCTTGCTCCTTGGAAGAAAAGCTATAACCAACCTAGACAGCATATTAAAAAGCAGAGACATTACTTTGCCAACAAAGGTCTATATAGTCAAAGCTATGGTTTTTCCAGTATTCATATATGGATGTGACAATTGGACTATAAAGAAAGCCTAGCACCAAAGAATTGATGCTTTTGAACTGTGGTGTTGGAGAAGACTCTTGAAAGTCCCTTGGACTGTGAGGAGATCAAACCAGTCAATCCTAAAGGAAATCAGTCCTGAATATTCATTGGAAGGACTAGTGCTAAGCTGAAAACTCCAGGGCCACCTGATGCAAAGAAATGACTCATTGGAAAAGACCCTGATGCTGGGAAAGATGGAAGGTAAGAGGAGAAGGGGACGACAGGGCATGAGGTGGTTTGATGGCACCACTGACTTGATGGACACAAGTTTGAGCAAGCTCCGGGAGTTGGTGATGGACAGGGAAGTCTGGAGTGCTGCAGTCCGTGGAGTCGCAAAGAGCCAGACACGACTGAGCGATTGAACTGAACTGAACTGATAAATATTAGTTGGCACGGGACGTCTCTGTGGTCCAGCAGTTAAGACTCCACACTTCCGCTGCAGGGGATATGGGTTTGACCCTGTGGAACTAAGATGCCATGTGCTCTGCAGCACCACCAATACACCAAAATGAAACAAGTACTAGTTGACTGAGCCTGTGCTCTAGGGCCCACGAGCTACAACTACCAAGTCTGTGTGCTGCAATTGCTGAAGCCTGTGGCTCTAGAACCTGTGCTCTGCAACAAGAGAAGCCACCACCAGGAGAAGCCCTCACACTGAAACAAAGAGTAGCCCCAGCTCACCACAACTAAAGAAAGCCTGGGAAAAGCAGCGCAGACTCAGCGCTGCCAAAAACAAAGGCATGAATAAATCGGATAGAAACGGACAAATATTAGTAGGCAATACGCTTTTATTCTTTTGGTCTTTCCTTTGCCTGCCTCGAACGAAACCTGCTTTGTTTAACTGCAGGCTTCTCAGAATTATTCAACCACAGAGCTCCTTTATGCCGTGCCATGTGGCTTATGGCATCTCGGTTCCCCAATCACAGACTGAACTGGGCCATGGCAGTGAAAGCACCGGATCCTGACCACAGGACCACCAGGGGACTTCCTAGAACTTCCTTTTCAAGAAATACCTAAGTAAAGCAAAACATTTTGGGACACATGGCACAGAAGGATACAGCAAAGTCCAAAATTGTTCTATCAACAACTTCCCTTTTCCTGCCTTGCTTATCCTACAATTCCTCCTGTATGCAATACTTATGATGATTTTTTTAACTTTTAATTTTTATACAATTTCAAACTTAGAGAAAAGGTATAATATTAGTGCAGAAACTTTCCATATACTTTTTACCCCGATCCTTCAAATGCTTATCCATGTATCTATCTACCTACCTAACCATGCATCCATCTTTCCATCCACTGACCCATCCACCCCCACAACTATCTACCTTCTCTCTGAACTCTCCTGAGAGTGAATTGGAGAAATCTTATCCCCTTACTTCTAAATACTTAAGTGGCTTTCCAAAGAACAAGGACTTTCTCTTATATAATCAAGTTGTTCAGTTATCAGAATCACCACATTGATCTTTTCAAATAGTGAATCAGACCTGGTCATTCCCTTGATTTAGGCATCCCGGGAGTCTTCTTGTTACATTTGCTATAAAACTAGAGCTCCTTGGTGGGGATGGGATGAATTGGGAGATTGGGATTGACACATATACATTATTGATACTATGTATACAATAGATTAAGTAATGAGAACCTACTGTATAGCTCAGGGAACTCTACTCAGTGCTCTGTGGTGACCTAGATGGGAAGGAAATCCAAAAAAGAGGGGATATATGTATACAAATAGCTGAGTCACTTTGCTGTACAGCAGAAATTGATATGACATTGTAAAGCAACTATGTGTGTTAGTCGCTCAGCTGTGTCTGACTCTGCAGTTTTCGTGGACTGCAGCCCTCTAGGCTCCTCTGTTCATGGAATTCTCTTGGCAAGAGTACTGGAGTCAATTGCCATTACTACTATACGCCAATAAAAACAAAAAAATAAAAATAAAAAACCTAACGCTCCTTTCTGTGGCCAACACGACCAGCTCCTGGTCTTTTCTGAACCACTGTATACCTCACAGTCCAAGTTCCACCATGGTGGGTCCCCTAAATTGGCCAAATGGTTCCCACCCCAGGACCTTTGCACGTCCTGTTCTACTTTTGCCCAACCAAACTGTTGCTTGGCTTTCTTGTCATTCACCTCAGAGGGGTCTTCCCGGTCCACCCAATCTGACACAGGCCCCTCCCCAGCACTCCAGTCTCCAACGAGTCACTTTTCTACATCCTCTTCAGCATCCACCACCCTCGTCCTGAGGGCTCACTGCAGGCTTCTTGGCTGAGTGCCTATCTTCCCGCTGGCCTAGCATGGACTTCCCTTTCTGTTTCCTGCTCTACCCTCAGTGCCGGGAACAGTTTCCAGCATAGAGTGGGTCTCCAGTAAGTTGACTGAACGAACATCAGAACAGATGGGTAACATGTCAGGGAGTTCCAGACAGGATCTGGGTCTGCAGAGCAGCAGCCCCAGGGCAGCACAGCCCACCTCTTATAGCACTGCAGCTCTTCCTGCACCACCAGCAGCTGTGCCTTGAGCTTGTTGCGCTCCTGAAGCACGTCCCTCAGCTCCTGCAGAGTAAAGCGCGGTCGGTCGGGATCTGTCAGGTCAACCACCACTTTGTCTGGCCCCAGGTTCACCTGTAAGAAAGGATATCGCTTGAGCATTTCACCGCATGAGGATGGGCTTTCCATTCCCGAAAGGAAAGTTCTCTTGTTCTGTTACTCCAGGGACCTGATGAGGTGAGGCACCGCCTGCTGCCAAGTGTTTGGTTGATGATAAAGAGTTCTGGGAATTCCCTGGCAGTCCAGTGGATAGGACTCTGTGCTTTCATTAGGACTCTGGGCCCTGGGGTGATCCCTGGTTGGGGAACTAAGATCCTCTTTAAAATTTTTTTAAAGAAGAAGAAGCAAGAGTTCTAAGTACTATTCTCCAAGAAAGGAGCCAGGGCTTCTTGGAGAGGGGCTGAGTCTAGGGCTGGAGCAGGGAAAGTCCAAGTTTAGTCTGGAATATTCCATTGTGTAAGGGATGGAGACAAAGCAAAAGGGCATATTTTGAAGGTGCTCCTAACTGGCCAAAGTGAACCATCTGAGTAACAACATTAATAACAAGAATGGATAATAAGCCATCAAATAAAAAAAGGAGGATTCAGGAATATATAATTTTTTAATTTAATTAACTAATTAATGGGGATCTAATAGCTAATTTTATATGTCAACCTACTGGGCTAAGGAATACCCAGATAGTTGGTTAGCCCATCATTTTGAAGTGTGTGTGAAGGTGTGTTTTGGAAGAGATCAGCGTTTGATTTGGTGATCTAAGTACAGCAGAGGGATCTCCCCAGTGTGGGTGGGCATCATTAAGGGCCCGAATAGAACAAAAAGGTGGAGAGAGGGTGAATTCGCTCCCTGCTTGAGCCGGGACATCCTTCTTCTCCTGGTCTTGAGCACTGCACATCAGTGCTCCTGGTTCTTGGGATTTTGAACCGTCCCAAACTAGGACTTTTACCATCAGCCCCTGAGACAAGCCTTCCAATTTGGACTGAATTATGACACCAACTTTTTTGGTTTTACAGCTTGCAGACGTTAGATTGTGGAACTTCTCAGCCTCCATAACCACCTGAGCTGATTCCTATAATGAATATTCTCATCTACATCTATAGCTACATCTATATCTCCTGCTGCTAAGTCGCTTCAGTCGTCTCCGACCCTGTGCGACCCCATAGATGGCAGCCCACCAGGCTCCCCCGTCCCTGGGATTCTCCAGGCAAGAACACTGGAGTGGGTTGCCATTTCCTTCTCCAATGCATCAAAGTGAAAAGTGAAAGTGAAGTCTCAAACACTATTGTTCTATTTCTCTGACTAATACGCTGGGAAGGAAGGGAATCTGTACTTTACAGCAGAATGCCAATTAATATTTATTTATTTATTTGACTGTACCAGATCTTAGGTGAGGCACAGGGGATCTTTGATCTTTCCTGTATCATGCAGGATCTTATAATTGTGGCATGTGAACTGTCAGTTGCAGCAAGCTAACTAAGAGTTGCAGCATGCGGGGTCAGCATGGGGGATCTACTTCCCTGGCCAGGGATCAAACCCCAGACACCTGCACTGGGAGCACGGAGTCAACCACTGGACCACCAAGGAGATCCTTGGAATGCCAATTAATGTGTAGAAGATGATAAGAGTTAGAAAATCCTTTTGCAACCAATTTAGTAATAATTGATTAGGCAAGACTAATGAATGGATTTAAAACCACTGGACCACCAAGGAGATCCTTGGAACCCCAATTAATGTGTAGAAGATGATAAGAGTTAGAAAATCCTTTTGCAACCAATTTAGTAATAATTGATTCAGGCAAGACTAATGAATGGATTTAAAACCATTGGGTGAAAATTTGTTAGGGAACAGGATATTTTACACAGTTTCAAAGTATTTTCCCATAGGCTATTTGCGCATTACAAATGGCACAAAAGCACTCTACAAATGCAGAAATTTTGTAGACAACACCCTAACCTAGAGCTAGAAGTTAACATCACCAAACACCACCAATAACGACAAACTGAATCAGGCACCTTCTGATCCAAGACACTGGGAAGGATATAGCATCACTTGAGTGATAACCCTGCTAAACATGTATTACTTGTTTAAACATGAATCTAACTGTGAGGAGACACCAGAACAAGCTCAAGTTGAAGAACATTCTGCAGACACTGATACATACTATATTCAAAAATGTCAATGTCATGAAAGAGAAGGAAAAGCTCAGGAACTGCTCCAGACTAAAGGTGACTAAAGAGAGGTGTCCTACTTCCCTGGGGGTCCAGTGGTTAAGACTCCGAGCTCCCACTACAGGGGGCAAGGGTTCGATCCCTGTTTGGGGAATTTAAGATTCCGCATGCTTAGAGGTGCAGCCAAAAAAAAAAAAAATGAGAGAGATATTTCCTAAAGATACTGTACAACTCTATATTAGATTATGTATCAGAAAAAAAATGCTATAAAGGTCATTATTATGAATTTTGAATAGGGATGGCATTTAGATCTTAGTATTCCACCAACTTTCCCCCCTGAATTTGATCATTTATTGTGGTTACGTAACAGTATGTCTAGGAGATACACACTGAAGTATTTAGTATTTAGGGTGAAAGATCCTAATCTTTTACTAACTCTGCAGCTAACATAATGTCTGCTCAAATAGCTGGGCAGACTTTGAATGAGTAAATAATGTGTATATACATATGTGTACATGGGTGTCAATAAATACTTCAGTCTGTATATCTTTTTTTTTGGGTGGACTATGCAATATGCAGGATCTTAGTTTCCCTACATCCCGGGCAGCGGAAGCAGGGACATTTTGGTGTCTATTTCTGTTCCTTTAAAAACAATTTTATTTATTTTTGGCTGTGCTTGACTTTGTTGCTCTGCATGGGCCTTCTCTAGTCTTGACAAGTGGGAGCTGCTCCCTAGTTGCAGTGCTCCAGCTTCTCCTTGCAGTGGCTTTTCTTGTCGTGGAGCATGGGCTCTGGGCTTCAGCAATTGTGGTACGGGGGCTTAGCTGCCCCGCAGCATGTGGAGTCTTCCCAGACCAGGGATCAAACCCACATCCCCTGCATTAGCAGGCAGGCTCAACCACTGGACCACCAGGGAAGTCCCCAGTGTGTATTTCTTAAGACATACTATACACACACACAGACACACATATACACACATCTGAATACAACAACTGAATCAGGGTGAAAGGAATACAAATGTTCACTGTACTTGTCTTGCAACTCTTCCAGAGGTTTGACATTGTTTCAGACTGAAGTTAAAATGAAGCAAATGTTTGAAAACAACCTAAATGTCCACTAGCAGAAGTCTAGTTAAATAAACAGAGGCACAACCACACTCGGGAATATTCTGCAGGTGATAAAGAGAATAATGCACACCACAAAGAGAAAGGCACTGATGCCCACATTCCTCCTCTTGGACGGACAAATATCCGTGGTGTTTGAGAAAACACTGTCATAAAAGCTGTGTGGAAACGGGCTCCTTCACTGACTGCAAAGGGAGCCAATCACTTTATCCCCTTTAGAGTGCAATTTGGCAATAGTTCCTAGTGGCACCAGGCTTCTCTGGTGCCTCAGATGGTAAAGAATCCACCTGCAATGTGGGATACCCAGGTTCAACCTCTGGGTCAGGAAGATCCCCTGGAGAAGGGAATGGCAACCCACTCCAATATTTTTGCCTGGAGAATCCCATGGACAGAGGAGCCTGGTGGGCTACAGTCCATGGGGTTGCAAAGAATTGGATACAACTGAAGTGACTTAGCATGTATACATATTAAAACGTCAAATGCCTTTCCTTTGACCAGTGAGTCCACTTCCTCTACATACTAAGAGGCCAACTGGTACAGATCAGAGTAACCCACTGAGGCTTGGGCTCAGAGCAAATGATTGGAAAACAAAGGTCTTTTGATAGGAAACTGGTTAAAGCAGAGATTCTTAACATTTTTGTGTTCTACAAACCTTTTTTGGCAGGCTGGTAAAGCCCATGTGGATTCCAACTCAGAATAATGATCTTAAATGTATAAAACAAAGGCATAGGATTACAAGGAAACCAACTAAGGTAACATACACGCATCAAAATCTAAAAATAAATATGTGATCCAGAGACCTGCTCCTTCATTAAACACAATGTAGCTACAGGTCCAATAAGATACAGAACAAAAACAGAGTTTTGAGGTATGTACTACATTGTAATGGGATATGAAAACACCTGTGATTTCCATTGATGATTGTCACAGGTACTACTGATAATATTACTGTGGTTTGTTTTCTACATTCATGATTTTTTAAATTTATTTTTAATCAAAGGCTAATTGCTTTACAGTATTGTGTTGATTTCTACCAAACATCAACATGAATGCATTCACGACTGAATAAAGTGGTACATTTCATCTAGAGGCTGGTGAAAATAAAAATATAATTTCTGCCCATGCAAGTTCATGGATCTCATGGATTAGACTCATAATCTTGGGCAACAGAGGGGAGCAGGGTTCCAAGAACTCCAAGCTGAGAACCCTCAGGTTGAACAATTGATATTATTGTCCAATGGAAGTTTCCAAAAGCCATTAAAAGATGAGGAAGTAGAGATTTTGCTGGTGATCCAGTGGCTAAGACTGAGCTCCCAATGCAGGGGATCCAGGTTTGATCTCTGGTCAGGGAACTAGACCCCACAGGCCACAGCTAAAAATCCTGCATGCAACTAAGACCTGGTGCAATAAGTAAATAAATACATTAAAAAAAAAAAAAGATGAGTAAGCTCTTTATATTCTGATTTAGTACCACTTTCATGCCCTATTAAGTGAAAATAAGCAGGGCAGAACAGGGTATATCTTATCATACTGTGTGAATAACAGAAAACTATATTCATATCTGCTTGCGTTTGCATGAAGTATCTCTGGATACTTTAAGAAACCGATTGCTTAAATTTTTTCCAAGGAAGGGATGTGAGAGCTTTTCCAAGGCAAATACTTTTGTAACTTTTGAATTTTGAACTTAAATTTTAAAAAAGCAAAGGAAAAAAAATCTCACACCTATTGGGATGGCTACTATAATCAAACAAGCAAAATAAAATAACAAGTGTTGGCAGGACTTCCCTAATGGTCCAGTGGTTAAGACTCTGCGCTTTCACTGCAGGGGACATGGGTTGATCTCCTTGTGGCTCAGATGGTAAAGAATCCACCTGCAGTGCTGGATACCTGGGTTCAATCCCTGGGTTGGGAAGATCCCCTGGAGAAGGGCAAGGCTACCCACTCCAGTATTCTGGTCTGGAGAATTCCATGGACTGTACAGTCCACGGGGTGGCAAAGAGTCAGACACAACTCAGTGACTCCACTTCACTTGACTTCACAATCCCACATGGCATATGGTGTGGCCAGAAAAAAAAAAAAAAAGACAAACAAGCTTTGGTAAGGATGTGGGAAAACTGAAATTCTTGGGCACAGTTGATAGAATGTAAAATGGTGAAGTCACTATGAAAACCTGAATGGCTGATCCTTTAGAAATTAACAACAGAATTATCACATGATACAGCAATTCCACTTTTGGGTATATACCCAAAAGTCTTGATCAGTCCACGGGGTGGCAAAGAGTCAGACACAACTCAGTGACTCCACTTCACTTGACTTCACAATCCCACATGGCATATGGTGTGGCCAGAAAAAAAAAAAAAAAGACAAACAAGCTTTGGTAAGGATGTGGGAAAACTGAAATTCTTGGGCACAGTTGATAGAATGTAAAATGGTGAAGTCACTATGAAAACCTGAATGGCTGATCCTTTAGAAATTAACAACAGAATTATCACATGATACAGCAATTCCACTTTTGGGTATATACCCAAAAGTCTTGAAAGCAGGTGCTTGAAGACTGATTTATAGATCCATGTTCAGAGAAACAATATTTATACAGATCATGAGGTAGAAGCAACCCACGTGTCCACTGACAGATGGACAAACTGGTGAATCCCTACAATGGAGTATTATACAGCCTTAAAAAGGAAGGAAATTCTAACACATGCCACAACATGGAGGAACCTTGGGACATGAAGTGAAATAATAAGTCAGTGGCAAAGGAACAAAAATCATCTGATTCTACTTATATGAAGTACCTAGAATAGGTAAGTTCATAAAGACAGAAAGGAGAACAGAATTACCAGAGGCTCGGGGGAGAAGGGAAATTTAGAGTTAGTGGTTAGTGGGCACTGAATTTCAGTTTCGCAAGATGGGCATTTTGGAGAGGACGGTGGTGATGTTGCGTAATAGTGTGAATTGACTTAATGTCACTGAACTCTCTTCTGAAAAATGATTAAGATGGTAAATTTCACCTCATTTTTACCACAGGTAAAAATAGTAATTAAAAAAACAAGAAGAAAAAAAAGACAAGGGCATATTTTTATAAACTGTCTAGAGGCATTAAATATTCATTCTCTCTGCCTTTTCCCCTACGCTCGTTCTCAAGACTATGGTTTGGGAGGAAAATGTGCTATCTCATCTGGGGCTAATGAAGCTTGTCTGTTACACCCTGGGCAGGAAATGGGCCGGGCCCTGTGCAAACCACACTGTTCATGATCCATTGTGGAGTTGGAGATGACAGGAAACAAGCGCAAAATGTGAGCTGAGGGATCTTGGGCAAGTCATTTAACTGCTCTTGAATCTCCAAAGTCAGGCTACTAATGATATTCAACCATCTCATATGACAGATCCTAAAGAAGAACCTTATCTACAAATAGAATTGTCACCGTAACTAATGAGTAGGTGAAGTAAACGTGTACCAACAAAGCTACCAGGAATCTCCACTCCGCCCTGTGAATTTCAGCCACCCTGTTCCCGTTGTCCTTTCATGGCACACTTCCTGGTCTGTAATCCTGTGGGCTGGTTTGGAAGGTCTGTGTGTCTTGCTTCTCCCACTAGTTGTGAGGTTCCATGAAGGCAGGGACCTTGTCTAATTTAGCTCCATAGCTCCAGGGCCCTCCCAGTGTAGTCACTCATCAAATGGTACCACAAGTAAAGTTACAGGTCTGTACTTCAGTACTGTGTGGTTAAGACTAGCATCTCTGAGGACTTCCCTGATGGCTCAGAAGACAAGAATCTACCTGCCAGTGCAGGAGACATGGGTTTGATCCCTGGTCTGGGAAGGTTCCAGATGCCCTGGGGCAACTAAACTTGTGCTCCACAATGGGAGAAGCCGCCACAATGAGAAACCTGTGCACCGCAACTAGAGAGTAGTCCCTGCTTGCTGCAAATAGAGAAAGCCCTCAAGAAGCAATGAAGACCCAGCACAGCCAAAAAAAATAAAAACAGACTAGCATCTCTGAACTAAAATCCTGCCTCCACCTCTTACTTGCTACAAGTCCTTGGCAGATTACTTAATTGTTCTATGTCTCTGCTTCTATAAAACGGGAATAATAATAATATGAGGATTAAATGAGATAATTCACTTGAGGAAGGTTTGTGTTTTTTTTAACTGTAACTGGAGACCTACTAGAGAGTTGTGATATTAATTTAGTGAGCTGCAAAATAACTTAAAAATTCATAAAAAAGAATAGGAAAGTGTAACTGTATATCATGTTTAGTAAGGGTGCTGCTGTTTCACTTCAGTCATGTCTGACTCTGGGTGACCCCACAGACGGCAGCCCACCAGGCTCCCCCATCCCTGGGATTCTCCAGGCAAGAACACTNTGAGCTGCAAAATAACTTAAAAATTCATAAAAAAGAATAGGAAAGTGTAACTGTATATCATGTTTAGTAAGGGTGCTGCTGTTTCACTTCAGTCATGTCTGACTCTGGGTGACCCCACAGACGGCAGCCCACCAGGCTCCCCCATCCCTGGGATTCTCCAGGCAAGAACACTATTGTTTCTTGAAACTTACTGTTTCATCAGTTCTGAATATTGATGCAAAATGTAATTTTGTAAAATGGGGGTATAACATATATACAGAAATACACACTAATCTTGAATTTATAGCTTGATGATTTTTACCCTATGTGTATACCCAAGTAACCACACCCAGATTAGTTCCCTATATATTTCCTTCCTGTTCTCTCCCACTGTCCCATCCCAGGGTTACCGTCAACCTGTCTTCTATAAGTAAAGATGGGACGTTCCTGGTGGTCCAGTGGTTAAGACTCCACACTACTAATATAGGGAGCTTGGGTCTGATCCCTGGTCAGGGAACTAAGAATCCACATGCCACCGGTGCAGTCAAAAATTCTATGTATATATAAAGATTACTTTGCCTATTCTTGAATTCTATGTACAGGAGGCTCTCTTTTGTACCTGGCTTCTACCTTTCAATGTAATATCTGTGAGATTCATCCATATAGTTGTGTGTTTCGGTACCTTCTCATTGTTGTGTAGTATTCCATACCACAAGTTAAAAAAATCCATTTTTCTGTTCCATCTGGATTCCCAGTTTGACACAATTATGAATAAAACTGCCCTAGATATTCTTGTACATATTTTTCTGCGGTCATAAGCAGTAATTTCTCTATAGTTAAAATGTATGTCTTACTCCAGGTCAAAGATTCTCAAATCGTGAAACCTGGACCGAGAGCACCTGTATCATCTTGGAACCTCTGAAAAGCTGTAGATTCTAGGTCCCACTGCAGACCTACTGAGTCGAAAATTCTAGGACTGGGGCCAGCCAATCTGTGTTTTAATCACTCAAGGTGATTTTGATGCCTGCTAAAAGCTTGAAATGCCTGCTTCCCTGGTGGCTCAGAGGGTACTGAATCTGCCTGCAAAGCAGGAGGCCCAGGTTCTGTCCCTGGGTGGGGAAGATCCCCTGGAGAAGGAAATGGCAACCCACTCCAGTATTCTTGCCTGGAGAATCCCGTGGACANAGCTTGAAATGCCTGCTTCCCTGGTGGCTCAGAGGGTACTGAATCTGCCTGCAAAGCAGGAGGCCCAGGTTCTGTCCCTGGGTGGGGAAGATCCCCTGGAGAAGGAAATGGCAACCCACTCCAGTATTCTTGCCTGGAGAATCCCGTGGACAGAGGAGCCTGGCCGGCTACAGTCCATGGGGTCACAAAGAGTTGGTCATGACTGAGCCAGTAACACAGTATAGCTTGAGAACCACTGCTCAAGGTCCCCATCAACCTGTCTTCTGCAAGTAAAGATGGACTTCCCCAGTGGTCCAGTGGTTAAGACTCTGCCCTCCTCTCTTCCAGCAGGAAGCCTCTGCTTTAGAACATACTCAGTGCATGGCCCAGCACCTAGTAAGTGCTCAGTTAACGTTACCTATCATAAAGCTTCTGGGCTTCCCAGGTGGAGCAGTGGTAAAGAATCCACCTGTCAATGCAGGAGACATAAGAGATTCAGGTTCCATCCCTGGATCGGGAAGATACCCTGGAGGAGGGCATGGCAGCCCACTCCAGGATTCTTGCCTGGAAAATCCCATGGGCAGAGGAGCCTGGTGGGCTACAGTCCATGGGGCCGAAAAGAGTCGGACAAGACTGAGCAACTGAGCACACACACCACTTCTAAACTGAGGACCTGATACTCGTGGGGATTTGTTTTGAGGGGCTTGGATGTTCAAGAGGGGTAAGCGGCCCCGCTCCCACTGGGCGCTCCCTGCACCCCGCCCCCTGGGCGAGTCCCCGCCCTCCCGCACTCACCTCCGGGCCGGCGGCCGAGCCCTCTCTCCGCAGCCCCTCCACCTCCTTCCTGAGGCTGTCCCGCTCCAATCTTAGCTCCTCCACCGTCAGGTTACCTTCATTCACCAGCGTCTCCAGCATCTCCAGGACGCGGACGATCTTGAACTGCAGCTGTGTCACCCGGGGGTCACTGCCCAGGGCCATCAGCTCACGGCCCATCACGTAGGAGATGTCATATACGTCCTCGGCGGTCAGCTGTAAGGGGCTCTTGCCCAGAGCCCTCTCGGGTCCCGCCTCGTCCTCCTCCTCTTCCTCTTCTTCCTCTCTCGAAGGGGGCTCCTCCATGGCGGCCCAGACCCCTACAGCCTCCGGAGCTGCTTTCTCAGAGTCTGCGAACGTTCAACTTCCTCCCGGCACAGAAAACTTTCCGCTGGGTCGAGGACCCTGCCGGGCCCGGGGGCGGGGGAATGTGGCCTAGAAGCGGCCAATCAGCGCCGCCGAGGGGTGGGCTCGGGAGGTTGGGGGCGTCTGTAGAGGCCACGCAGCGCGCCTCGCAGGCCGGTGATCCCGGTGCACCATCCACCCCGAAGCCCGTGCAGGAGTGCGGGTTCCAGGATACCGTTCGGGGCACGAAAGGACTAGAGGAAGAGAGGGAGGGGAGAAGAGGAACTGAGAGGTTAAAGGGTGACTGTGATCGCTCCCAGTCCGGGAGCGGCTGCAGACCAGGGGGAGGGCAGCGCCCCCCAGCTCCGCCCCTTGGTTACGGCGACCGCGGAAGCCGGGTTTCCACGGAGACGGGGGCGGGGTTTCCACCGCAGCCTGGGAAAGAGGCTAAAAAAGAGCACAGCTTTTCCCTTGCTGCACTCGGGCCTTCCAACCGTAGAATTTGCATGATATGTGGAGGCAGATCCGGTTTCTGAGAGTATTTTCTGCAATAAAGCAGGAAAACAGCAGTAGGTGGCACCTCCAGCAAGTCCGGAGATCTGGACTGTGTAGAGCTTTCAGGCCCATTGTCACGCGGACCTGTAGCATCTGACCATCAGTAAACTGGAGATTTCCCTGCGATGTGCACCTGGCCCTCTCCTGGGATCCTCCACTTGTCCAGCGTGTGGCCTTGGAAATTACTTAACTCCTCCAAACCTCACTTTCAGTTCAGTTCAGTCGCTC
>SJYX01016922.1:528445-602050 GCA_006410675.1 Oreotragus oreotragus
TTTTTTTTTTTTTTTAACTTAGGTGAAATGTTTATTCAGGGTGGTGAGTAGAGGATGGGGGGTGTGGGGAGGAATGCAGTTGGATGGGTAAGGGAAACATTAAAGGAGACTAAATCTTCCAACCTACTCTCCAGGGCAGCTCTTGTTCCACCCTGGAAGGCAACAATACACTCCACATGAAGCCTGTCTCTTATACACATCTGGTGGGGGTGGGGTGGGTGGAGGGGGATGAGAAGTGACTGCTAATGTGGACAGAGCTTCTTTCCAGGGTGATGAAAATGTTCTAAAATTAGATAGTGGTGATGGTTGTACAACTCTGTGAATATACTAAAAAGCACAGAACATCATTCTTGGAATGTAGATTTCTCAGAACAATGCTATCAGAAAGAACTAAATATGACTACCTTTCTTCCTTTCTTACCTTTAGAATTCGCAGCCACCAGTGCTGGTATGAATCTCTTCTCCACCACTGTCCCTTTCAAAGTTTCTTCTGCCTTGAAACTTCTCTAGAAATTCATCCTCTGAGGTGCCATATCTTCCCTCCTTTGTTACACAGTGAAACCTAGTAAATGACACTTTTAGAATGTAAAAATGTCTTCCAGTGAGTATCTAGGCTTTAGATATTTTTTAAAAAAGATTCTTTTGTTCATTCATTTAACCATTTATTTACTGAGCACCTACTATGTGCCAAGACTGTAGCACAGTCATCAAGAGGGCTGTGAAGTTAAGTAGTCTTTGACTTGAACCTCACAATTGTTATTTGCTGGTATGTAAGTTAGATGCCCTAATCGATCCAAATCCCCATTTTCTACAGTCAACATGGAAAAATAAAAGTATTCCCCCAAACTTGGTGTGAAGATTAGATGAGATAAGGTGCTGACAAGTGCCTCATCCAATGTCTAGCATATCAGAAGCATCAGTGGATCTTAGCTCTTATTATTACAAAGTATTAATGATCTTAACTCTTGGATCCCTCATAGAATTGGAACAATCTGTTGGTAGATAATCATGACCTACCCCCCTCCATTGGGAAATTATGAAAACAATTCTGAGTTACAGCTGTTAAAACACAAAAATCAGGGACTTCCCTAATGGTCCCTTGGCTAAGACTCCATGCTCCCAGGGCAGGGGGCCAGGGTTTGATCCCTGGTCAAGGAACTAAATACCACGTGCTGCAGCTAAGAGAGTTCTCATGCCGCAACAAAGACTGCTGCTGCTGCTGCTGCTAAGTCACTTCAGTCGTGTCCGACTCTGTGTGACCCCATAGACGGCAGCCCACCAGGCTCCCCCATCCCTGGGATTCTCCAGGCAAGAATACTGGAGTGGGTTGCCATTTCCTTCTCCAATGCATGAAAGAGAAAAGTGAAAGTGAAGTCGCTCAGTCTGTCCGACTGTTAGCGACCCCATGGACTGCAGCCCACCAGGCTACTCCGTCCATTGGATTTTCCAGGCAAGAGTACTGGGGTGGGGTGCCATTGCCTTCCCCGCAACAAAGACTGAAGATGCCTCAAATAAGACCTGAAGCAATGAAACACATTTTTTAAAAATTCAACTGAGTAAAGTTGAAGAACTCAATGGCTTTATTTGATGAGTCATGAATTAGCATCCTATCCAGCAAACAGAAAATAGTTCCAGAGTAGCTGTACAAAATAGAAGATTTTTAAAAGCAGAAAGAGGGGATAAGACCAGGAAGTCATGAACAAAATAAAGGATTATTTTCGGTAAGGCTACCTTCCTTCAGGGGAAAGGTGGGGAATCTATCAAGCAGATTACTAGGGATGATCAGCAAATTCCAGACTGATTGGTTTAAAATCCCACCTCTTGGAGAGGCTGAAACTGAAATGAGATATTAAAGTTTTTATTTTTGCCATGGAACTTAGCACAGGTGATTCCATTTGGGGCCTGTTTCTTTTTTAAGCCCGCGGAGGTTCTTAAAGTGTGCTTCGTGTGCTCCGGAGACCAGCAGCATCAGCGTCACCTGGAAACTTTTGAGAAATGCAAATTCTTGAACCACTGAATCAGAAACATTGATGTGGGCCCCAGCAGTCTGTGTTTTACCAAGTCCTCTAGGTAATTCTGGTGCCGTGTGTGTGTGTGTTAGTCGCTCAGCTATGTCTGACTCTTTGCAACCCCATGGACTGCAGTGGGCCAGGCTCCTCTGTCCATGAGACTCTCCAGGCCAGATTTACTGGAGAGACTAGCCATTCCCATCTCCAGGAGATCTTCCCAACCCAGGGATCAAACCTGGATCTCCCACATTGCAGGCAGATTCTTTACCAACTGAGCCACCAGGGAAGAAAGGATTACTATTTTTATAAACTACTTTTATCTCCAAGATGTGAAGTACAAGAAACTCCCTAAGTTCATGTTTGGGAACAAGATATGAATTGGGTTATCAACACACATAGACTGTCTACAACAAAGCTTTTCAAAAAGTCCCAATGATATATCACTATACAAAGTTTTAAAAATAATTTCAAAAACACTCATCCCCTGAGATGCACTTTCTTCCCCCTCTGCCTTTAAGTAGAAACCAAACTGACTGCAAAAAGGCGTGAAACTAAGGTCATGCCCTATGCATGGTTAAAGGAAAAAGTGACGGGGGAATCAAAAGTAGTGGGTGGGTCACGTTTTATAAAAATGGAACCTAAGTTTCTGGGGATTAATTCCACCCACAGGAAATATCTAGTGGTCCTATTTTGGTACATCAAGCAGAGTAAATATGCTCTTCTGATTACCTGCAACATCACTAACTTCCTGAGTGGCTCATTCAGTATGTCTTTCTTCCTGTTCTCTAAATTATGTTCAGGTCTTAAATCCTGCACAGAAACAGCAAGGATTTGAGAGATCTCCCAGTTTGGTTTAAATGCCTGCAGTTCTGGGTCAGTGACTTCATCTCTCTGAGTTGAAGTTCTTTAGAAAAGAATTTGGTTGAAGGAAGGGTGGTGCCTGGAGCACTTGTTTTCAGCTGGTGTTTGCAGAACACTTTTTTTTTTTTTTTTAACTTAGGTGAAATGTTTATTCAGGGTGGTGAGTAGAGGATGGGGGGTGTGGGGAGGAATGCAGTTGGATGGGTAAGGGAAACATTAAAGGAGACTAAATCTTCCAACCTACTCTCCAGGGCAGCTCTTGTTCCACCCTGGAAGGCAACAATACACTCCACATGAAGCTGTTGAAAGAATGAAGTGAACTTAGCTCAGTGCCTAGCAGGGGATGCTAAATGTTTGCTTTAAGATAGTATCGGTGTGGTGGCGATCATGTTGAAATGTACATGAATAGCGAATATAATACTGTACACAAAGAACTAACATAGTGTTGTAGGTCAGTTATGCTTCAAAAACAAACAGGAACCTCCTTGGTGGTCCAGTGGCTAAGACTCAAGCTTCCAATGCAGTGGGCCCGGGTTTGATCCCCAGAGAACTAAGTCCCACATGCTGCAGCTAAGAGTTTGCATGCTGCAACTAAAGACCTCACATTCCACAACTGAGACCAGGCGCAGCCAAATAAATATATAAAATTTAAAAAATAAATATTTAAAAAACAAATTCATAGAAAAATAGATCGGACCTATGATTAACAGAGGTGAGGAATCAGGGTGGGCAAACTGAATGGAAGCAGTCAAAATGCACATATTTCCACTTATTATTAGCTCAGCTGGTAAAGCATCTGCCTACAGTGCAGGAGACCTGGGTTTGATCCCTGGGTCAGGAAGATCCCCTGGAGAAGGAAATGGCAACCCACTCCAGTATTCTTGCCTGGAAAATTCCGTGGGGTCGCAAAGAGTCGGACACGACTGAGCGACTTCACTTCACTCATTAATTAATTAAGATAAATTAGTACTAGGGGTGCCTGTTATATCTGAAGGTTATTAAGAGAGTAATTCCTAGAAATTCTCATCACCAGGAAAAATGTTTTCTTTTTTTTTTTTTATTTTGTATCCATATGAGATGATGAATGTTCACTAAACTTACTGTGATAATCATTTCATGATAGACATAAATCAGATCATTATGCTGTACACCTTGAACTTATATAGTGCTGTGGGTCAGTTATCTCAATAAAACTGGAAAAAGAAAAAAAAACAAAAACACCTTGCATTAGTGTGAAACTTATATAGAAATCTCTAGTACGGTAGTTCTTGTTGTCCTCCAGATCTTCAGCTTGGTTGGTAAAGCATTTCACTGTATAATTATCTTGTATATAATTACATTTTAATCATATATTTAAAATTTGGCAGTCATGGAGATAACCTTTCAGATGACCCTCCAAGAGGCCATCAAATAAATGAAAAGGTGAGCTCAATACGAATTGTAGGGGGCACAGGTTCGATCCTTGTTTAGGGAAATGAGATCCCTCATGTTGCACAGCCCTCCCCCCAACCTCCAAAAAGATGCTTGACATCATAAATAAATGCAAATAAAAACTACAAGGAAATATCACCTCACATCTATGAGAATGGCTTTTATTTAAAAATACACACTCACACAAAAAACAGAAAATAACAAGTGTTGGCCAGGACATGGAGAAATTGGAACTCTTGGGAATATAATATGGTGCAACCACTGTAGAAAACAGTATGGAAGTTCCTGAAAAAACGAAAAATATTTAGAATAACGTTATGATCCAGTCATTCCAGTTCAGGGTGTGAGTGCGTGCTCAGTCATGTCTGATTCTTTGTGACCCCATGGATGTAGCCCATCAGGCTCCTCTGTCCATGGGATTCTCCAGGCAAGAATACTGGAGTGGGTTGCCATTTCCTACTCCAGAGAATCTTCCCTATGCAGGGATTGAACCTGACTCTCTTGAGTCTCCTACATTGGCAGGTAGATTCTTTACCACCACGCCACCTAGTATACAGCCTAATTAGAGAGAGAGAGAGAGAAAACTGACGCCAGAGGACTTAAAATATATTTGTTAAAGCAAACATTTCAGCTGGTTTTCCTTCTTTGAAGAGTTAATAGAAATGTGTCAAAGAATATTACCAAGGAGCTAAAGGGGCTCCTTTCCTCTCCTCCTCACAATTAAGTCAGGTCAAGAGATTTGTATTCAAAAGGATAAGACAATATAATCTCAGAAACAACTTTCTAAGAACCTAAAGGAGAAAATCTTTATTGGCACTCTAACCAATAACCCCACCGGCACGTCACCTCCTGTCAGTTCCCTTTGAGTTGTGATGCTTGATTTTTCCCACCTTTGCATCTAATGACTGCTGTGCCTTAGAGTACCAGGGACACATGGATCTGTGATAACAGCTTACTCTACAAAATGCACTTCACCTCGTAGGAACAGACATGCACCAAAACTTGGGTCATCATTTAAGTGAACAAATTCACTCCCAACATTTAAAAGCTCAACTCCATTTTTCCACTCATTAAAAACAGTTAACATTAGCTTTCCTCCTACCGTTTATTCCTATGGCATAGGCGATTTAAAGGGATAGAAAAGTACATATTCCAAAAGAATTGAAAGCAGAATATAGAAGAAATATTTGTACAACGACGCTGTACATGCGTGCATGATAAGTCATTCAGTTGTGTCCGACTCTTTGTGAACCCATGGACTGTAGCCTGCCAGGCTTCTCTGTCCATGGGGATTCTCCAAGCAAGAATACTAAAGTGGGTTGTCATGCCCTCCTCCAGGGGATCTTCCTGACCCAAGGACCATACCTGCTTGTCTCCTGTGTTGGCAGGCAGGTTCTTCACCCCTAGCACCACCTGGGAAGCCCAATCATGTTGTATGTGGCAGCATTATCACAACAGCCAAGAAGTCTAAGCAACCTAAGGGTCCATCACCAGATAAATGGATAGAAAAAATGTGATCTATCCATACTGTGGGATGTTAATCAGCCTTAAAAAGGAGGGAATTGTGAGCATTGATGAACCTCGGGAACATTAAGTGAAATAAACTGGTCATGAAAGAATATTTTATGATTCCACTTACATGAGGTACTTAAGAATAGTCAGAATCATAGAGACAGAAAGTAGAATAGTGGTTGCCAGGGGCTGGAAGGAAGGAGAATAGAGAGTAATTGTGTAATGGGAACAGAACTCCAGTCTTGCAAGATGAAAAAGTTTTGGAGATTGGTTGCACAACAACGTAAATATACTTAACACTACTGAACACATTTAGAAATGATTAAGACAGTACATTTTATATATTTTAAAAAATATTTTATTTCCCTGCATCGGATCTTAGTTGCAGTATGTGGGATCTAATTCCCTGACCAAATATTGAACCTGGGCCTCCTGCATTGGGAACACAGTCTTAGCCACTGGATCACCAAGAAAGTCCCCATCACATCCTTTTAAAGGTTCGTGTTAGTGACTTATACTGTTGATGTTGACCTCAGTCAGCTGGCTGCAGCAGTTTTCGTCAGGTTTCTCCACTGTAAAGTTACTCCTCTTTCTCTCTTTTCCATATTGCAGTCTTTGGACAAAAGTCACTATGCCCAACCCAGACTTAAGAAATGGGCACTTTCCCTCCACAGTATTGAGAGAGGAGTTGTCTAGAGACACAATTTGGGGTTCTGCATGGGAGATGTGTTTCTTTTACTCAGTTTATTTAACCATTTATTTATATCAGTATAGACCCATAGATTCTTGTTTTATATTTTGGGTTCTACTATAACACTGTTTTGTTGCTGGAATTGTTCCTCTGTGGCTACTGGGAGTTCTGTGTCCCTCTGATGTCCTTATCAGTGGATCTTTTGGTTTGTTTTTAGCACTTCTTTACTTTCTGGTATTACCAGTTCCTCCAAGTTCATCTTACGTATTTCTTGCCCCAGTCCTAGAACTAGCCATTTTTCCAAGGTGCTCTGATTCCTTTTATTGGAAGACATTAAAAACCAAGATCTAGGTGCTAGGTTGTGTTCATTGCTACTGGAGTGCAAACTTACACTTAAAACTTTTATTGTGGTAAAACACTTATAAAATTTACCATTTTAACTATCTCTGAGTGGACAGTGCAGTGGCACTAAGTACATTCACAATGCTCTGTAACCATCACCATCCATTCCCAGAACTTTTCATCAGCCCAAACTGAACCTTTGTGTTCATAAAACAGCTCCCCTTCCTCCAACCCTCAGCCCCTGGTAACGACCATTCTACTTTCTGTCTCTATGAACTTGACTATTCTTTCAGTCAGTTCAGTCACTCAGTTGTGTCTGGCTCTTTGCAACCCCTGGCGAAGCACGCCAGGCCTCCCTGTCCATCACCAACTCCCAGAGTTTACCCAAACTCATGTCCATTGAGTTGGTGATGCCATCCAACCATCTCATCCTCTGTCATCCCCTTCTCCTCCTGCCCTCAATCTTTCCCAGCGTCAGGGTCCTTTCAAATGAGTCAGCTCTTCGAGTCAGGTGGCCAAAGTATTGGAGTTTCAGCTTCAACATCAGTTCTTCCAGTGAACACCCAGGACTGATCTCCTTTAGGATGGAGTGGTTGGATCTCCTTGCAGTCCAAGGGACTGTCACTAATATAAATGGAATCATAAAATATTTGTTCTTTTGTGTCTGGCTTATTTTACTTACCATGTCTTTCAGGTTCATCCAAAGTTGCAGTTATCAGAATTTCCTTCCTGTTTAACAGTATTCCGTTGCATGTATATAACACACACACTTTTAAATATGAAATTTTAAACCACAGATACTGCTCATTTTTTTCTAGCAGCTTTCCCTTCACCCCAAATTTAATTTTCCTTCCTCAAAATATAGAACTAATATATCACTATCTTAATGTATCAGTTCGAGTTTGGATGGGAGTTCAAATAGCAAGAGTACAAAAACCACATTATCTGAAATCTACCGGATTCTTGAGTTTCGGATAACAAACATCAAAAGTTCAAAACCTAAGGAATGCTTGCTGTTGTTTAGTCGCTATGTCTGACTTTTTTTGCAAACCCATGGACTATGGCAATCCACTCCAGTATTGCCTGGAAAATCCCATGGACAGAGGAGCCTGTTAAGCTATACAGTCCATGGGGTCGCAAAGAGTCGGACACAACTGACCAACTTTACTCATGGACTATAGCCTGCCAGGTCCTCTATCCATGGGGTTTCCCAAGCAAGAATACCAGAGTGTGTTGCCATTTCCTTTTCCAAATACTGCTCATTAAAAAAAAAAAAAAGTGTACCACTAAAAAAAAGTCTTCAAGGAATTGTTACAATATTGTTTCTGCTTTGTTTTGGCCATGAGGCACGTGAGATCTTAGCTCCCTGACCAGGGACGGAAACCGCATCCCTGCATTGAAAGGTGAAGTCTTAACCACTGGACTGCCAGGGGCGTGCCCTGATGATTTTTTTTTTTTTTTTAACTCAATATATTACTATAAAGAAAGCTATAGCCATTCAGGGCCTATGCTTCACCTACATAATAAAGATTCAAAAAATACTAAGTAACAGTAATACATCCTTATTTGTTGGTGATTGGCTTACCTTCTAAGAATAAGACTGGAATCAAAATGAGGTCAGCTGTTGGCAGGTATGACCCACTTGGAAGAATTAATGAGTGGCTGAAGAAATCACAAGACATTCATCAAGAAAAGCACAACTGTATCAAGACATTTCAAGTTGTACCACAAGTCGTAACCTACCCGAATATATTATTAACCTAACAAACAAAAAACCTAATGAACCACACATCTATCGGTTCTATACAGATTTACTGATTGCAAGGCCCTCCCTTCCCCCTCCCACGGCCAGGTTTTAAATCTAGTCTTCTTAACCGTAAAGGCAGGGGTCCTAAAAGAACCGTTTGGGAACTTGCAACAACAACAACAAAAAAAGCAAATTTTCAGAGATCCTTCGATTCATAGATCGCTATGGGCGCCAGGGAAAGGCATTTAAACGAAAAGTCTCCAAACTCACTTTCTTTTTAAAACTTAAAATTTATTTAATTGGAGGATAACTGCTCTACAATAATGTTAGAAAAACTCTGGCAAAAAATACGTACAATGTCGCCCTATGAACCGGCACACGCATTTTCTGAGGCGGGGGGGGGAAACCGTTAACATGAATCGAATTCTCAAAGTTGGTCTTAGAACTAAAACTCTGCGCTGAAACATCTCGTACGGAAATTCAGCGGCTTCCAGTCAACTAGCTGCACTTTCGTTAGCTGTTCAATTCAGCATTTTTTAATCTTCATGAAAAATTTTAGAAAAGCGGAAATTTCACTCTCTTCGGAAACGATACGCCTTTGATGCTCAATGCTTGTGATTAAATTTCCTACAATAAAAGGAAAGACGGAAATCGGGCCTGTGACGAATCTGCTGCTTCAGATGTTAAGGTCCGGTCGGTCTAAGAAGACTCTTCCGTCGCGACGAGCTCGGCNAAAAAAAAAAAAAAGATAGCCAATGAAGATCACCAGATATATTCAAAAGAGCTCTGATTTTTAGTAACATATTTCGGCATTGGCTCTAAAGCTTCACAGAGGTAGTCACATTATTAGCAGGATCTGATTTATTCCAGCAGATTCACATAAGTCAGTTATCATGTGTCAGACTTAACCTTACCTACACTCTTTAAAAAAAGAGAGAGAGATCTTGTATCAGATGAATGGACGACTGTGTGCTTGCTGGACTCAAATTACCATTGCAGTCAATATGCAACCCTTAAAGCATAAATAGATTATCAGCTAGAGAACTGAGAAGAAACCCTGTCTTCCTTTTGAACTGAAGCGCCTGAGGCTGGGTCACTGTCATTTTGACTTTGCTACCTGTGTATTGCATTCAGAGCACCATTTTCCCTTGTAGCTTTTTTTTTTTTTTAAGTCCTTATGCTTTAGTAATGCACACTGAGATATTTACAGATGAATGATATAATATCTTGAATTAGTTTCAGAATAATCTGGGAGGGAGATGTGAGTGGGGGGGGCACAGATGAAATAAGATGCGTCAGGTGTGGGTCATAGTTGGAGCCGGGTGAGAAATTCATGGAGGGTTACGCCATTGTTTATGTTAGTATGTGTTTGAAATTCTTGGTAGTCAGAGGTTTTTGTTTTCTTTTTAAAAAATTATTATTGGCCACTCTGCTTACAGGGAAGATCTTAGTTCCCTGACCAGGGATTGAACCCCTACCCTGGCAGTCCTAACCACTGGACCACTTGTAAAGAGTTTCTTAAAACCCCCTTTTCCATAGAAGTTCCCAGGCTGATTTTCCTAGGATTGTTTTAAAGTTTCTGAAAGGCAAGCCTGGATTTTGATTCTGGATTTTGATCCATATTGCCACATTAAAAGAGTTCATACATGCCCTACTATGGCTAAGCTGGATAATAAATGTATGCCTCATAATAAATGTATGCCTCAGACCCCGGCATGTTGTCTTCCCCGGTCGGGGGGTGGGTGAGAGCACCCTGGAGGCCCACTGCCCGGCTGCGATCCTGTCTCCCCTACTTTGCAACTGGGAGGCCTCAGCCTTTGCTTCCTTCCCTGTTGGAAGAAGGGATTTAAAATAGTATCCACTTAATGGGGTTGTTGGAAGGACTGAAGGTGGAGCTCTTAGTAGGTGCAGCTACATAAACTTGCTTGCTGTGCCCCTCCTTAGAACATGAATGATTGGATGCCCATTGCCAAGGAGTATGACCCACTCAAAGCTGGCAGCATTGATGGCACCGACGAAGACCCGCATGACCGAGCCGTCTGGAGGGCGATGCTGGCACGATACACCCCCAACAAAGGCGTCACGGGGGACCCCCTCCTCACCCTGTTTGTGGCGAGGCTAAACCTGCAGACCAAAGAGGAGAAGCTAAAGGAGGTGTTTTCCCGCTACGGGGACATCCGGCGGCTGCGGCTAGTGCGGGACTTGGTCACAGGCTTTTCGAAGGGCTACGCCTTCATCGAATACAAAGATGAGCGTTCTCTGCTCAAAGCTTACCGGGATGCTGACGGCCTGGTCATCGACCAGCACGAAATATTTGTAGACTACGAGCTGGAGAGAACTCTCAAAGGGTGGATTCCTCGGCGACTCGGAGGAGGTCTGGGTGGGAAGAAGGAATCTGGGCAGCTGAGATTTGGGGGGCGGGATCGGCCTTTTCGCAAACCCATTAACCTGCCGGTTGTGAAAAATGACCAGTTCCGAGAGGGGAAGAGGGAGAGGAGGGAGCGGTCTCGGTCCCGAGAAAGACACTGGGACTCCAGGATGAGGGACCACCATGACAGGGGCCGGGAGAAAAGGTGGCAGGAGAGAGAACCAGCCAGGGCATGGCCAGAAGGTGACTGGGAGAGAGAGAGGGACTTCAGAGATGACAGGGTCAAGGGGAGGGAGAAGAGGGACAGAAGCAAGTAGACCATCCCTCCCCCCTTCCTCCCCAAACCCAAAGGAAAGTGCAGGACCAGTAAGGGTGCAGGGATACCGCACTGCCTCTGTACAGAGTCTAAGTCCAGTGGCTGAATAAAACTTACTGATGAAAACAGAACAAAACCTTTCCAATGATAATGGGTTGGGTAAGCTTTCTTTTGGCTGTGGAACCCAGTTTCAAGCTGAACACGCTGCTATTGTATGAATTTTCTCTTCTTCTTCTTACGAGTGTGTGTTAGTTGCTCAGTCACGTCTGACTAAGGCTTGCAACCCCACGGACTGTAGCCTGCCAGGCTCCTCTGTCCATGGGATTTTCCAGGCAAGAATACCGGAGTGGGTTGCCATTTTCTCCTGCAAGGGGATCTTCCCGACCCGGGGATCGGACTTGGATCTTCTGCATTGCAGGCGGATTCTTTACCATCTGAGCCCCCAGGGAAGCCCCTCTTCATCTTACAGTTTTTTCAGTTTTTATTATTTTTAAAAATCTTTTGCCACACCTCATGGAACGTGAAATATTGGTTACCAACCAGGGAACCCGGGTCCCTTGTATTGCCAGCATAGAATCTTAATCACTGGACTACCCTGTTTTTGTTTTTGGGCTTATGAGCAGCTTGCCGGGATCTTAATTCCCTGACCAGGGATTGAACCCGGGGGCCCTCAGCAGTGAGAGTGCAGAGTTCTAACCATTGGATCTCTAGGGCATTCCCTTCATCTTACAGTTTTCAGTTCAG
This sequence comes from Oreotragus oreotragus, assembly GCA_006410675.1. Lineage (NCBI taxonomy): Eukaryota > Metazoa > Chordata > Mammalia > Artiodactyla > Bovidae > Oreotragus > Oreotragus oreotragus. The sequence goes on from SJYX01016922.1 coordinate 540,467, forward strand.
TTCAGTTCAGTCGCTCAGTCGTGTCCGACTCTTTATGACCCCATGAATCGCAGCACACCAGGCCTCCTTGTCCGTCACCAGCCCCCAGAGTTTACCCAAACTCATGTCCATCGAGTTGGTGATGCCATCCAGCCATCTCATCCTCTGTCGTCCCCTTCTCCTCCTGCCCCCAAACCCTCCCAGCATCAGGGTCTTTTCCAATGAGTCAACTCTTCGCATCAGGTGGCCAAAGTATTGGAGTTTCAGCTTCAACATCAGTCCTTCCAGTGAACACCCAGGACCGATCTCCTTTAGGATAGACTGGTTGGATCTCCTTGCAGTCCAAGGGACTCTCAAGAGTCTTCTCCAATACCACAGTTCAAAAGCATCAATTCTTCGGTGCTCAGCATTCTTCACAGGCCAACTCTCACATCCATACATGACCACAGGAAAAACCATAGCCTTGACTAGACGGACCTTAGTCGGCAAAGTAATGTCTCTGCTTTTGAATATGCTATCTAGGTTGGTCATAACTTTCCTTCCAAGGAGTAAGCGTCCTTTAATTTCATGGGTGCAATCACCATCTGCAGTGATTAAGGACCTGTTATTTGATAAGCTTGAGAAACAGTTTTGTAGTCGCCATCATCTGTACAGAAAGACCTGTGTAAGGAACCATCACTCATTTAATTTGGTAGCAGAGAGCTTTGTTTTGATTTTTTTCTCCCATCTATTGGAAATGACCTTTTTGAAGTGTAGCAAAAAGAGGTGATGCCTGGAAACCATTTGCACTGATCTGTGACTCTCAGGAACCTGAGTCTGGTCAGGATCGAAGTTATATCTTTTCCATCTTTATGTCCATAGTGCATGGGTTTGGTTAAGTGAAATTAAAAATAGGGTAGAAAAGTGAATCCAAGGAGTTCGTCCAGAGACAGAGAACCAAAAGCCAGTCCTAGCAGTGTTCTGGGTCAGTGGCCAGCTTTTCCTGAACAAACTCCATTCTCCAGCCGAGTGCTGACTGCTTTTTTCCCCCTTTCCTTTTTTGGTGGGGTGACTGGCATTTAAAATGAAAAACCAAAGTTGCAGGGCTGTGAGGCTATGGACAATGGCAATCTTCCAGCCCTTGGAAGAGAGAAAGTTCAAGAGAAGTGAGAGTGAAATGAAAGTGAAATCCACGAAAGGTCAGTATCTAGCTCTAATGGACTGATTTGCCTTTCCCCTTCAACCATCTGGCCTCTGGTTTGTTTAAAAGCTGGATATATTGACCTTAACTTCTGAGGACTTCGAATAAGTGCCATACTATTCCTATGGTTTTCAAGAAACTGACATTTAACATTTTTGTTTTATCCATGACTGTATCTTTGAAAGTTCTTAAAATGCAGGATGTCTCATGCAGAAATGTCTGATTTATTATCAAGATTCACACATTCATTACTAGGTTTTTGCATCAGGAGTATGAATCTCATTGTTACATTGGGGACCTATAATATCTTAAAATTACTGTTAGTTATTAGAACTGTTTTAGAAAAATATACCTTTTCTCGATTTCCAGTGCAATAATTTACAGTCTCCCAAATCTCAACCATCTTGCAGGAACACCTTTCTTATTTCACCCACATTTCATTTTAAACATCTTTCTGATTTCACCCACATTTCATTTAAAACATCTGTTATGGGCTAGAGTTAGAGTTAGCAGGTATATTAGGTAAACGAGAGATCCCCATCCAGGAACATGAATTGTGAAATGGCTTCAGAAGTAACACATCCAGTGGCAGTGTTTTGTTTCATTCTAATTTTTATCTTTTGACTGTGCCACACAGCATGTGGGATCTTAGTTCCCCAACTAGGGATCGAACTTTCACCCCCTGCATTGGAAGCACGGAGTCTTAAGCACTGGACCACCAGGGAAGTCTCCAGTGGCAGTGTTTCCATAGCCTAAGCTGGTATTTATCAACCCTGAGTACCAGGACATGAATGGGTAAAAAAAATATATACACTCAGACTCTGCCTCTAGACATTTGGGTTTAGTCTTGTATCAGCCCTGATAACTTAAAAAAAAAGTAGGACTACCTCCCTTTCCCCCCTCTGCCCCACCCTGGCAGGGACTGTAGCCATCGACGTGGCAAAAGCCGACTCCCTCTGACCCAGCAGTTCTGCTTCTAGTTTGTTCTGCAGGCCGATGTACAAGTATGAAAGTGTGCAGTGCTGTTGTAGGAAAACTGGAAGCCATCTGTCCACCCGTGGGCCTGGACAAACAAACACATTACACTCTGTATGGTTGACCAGGGTTCCTCAGTACTGGCATTGACATTTGGGGCTGGAATATTCTTTGGTATTGGGTGCTGGGCTATGCATTGTAGGATATTTAGCAACATCCCTGGGGCCTACCCAGGATGGATGACAGCACCCACACCAGCCCCCGCAACCCAGTTGTGACAACCAAAATTGTCTCCAGAGAGTGCCAAATATCTCGGGGCCAAAATCACCCTTGGTTGAGACTCAATGGCTCTTATACTGCTGTGGAGTTATATCTAGGGTATTCTACGGAATGAAAAGTACAGAAGGACGTGTGTATCATATGCTGCCATTTATGTAAAATGAACAGAAATATATGTTTTTTACATGACTGCATTACTTTTTCAACAAAAGTCCGTCTAGTCAAGGCTCTGGTTTTTCCAGTGGTCACGTACAGATGTGAGAGTTGGCCTGTGAAGAAAGCTGAGTGCCGAAGAATTGATGCTTTTGAACTGTGGTGTTGGAGAAGACTCTTGAGAGTCCTCTGGACAGCAAGGAGATCCAACCAGTCCATCCTAAAGGAGATTGGTCCTGGGTGTTCACTGGAAGGACTGATGTTGAAGCTGAAACTGCAATACTTTGGCCACCTGATGCGAAGAGCTGACTCATTGGAAAAGACCCTGATGCTGGGAGGGTTTGGGGGCCGGAGGAGAAGGGGACGACAGAGGATGAGATGGCTGGATGGCATCACCGACTCAATGGACATGGGTTTAGGTGGACTCTGGGCATTGGTGATGGACAGAGAGGCCTGGCGTGCTGCAGTCCATGGGGTCACAGAGTCGGACACGACTGAGCAACTCAACTGAACTAATGTATATTTATAAATTATTTCAGGGAAAACACTTAGGAAACTACCAACACTGGTTACCCCAGGGAAGGGCAGTCAAACGTGATGGGGGGGGTAGTTTGATGGGGGATCAGTTTTGTTGTTGAGTTGCTCAGGTGTGTCTGACTCTTTGCAACCCCCTGGACTATAGCCCGCTGGGCTCCTCTGTCCATGGGATTTCCCAGGCAAGACTGCTGGAGTAGATTGCCATTTCCTCCTCCAGGGGATCTTCCTGACCCAGGGGTCAAACCCGAGTCTCCTGCAATGGCAGGCTTTTATACTCTCTGAGAGTAAACTCCAGTAGTTCTAATGGCAGTCAGGTTGGAGAACCACTACTATAAACCAACATTATCCTATCTGATTATTTTTCTTAGTGATCTGTAAACAGAGTTCATGTAGATTCTGTAAACCAACCTGATGATTTCTTAGCACAACACAGTAAAATGTGCAGTAAGCAGCCCAGTCAGATGTCCTTGAGTGCTCTGTTGGCAAATGGTATCTTTCAAGTCTTGCACCCTAGGTACCCCGTTGGGTGGAGAAAAAGCATTATTTGGGCAAACCCCCAACTTGCCAGTTGCAGACGGGGCATCTGGCTGTCCACCACAGCCCCATAAGTCAGCCAGACATCAGTGGTCCCCAAGCCATCTTTTCACCCACCACCCTCTCTTTGCCAAGTCTACCCCACCCACCATCCAGCATCCCCTAGCCCTCCACACCCCACTCTCAAACCACTTTGGGATCTTTGTCTTCTTCCCAGGGGACTAAGTATTTGACACAGTAAAAGCTGAAAAGAAACAAGATGCCAATAATAAAGAACACACACCAGAACCATTGCAATGTCTCATCCTTAGCAACTCTGTTTGGTTAGTACTGCGTAACTCACAGCAGATTCCAAGGCACTGGCCTTGAACATTGCTACATGCTCTAGGCATTATCGGCAACAAGGTGCAATAGAGAACCACAGGCTCTTGCAAACTTGTCTCCAGTTTCTGGGTGGGAGGACTGTTGTCCCTGATTTCTGTTGCTTTGTGTCTGAGCGGGGCCAGTGTGTCCTGTGACTTCGGAGGCCCTCCCTGTCTAGTTGATGCATCCTATATATTCTGCTACCACCATGACAATATCAGGAACGCAGCTAATGAAAACCTACCAGTTCCCTGCCTCCCATGTCAGTATGACAAACGTGATCATAAAACTTCTACACAAAGAATTTCATACAAAGCGAGTCAAACAGCAATTAGAGCGGCAGGTGATGTATCTGGCGAAGCTCGTGTTACTGGTGTTACTGAAGTTAATGCAAAAGTCAGCCTCCGCTCATGGTCTTATTAAATATATATCTTAAGGGATCGGAGTCATCTATTAGAAACGGTGGTAGCCCTGGTATAAATAAACGTCTCTTTAGAGTTTGGCATCAGTTTGTCAACGTGCTCCCTCAAAGCAGACAGTCTGTTGGAGGGATCCGTTTTGAGGGTGTGATACCCGAGGTGCCCGTGTGCCATGGCAGCCCCTGGTGGTGGGTGTTTCAGGTCCGAGGACAGAGGTGGGTCATGGTCACAGGTGCTGCAGGGCCTCCTGTCCTTGCTCCGTGTAACCGTCATCACGGTGGCAGTTGGCCCACTGGCCAAAGGTCTCGTGGATGCGCACGTTTCTCTGCGTGTTGGCCAGACGCTTCTTATCTCGGGAGAAGAAGCTAAACCTTTGGGAAGGAAAGACGGAAATGAGAGGCTGCCCTTGGCTGTGCACGTCACAGGTTTTGCAATTGCCAGGACGTATAGCAGCAAACGTGAGGGGAGCGAATCAACATCACATCTTTCAAGGTGTGAAAGAAAAGGTTGGGGGTGCAGGTCAGAGTTATCCCAGAAAGCAGCAGGGGGTTGATTCTGCATGTGACTGTCACGGTACCTTGGAGGTGACACAGTGTGAGCAGGGCGTGCATGTAGGTGGTGTGTGATATACCTCCCCCCTTAAGCACTACAGGGCATTTCTCCTCCTTACCAGTGGAAATAAAAAGCTACTGGAAACATATGTCATGGGTTTCTTTACCTCCATGATGCAGAGAAAGGAATACTCAGAAGCCATATGAGATGTAAGATGATTCAGATGTAAAGAGATGAATGTTTTAAAGTAACTATGTATTTATGTGATGTGAATTGGGAAGCTAGATAAGTAGCACCTCAAAGTCCAAATTTCATGGATATTTCTACTGCTTAGAATGAGCTGAAAGTAGGTAGTTAAGGAAAGAGATTAAAATACATACTAAGGAATATATATTAAGTAATAGTACACATGTGCACTGATTAGATAAACACTGTGAATACAGACTATGAAAGAAATTTGGGAAACATCAATTTGGACAAGTGACAAGAAGTGATCTAATGGTGAGAGCCTTTAGAAGTTGTCACAGTTTCTATCTACATGGCTACAGCAGACCATGAACTCTTTTTCAAATAGCTGTGACTGTTGCTCATTGATCAATCAGAGCGAACCATCAGATGCCTGAATGATAAAAGTGGAAATCTCAGGCAAAAAGCTGACAAAACAAAGTCAGCTTAAACTCCACCTCAACAGAGTCGAGGACCCAGGGCAGGCAACCCGAGTTGGCCCACGTTGAGCATTTCCGGTAAGTCCTTTCTAGGCTGCCAACTGTCCTCCTGTACTCCTAGCTTCTAATTAAAGATGATTTCTAGTCTTACTAAGTTCCTCTACTTTTGAATTTTAGTTTTTGAACCTGGTCAGAGTTATAGTAATTGAGGTGTGTTTTCTGAGAGCAGGAATAGGAAGGAACCCCTGAGAAATCAAAGCTTCAGATCAACTACTTTTAGTTCCCTCTGTCCGCTTACCTATTAGGTTTTGTTGTTTGTTTGCTTTGTTTCTGTTTTTTAGTGCTGTGGCCTATGGAGTTCAGTTTTAATCACATTTGGGTGAAAATGATTTTCCTATTCTGTGGTTACTGGATCCTACAATCACTTCCTACCCGGAATGAAGTAGTCTTTCATTGTAAAGCTGGGGCAAGCCAAGTCTGCTTGGAGAAATTCTCTGTACCAGCTAAAGTCTCTCGCTCTCTCTTTTTTAATGATGTCTTCTTGGACTGTTTTTGTTTGTTTGTTTTTTAACTTTTTACTTTGTACTGGGGTATAGCTGATTAACAATGTTGTGATAGTTTCAAGTGAACAGCGAAGGGACTCAGCCACACATATACATGTATATGTAAAGCCTTTTTTCTTCCTGCAACCAGTATATGTACTGGCAAATGAAGGAATGACTCTCATTCTGGGTTATTTGAGAGCTCTTTCTGTAATGTAATCGAAGCAATTAAGCTGGCCAGAAATATAGCAGCATTCATCACTGATACATATCATGTCTGCCTGATTCAAGCAGGAAAGCCACTTGCCACTTCCTGTCTAAGGGGACACAGAAAGAATCAAGACAAAGTCCCCTCATCTGCTTTTCCTGTTAACAAGCTCAAACAGCTTGCTGACGATGGCTTGGCAAAACAAAGCAGTTTAGAAAGCCAGGGTGTGAAGATCGAAAAACACAGTGTTAGTGTCACTCAGGGGGATGGGTCATGGGGGATGTGGCTTACTGACCCGTCATTTAAAGGACCTTCTTTACTGGATCATGGACAAGGTGGTTTTAGAATGGAAACAGAAAAGACAAAAAGAATTATCGGTGACAGAGCCTAGAATTCCAAGGCTTCACTCGTGCAGATGGAGCGTTCATGAGTGGCACGTTTGAAATCACACTCAACACCCACTTCAAATGGGAACACGCAGGGGGATGGCCATGCAGCTAAAGGGGCCAGAGGAGACAGGCCAGCCCCAGCGATAGCCGCAGCAGACATTGCGAAGGCACAGCTCAAAAGGAAACCAGAAAAAAAATCCAGTGCCTACGAGGGACACAAGTCGTCGGACAGGCTGCAGGGTGGGGTCATCTATTATCAGTCCGGCTGCTACCATGGGCATTATGGCTGTAAAGATCCTGGTTAGAAAAGCACAGATAGACACAGAGAAGATAAAAACAGGGGAGCTTGGCACTTCCCTGGTGGTCCAGCGGCTGAGACTTCGTGATCCCAGTGCAAGGGGCCCCGGGTTCGACCCCTGGTCAGGAAAATAGATCCCACATGCTGCAACTAAGAGTTTGCATGCCTCCATTAAAGATCCCGCAAGCTGCAACAAAGACTCAGTGGAGCCAAATAAAAAAGTGCAAGGAGTGAAAAAGAAACACTCCACAGACAGGTCAGCTGAAGGGCTTGCTTATGGTTTATGTGGAACTGTGCTGCCCACCTACCACCCCGCCTCTGTTTATACTTTGGAAAGTCCTAACCTGTAGCTCAGAATGTGAACTTATTTAGAAGTAGAACCCTTGCAGATGTAACTAGTTTTGGTGAGGTCATACCGGAGTAGGGTGGCCCCAGTCCAGTACGACTGGTGTCCTTATAAAGGGGGATGTGTGGGCACAGACATGCATACAGGAAGAAGGCCACGTGAAGATGGAGACAAAGTTTGGGGTGATGCTTCTCTGAGTGAACAAAGGCCAAAGATGGCCAGCAAACCACCAGAAGCTAGGAGAGAGACATGGAGAAGACGATCCTTCACGACCCTTTGAAGGAGCAGACCCTCCCTGATCTTGGACGTCTAGCTTCCAGAACTGTGAGACAATACATCTCTGTTGTTTAAGCCAGCTTGGTTTGTGGTACAGCAACCCTAGCAAACGAATAGCATGTGACAACCACGTAGGGAAGACAGGCTGGCCTCACGGGCTGAAAACACAGGCCTGGGTGTGAAGAATGGTAGATCAAAACCTGCTGTAGGATTCAGTGGTGACATCGTGGGTATCTTCCAGCTTGTCTCCCCCAACTGCCATAAGCTGCAGGCTTGGTACCCTGAAGGCAGCCAGGGGAGACGCAGGAGAGAAGATGAGGCAGCCAGGATGGGCCGGGAAGGAGACAGGCTGCATAATCGCTCCCCTGGATAAGCCAGAGCCTACTCAGCAAGCTCGGGGAGACAGTGGGTGACAGGGAAGCCTGGCGTGCTCCCTGGGGTTGCAAAGAGTCGGACACAACTTAGCCACTGAACAACAAATAACAACAATGAATGCTCATCAGTTCCTTGTCTGGGCAAGGAAAATGACGAAACTCTAACCGCGTCTCCAGAGCTTATTTTGAACAGCTTGGTTTTGTTTTTGTTTGTTTTGTTTTTTTAAAGAGGTTGGCTAGAGGAAAGATAAAATAATACGATGATCTCAAATGAGGTTTGAGAATTCTCTGTGTCTGGATCACCTTTCATGCAACACCCCAAAGCAGCTGGGAGCTGGCATCTCAGCAGAACCATCTGAATGGCTTCTCATGGTGACAGTGAGGGGCTTCTTACTGAATGGGCCCAGTCTGCAGAGGCCAGGCTAGCAGGCACCATTAGCTTCTTGGCCATAAGGCTCCGCATTCACCTTTATGCTCTCTCTAGCATGACAGGGAGCCTCCAGAGACACAGTCGTTGTTTGGGGGATGGCCCCAGATATGCACGCTGGGTTTTTCCTGGATAGATGTTTGCCTGCTGGGAAATGCTGGACTTCATTTGAGGCCCAATCAGGGGCCAGAGTGATGCATTAGGGCCTTGGGACACCTGGTGGGGAGGCAGGAGGGGGTTCTGTTGAGCTACTCTCTGTGGGTCTCGCTGGGATCCCTGACATGGACATGGAGTGGCTCCCCTCCCCATTCCAGGTGCCTCCCTGCAGAAGCCACCTCCTCCAGAGAAGAGGGACAGCCACTGCCATGAAAAAAGATGAAAAAAGACTGGCTTGTTTTGGTCAAAAGTTATATCCTGGATACAGTGTAGCTGGTTTCAAGCTCCCACCAGCACCCGCTTCACTGCCCCACCCTGCAACAATTATTTCTGGAAGACTCAAAGCAAATGAGGTTCTAATAGTGGCATTTCAGGCAGTGCAATGGGCGGCCGTGAAGTTATTTCTGGGCTGCAGTGAGCAGGGTGGCAGGTAGGAGGACAGGGAGAGATTGCACCGTTGTCACTACCGTTGGATACTCAGGTGACTGCCTGCTCCAAGGCCAGCTTTTCTGGTGTGTGAGGCCAGCTGTTCCGATTGCAGCTTCCCCGGCTGAGCCTCTATGCCCACTGCCAGCTGCCTGCCTCCCTCATCAGCCCCCTACCTCCGCTCATCAGCCCTGTGTGTGCCTGTCAGCCCGTGATGGAGAGCTGCAAGCAACACAAAGGGGGCGCTGGTGCCTGGTGTCCACTGGGGACGAGGGTGGAGCCACTCAGGCACTCCCTCGTGACCTTCCCAGGCAGTGCCAGCCCAGACTCTGGCCAGCAGCTGCTCAATCACAAGCTATTCTTGGAACGTCCTCTGGGCACGCTGTTTGGACAGGCGGTTGGAGTTTCTGGTTCCCTCGACCAGTTCAGCCCAGAAATGTAGACTCTGGAGTCTTTGGCTTGTGGTGCATTTGAAAGATAAGGGAACTGGGCAGTCAGCCCATAGCTGGTGACTCGGGAAGTGGGGGAGGTAAAGAAAAGGAGGGGCAGGGAGGCCGAATGAGGTGGTTGGGGCAAGCACAGGGCTAGGTGGCAAAAAAAGGCATGGGTTCCAATCCATCCCAGCTTTGATCCTTCCCAGCAAGTGATCACAGTAAAGTCAATGGGCTTCTCTGGGCCTCAGTTTCCTCATCTGAGAAATGAGGCTAACCCTTCTAGCTCCGAATCTCCCGACAGGGCAGAACCTCCAAGGTATTAAATAGTTACTGGTTACTCACTGGTGGGTGGGGAAAGTGGTGGAGGGCAGGAAGCTGAGTTGGGGAAGAGGTGTGAGCTGCACTGAAAAGGCTGTGTCGGGACTTCCCAACACACTGGACACTGTGGTCCAGTGGCTGGGACTCTATGCTCCCAATGTGGAGGGGCCTGGGTTCCATCCCAAAGTCAGGCAACTAGATCCCAAGCACTGCCCCTAAGACCTGGAGCAGCCAAGTAAATTTTTTTTTTAAAGCTGTATGACTAACATTCCATAAAAGCCAGGACAAAGGGACCAGACAGACCAGGCACAAGCTATTCTTGGATGCCTGAGAGTGAAGGATGGGTGCCTGAGAGTGAAGGATGGAGAGGGAGACAGGCGTGGAACCATCTTAAGAATGGCCACTCCCTTCCCTGGTCCCCAGGGAAGATCCATTTCTGCCCCAGGCTCTGAGCTCGTGATCACCCTGATGCAGCTTCCGGTCAGCGGCCGAGGCGGACAAAGGCGACTGCTGTCCTGTCTGGGCTGGTCAGAAGCCTTTTGTGCCGATTTGATCTCCCACTTATCCCCTAGAAGACCGAGGCAGCCATGGGACTAGCCACCTGCACCCCGTAGAAGAGAGATTCTGAATTCTCTCTCCCTCTCTGTCTGTCTCAGGCTCCCAGATTCCAGCTGCTTCTCCAGCTGGGCTCAGACCCCCAGGTCTTGCTGAGCAACCAGAGGCCAAACTAAAGGGGAAATGGGGTTTGAGAATAGAGTCCTTCCTGGAACAATCTGGAAAAAAGAGGACCAGACACCACAGCCAACTCAAGTGTGGGTAGAACTAGTAGGAAAAAAAGAGTGTTGGCTAATTCTGATACCTTTCCTCTGGATTTTACCTAGTTTGAGATTTGCAAAGACCAACCACTTAATTACCTGTTTTAGTGAAAGGGGGCAGGAATGGAAAACTAGAAAGTCAGAACAACACTGCTTCAGAAGGAAGCCTTAGAATTACACGTGACTTGGAATTACAGTGCCAGAGATGCTGTAAGTGCAGTGCTGGTGGAGCAGAGGTACTGGGAAGGTCTGACCGTTAAAGGGAAGGAGCTGCTGAGGGAAGGAGATGCTGCTCTCTTGGTCTTATCCTTCCCTTAGCCAAGGGAAGGACTGTGTGAGCTCATACACGTTTTCTCTAGTTCCCCAGGATTTAAGCCAAAGCATGGAAGATCACTTCTGCTTGTTCTAGGGCTTCCTTGGTAGCTGAGATGGTAAAGAATCTGCCTTCAATGCAGGAGACCCGGGTTTGATCCCTGGGTTTGGAAGATCCCCTGGAAAAGGAAATAGCTAGCCACCCACTCCAGTATTCTTGCTTGGAGAATTCCATGGACAGAGGAACCTGGCAGGCTACAGTCCATGGGGTNAGGAGACCCGGGTTTGATCCCTGGGTTTGGAAGATCCCCTGGAAAAGGAAATAGCTAGCCACCCACTCCAGTATTCTTGCTTGGAGAATTCCATGGACAGAGGAACCTGGCAGGCTACAGTCCATGGGGTTGCAAAGAGTTGGACATGACAGAGCGAATAACACTTTCACTTTTCACTTTCTGCTCATCCTTACATGCAAGTGGGGCTGGAGGACAGATCAGGGTCTCAGCGAAAGGAATCTCACGTCTTACCAAGCACTGGATGGGAAACGTTAACCACGTATACTGAGTTCATCAGAGAATCAAGACCAAAGGCTCCTTCTCCCTGAAGATGAGGTTACAGTGAACGCTGGTTACTTCTGTCTGCTCAGCAAACTGATCTTGCTTGGGATCTGTCCCTCCCTTAACTTCAGTCAGTGGGAACTGGATGCAGTTAAAGCTACTCCAAGCATCAGGAGTGAGAATGAGACCAGACCAGACCTATGGATGCACTGCCCTGTGATTGGCTTAGGGGGTGGTCATGTGACCTGGTCAGAGCCAATGAGACTCAATTCTGTGACCCTGTGGGAGATTCTCTTTTCCGCTGAAGTTTCACACCAGAAGCAGAAGCCTGAGCTGATGGTGGCTGTACTGCCACCCAAGAATACAGCACACAGAAAGGAAAACTGGGGTAGAGGTAGAGGGAACGAGGCAAAGCCCTGATGACAAGGCCTGGATCCAGATGAATCTAAAGCCAAGATGACCTGAAAACTGTTAGTTGCTTGACCAAGAGTTTATCTTAAGTTACTTAGAGGTGCGTTTCAAGTGCCATCGGGAGATTACAAACTAATACATGGCCGACATGGTGTTGAAATCCAGAGGAAGCCTATCAATGAATAGTTCCAAGCTTCACCCCCAGGAAATATTTATCCCTAAGCAGAACTGGGGACCACACCCCTTCCCAAATCCAGCAGATGGAGGGCCAAGCAAACAAGGTGTGAAGCTGGCCAAGAGCGGCTTGGAAGAAAACCACATCTTTAACCCCACACTCTAGAGGGAGGCCAGCCTTTCCCAGGGCCCAGCATTTGAACAAGTCATCCCTATCTAAGGGCAAAACAAAAACAAAAACCAACCCAGGGACTTCCCTGGCGGTCCAGTAACCACTGGACGTCTAACATAGAGGGTGCAGGTTCGATCCCTGGTTGGGGACCTAGGATCCCACATGCCTCAAGGCCAAGAAACCAAAACATAAAACAAAAGCAATATTGTAACAAATTCAGTAAAGACTAAAAATAGTCCACATGAAAAAAAAAATCTTAAAAAAAAAAGACTGCACTTCCAATGCAGGAGGTGCGGACTCAATCCTTGGTCGGGAAACTAGGACCCCATACGCCGCCCAGCTCAATCAAAAACCAAGACCGAATAAAACCAAAGACTAAAAGCAGAAGGTCCAGCAGTCACACACACTTTGCATTCCCTTCCCATCCCCCAACGCTGAGGCTTAAGTCAATTCACAGGATAAGAACTAGTCAAGGATTTTCAAACATAAATGGGCTTTAAAGTTTGAGGCATCCAAGTAACACCCCAATTCCCCTCTCCAAAGAGCCCAGCTAGCTTTCCAACCCAGGCCACTTGCTTTCACAAAGCTTCTACCAGGGTTTGTGTGGAAGAACTGAGGCCTCTTTTACAATAAGCTCTAAGGCTGAGAGCCAGGAAGACCCTCTTAGGGGAGAACAGGAGGCCACAAGACAACTGGGAGTGGGAGGCCCTCCTGCAGTTTAAAATGGAAGCTCTGGGCCAGGTGCCTGGGTGTGAACCCTGACTCTGCCTCTTATTAGCTGTATGACCCTGGGCAGATGACTGACTTCAGTGCCTCAGTTTCTTTAACTGTAAAATGGGAATGACAACGCCTCCACCTCACAGGGCTCCTGGAAAAGACCCTGATGCTGGGAAAGGCTGAGGACAGAAGGTGAAGGGGGCGACAGAGAACGAGATGGTTGGATGGCATCACTGATGCCATGGACATGAGTTTGAGCAAACTCTGGAAGATAGTGAAGGACAGGGAAGCCTGGCGAGCTGCAGTCCATGGGTCGCAAAGAGTTGGATACGACTAAGCGACTGAACAATAACACAGGGCTACGGTGAGAACTCAATCTGCCGGGACAGTACTGGGCACACAGTACATTCTTAGTAGATATTAGCACCTAGTAGGTTCTTAGTAGATATTAGCTAATGAGACTAGAGCTTTATCCCTTTATCTGAAGGGTTGCAGGGGTCAATGAACCAAAAACTGTTTGCAAAATTGTATGATTTCCTCCCACAACCTCTCCAGGAAATGGTCTGCAACCTCTCATCTGAGTCTCAAAGGAGTCTTTTGATGCGAGGATCCCTGAAGTAGCTTTAAGTCTAGTTGAGGGCAATGACTAGGTTGCTCTTTTTCTTGTGTGCTCCCCACAGCAACCAGGACCTGCCTCTGCATGTATTATGCACCAATGAATACTTAATAGAGAGATGGAGGGACAGACAAAGTCATCACAGAAAAGCATAGATAGGGTGGACCTGCGGCCATTCGGACATCTCAGAGCTGGGGTTTCAAGCCCTTAAGGCGCACAAACCTTCCCCACCACGCAGTATTTGCTGCCTTCAGAGACATGCCCCACCTGATACACTCAAGCAAGCCCTGAGCGTCAGCCATAGGTCCCAGCCCTTTCCCGCCCTCTCAGCCTTCCCCGAACCTCTCTGCCCAGGGACCAACCCCCACCCCCTAGGAGGAACTCAGCCTTCAAGGTACAGAGGTGAACGCCAAGTCAAGGGCTAGGCCCAAAGTAGCCCAGGGTTAGGTCCATCTCCGCGGAAGATGGTTAGTGACAAGCCCCGGCCTGGAGCAGGTGCCCAGGAGAAGTGAGAGGCTGTGTGAACCACCAGCTCAGCCACCAACGAGCAGCGCCAGACACCGGAAGCGCAGCACTTACAGTCGCTTGATCCCAGACTCGGGCTGGGGAGACATTCTCGGGTGGGCAATGGGTGGAGGTTGGGGTATTTGATTCTCCTCTTCAATTTCTTCACTGGAAGGAGTTGAGAGACATGAGGTTAGAGAGTCAACAATTCCATGAAAGTTGAAATATTCCAAGGGCACTGTCTGGTGGTCTGAGAGGGCACATACTTTTACAAGGGAGTGATAATAAGAGACCCAGGAGGACAACAGTGGCCTTTGCCCCACAAGCTCTCTGCCTCAGGGGCTGGCTTCTGGAATGGCCAGTTAAGAGGAAGGGTATGTCCTCGAGGCAATGCACACAGGTGTCTGCAGGCCCTTTGGCCCAGTGGGCCACGCGTGAGAAATTTCAGGAAGGTACCCACATCTCTATTTTAAGTTTACGTTGGAGAGTCTAGCCAAATAGAATGATTTCCTATTTCCTGTTCTTGCCAAATGTTTCCTTGTCTCCACGCCTTTGTGATTCATTCTGCCTGGAATATGCCACCCACAACATTTCCCATATCTAAGAAGTACCCTGTCCTTTACAGAAGGCCCAGTTCAAACACCACCTCCTCCATGAAGCCTTCCTGATTTCCACCCCATCCCCAAGCCAGAAGAGATTTCTCTTCTTCAAGCAGCCAGCACACACAGTGTCATAAAGCTTTCTTACGTGGCAGACTCGCAGTGGGTTTTCAATAAGCACGTATGGCACTGTATTTTCTCTGATGTCTTATCTTCCCTACAAGGGCAGGGACCACATTGGTCCTTCCTTCCAGTTTTCTATTCAACAGGCACTTGTGCACCTACTCTGGGCTAAGCTGCATCCTGAGTGCTGGGAACTTAGTTATGAACAAGACAAGTAAGGTTTCTGGTGCCATGATGGTGCAGTCTGGTGTGGAAACGGACAAAACCAGCACTTTCCTGAACAGGAGAATGTGAAATGGTGAAAAAAGCCAGGAAGAAAGTAAAACTGAGGCGGGTGTGGGACTTCCCTGGTGGTGCAGTGAGTAAGAATCCCCCTGCCAGAGCGGGAGGACATGGGCTGGCCCCTGGTCAGGGAAGATTCCACAGGCTGTGGGCACTGAGCCCGCATGAGGGCCTGAGAGCCACAAGTACTGAAGCCTGGGCTCCACAGTGAGAAGCTGAGCAGCACCGCAGCGAGGAGTAGCCCCTGCTTGTTGCACCTGGAGAAAGCCAGCACAAATCAGTGAAGACACAGCACAGCCAAAAGGAAAGCAAAACTGAGCAAAGTGACAGGCTGTGACGAGGACAGAACACTCCTTTGAAGGGGTGGCGATGGTGAAGGAAGGCCTCTCTCAGGACGTGACACCTGACCCAAACCCTGAGTGACCAGGAGCCAACTATGGGAAGAGTCATGCGGAAGGTTTTTCCAGCTGCAGGAGAGCAGCATGTGCAAAGGTCCTGAGGTGACCTGAACCGAGCAACGTGTGTTTTGCGGAACCAATAGAAGGGCAATGTGCACAAAGCTGGGGCTTCCCAGGTGGCGCTCAGTTCAGTTCAGTTCAGTCGCTCAGTCGTGTCCGACTCTTTGCGACCCCATGAATCGCAGCACGCCAGGCCTCCCTGTTCATCACCGTCTCCCGGAGTTCACTCAGACTCACGTCCGTCGAGTCAGTGATGCCATCCAGCCATCTCATCCTCGGTCGTCCCCTTCTCCTCCTGCCCCCAATCCCTCCCAGCATCAGAGTCTTTTCCAATGAGTCAACTCTTCACATGAGGTGGCCAAAGTACTGGAGTTTCATCTTTAGCATCATTCCTTCCAAAGAAATCCCAGGGCTGATCTCCTTCAGAATGGACTGGTTGGATCTCCTTGCAGTCCAAGGGACTCTCAAGAGTCTTCTCCAACACCACAGTTCAAAAGCATCGATTCTTCGGCGCTCAGCTTTCTTCACAGTCCAACTTTCACATCCATACATGACCACAGGAAAAACCATAGCCTTGACTAGGCGGACCTTAGTCGGCAAAGTAATGTCTCTGCTTTTGAATATACTATCCAGGTTGGTCATAACTTTTCTTCCAAGGAGTAAGCGTCTTTTAATTTCATGGCTGCAGTCACCATCTGCAGTGATTTTGGAGCCCAAAAAAATAAAGTCTGACACTGTTTCCACTGTTTCCCCATCTATTTCCCATGAAGTGATGGGACCGGATGCCATGATCTTCGTTTTCTGAATGTTGAGCTTTAAGCCAACTTTTTCGCTCTCCTCCTTCACTTTCATCAAGAGGCTTTTTAGCTCCTCCTCACTTTCTGCCATAAGGGTGGTGTCATCAGCATATCTGAGGTTATTGATATTTCTCCCGGCAATCTTGATTCCAGCTTGTGTTTCTTCCAGTCCAGCGTTTCTCATGATGTACTCTGCATATAAGTTAAATAAGCAGGGAGACAATATACAGCCTTGACGTACTCCTTTTCCTATTTGGAACCAGTCTGTTGTTCCATGTCCAGTTCTAACTGTTGCTTCCTGACCTGCATACAGATTTCTCAAGAGGCAGGTTAGGTGGTCTGGTATTCCCATCTCTTTCAGAATTTTCCACAGTTTATTGTGATCCACACAGTCAAAGGCTTTGGCATAGTCAATAAAGCAGAAATAGATGTTTTTCTGGAACTCTCTTGCTTTTTCCATGATCCAGCGGATGTTGGCAATTTGATCTCTGGTTCCTCTGCCTGTTCTAAAACCAGCTTGAACATCAGGGAGTTCACGGTTCACATATTGCTGAAGCCTGGCTTGGAGAATTTTGAGCATTACTTTACTAGCGTGTGAGATGAGTGCAATTGTGCGGTAGTTTGAGCATTCTTTGGCATTGCCTTTCTTTGGAATTGGAATGAAAACTGACCTTTTCCAGTCCTGTGGCCACTGCTGAGTTTTCCAAATTTGCTGGCATATTGAGTGCAGCACTTTCACAGCATCATCTTCCAGGATTTGAAACAGCTCAACTGGAATTCCATCACCTCCACTAGCTTTGTTCTTAGTGATGCTTTCTAAGGCCCACTTGACTTCACATTCCAAGATGTCTGGCTCTAGATTAGTGATCACATCCTCATGATTATCTGGGTCGTGAAGATCTTTTCTGTACAGTTCTTCTGTGTATTCTTGCCACCTCTTCTTAATATCTTCTGCTTCTGTTAGGTCCATACCATTTCTATCCTTTATCGAGCCCATCTTTGCATGAAATGTTCCCTTGGTATCTCCAATTCTCTTGAAGAGATCTCTAGTCTTTCCCATTCTGTTGTTTTCCTCTATCTCTTTGCATTGATTGCTGAAGAAGGCTTTCTTATCTCTTCTTGCTATTCTTTGGAACTCTGCATTCAGATGCTTATATCTTTTCTTTTCTCCTTTGCTTTTCGCCTCTCTTCTTTTCAGTGCTATTTGTAAGGCTTCTCCAGACAGCCATTTTGCTTTTTTGCATTTCTTTTCCATGGGGATGGTCTTGATCCCTGTCTCCTGTACAATGTCACGAACCTCATTCCATAGTTCATCAGGCACTCTATCTATCAGATCTAGGCCCTTAAATCTATTTCTCACTTCCACTGTATAATCATAAGGGATTTGATTTAGGTCATACCTGAATGGTCTAGCAGTTTTCCCTACTTTCTTCAATTTAAGCCTGAATTTGGAAATAAGGAGTTCATGATCTGAGCCACAGTCAGCTCCTGGTCTTGTTTTTGCTGACTGTATAGAGCTTCTCCATATTTGGCTGCATAGAATATAATCAATCTGATTTCAGTGTTGACCATCTGGTGATGTCCATGTGTAGAGTCTTCTCTTGTGTTGTTGGAAGAGGGTGTTTGCTATGACCAGTGCATTTTCTTGGCAAAACTCTATTAGTCTTTGCCCTGCTTCATTCTGCATGCCAAGGCCAAATCTGCCTGTTACTCCAGGTGTTTCTTGACTTCCTACTTTAGCATTCCAGTCCCCTATAATGAAAAGGACATCTTTTTTGGGTGTTAGTTCTAAAAGGTCTTGTAGATCAAAAACCCACCAAAAATGCAGGAAACATGAGACATGGATTCGATCCCTGGGTCAGGAAGATCTCCTGGAGAAGGGAATGGCAACCCAGTCCAGTATTCTTGCCTGGAGAATCCCATGGATAGAGGAACCTGGCAGGCTACAGTCCACAGGGTCACACAGAGTTGGACACGATTGAGCGATTAAGCACATGTACAAAGCTGAACGAGTATGAGGGGGCATGATATGAGATAGTTTAAGTCGGGAAAGTGCTGTGCATAGACTTTCCAGGAGAATGGGAATGTTTTTCTTCACTGTTCAATATGTGGCTGTCAGCCACAAGTGCTGATAGAACACTTGAAATGTGGTGAGTGCCACTGAGGAATTGAATTTTACATTTTACTTAAGTTAATGTGTTTAAATAGCCACACATGGCTAGTGGCTACTGTGTGTGCAAGGATTTCATTGATCATGGAAGAACTAAATGATCAAAAATATTAGGCTGGGTAGCTCCATCATCTCTGTTTTTTTTTTTTTTTTCCTTTGTATCCCCCACCATCTCTTATCTGTAATTTCCAAATCCAAACAGCTCTAAAAACCAAAATTCGCTTTTTCGGTCATTCATTTGGTGGCAAACTCTGAAATGAAAGCTCGTGAGGCTGTTTATCATCTTGACTGATCCCACTGATTCTGTGTGAATGTTCACATTTTTTTTGCTGCAAAAATATTCTTGTGTTTGATTTGGGGGGAGCTGCTCCAGAACTCACATGGAGTATACGATCATAAGGTAATACAGTATTTAGAATATTCCTTTCTAAATGCTGGAAAAGTTCTGAATTATAAGAGGAATCTGAGCCCCAGAGTTTCAGAAAGGAATTCTGAGTTGGTATGTAAGTGCTTCAGGCCACCGATGATGCCCACAACGAACACAGGTGCAGTCCTTGTCTTCCAGGTGTGAATTTGTCCCCAGACTCCGAACAGCCTCAGAATGGAGCCAGCCTGGGAGCTCCGCGGAACACTCACCTCTTATAGTATGCCAGCTCTTCTTGCAACAAAAACACCTTGGACTTGAGCTCGTTCCTTTCATGGAGCACGTCCCGCAGCTCCTGCAGTGTGAACCGGGGGCGGTTGGGGTCCTTGAGATCCATGGCTACCTTCTCCGCCTCTGAGACACACTCTTCTCCGCCCAGCTCCGCCTGGAGGGGGCAGAGATGCTGGTAATGAATTCCTGGCCACAGCCACTAGCACACACTCTGCATCCTGCCAGAGCCTGAATTTCCCACCCTCCCCAGGGCCNCTACCTTCTCCGCCTCTGAGACACACTCTTCTCCGCCCAGCTCCGCCTGGAGGGGGCAGAGATGCTGGTAATGAATTCCTGGCCACAGCCACTAGCACACACTCTGCATCCTGCCAGAGCCTGAATTTCCCACCCTCCCCAGGGCCTGAGCAGCTTGCCGAGGGCGCTATTTTAAGAACTTGCGGGCGGCCTCTGCTCACATTCTGTGCAGTCAGCATTCATCCCTTGGGAGAGCACAGCCAGTGGCCACCTGCGCGCTGTTTGCCTTCTCAATACCCAGAACCACAGTCCTGTTGCCTCCCCAATTGACTCAGGCTTTTAATTACAAATAACATTAAAAGGTGTCAGAGAAGAAATTCAGTGCTACTCCATTGCCACCATCCTCTTAAGTCTGCCTGGTTTCCCTTTCCCATGTTCTTGCTTCATTTTCTAACCAATTGGCATATTCAGTTCTGTCTGGCTCTTTGCAACCCCATGGACTCTAGCCTGCCAGGCTCCTCCCTTCATGGAATTACCCAGGCAAGAATACTGGAGTGGGTTGCCATTTCCTCCTCCAGGGGATCTTCCCATCCCGGGAATCAAACCCGAGTGTATTGCATCTCCTCTTGTGTCCACTGCGCCACCTAGGAAGCCCTTTCTAATGGAGGCTATTGCTAATTTGGCCAAAGTCGTTGGAATCAGATCCAGTGTGCCATTCTCTATTCCTTTTTCCTTTGATAAGAAGTCGTACACAGTTTCCTATTTGTTACTGGCCTTCTGGTTAAGCCCACTCCTCCCCAGGGGTGGTGAGGATCTATTTGCTGGCATTCCGTCGAAGCCCTGGTAGGGGTGGAGGTGGAGGNTCCAGTGTGCCATTCTCTATTCCTTTTTCCTTTGATAAGAAGTCGTACACAGTTTCCTATTTGTTACTGGCCTTCTGGTTAAGCCCACTCCTCCCCAGGGGTGGTGAGGATCTATTTGCTGGCATTCCGTCGAAGCCCTGGTAGGGGTGGAGGTGGAGGTTAACATCACAGCTGATGTAGGGCATTTACTTCTCTTCTGTGGGGGTCACACAGATGGATCCTAAGTTTCCAGACCCAAACCCCATACTCCTGCTCTCTTCCACAGCAAGGAGTTTTGTTGTTGTTTTTTTCTAATTGTGATAAAAATCCACTTAACACAAAATCTCCATTTTAAAATGCACAATTCAGGGATTTCCCTAGCAGTCCAGGGGTTAAGCTTCTGCACTCTCAGTGCAGGGGACCCAGGTTCAATCCCTGGTTGGAGAACTAAGATCCTACATACCACTTGGCATGGCAAAAAATTAAAAAGAAAATAAAATTCAATATAAAAAATCAAAACCCTATTAAAAATAAAACACACAATTCCATGGTGTTAGATGGCACAGTGGTAAAGAATTTGCCTGCCAATGTAGGAGACTCAGGAGACACAGATTCAATCCCTGGGTCAGGAAGGTCTCCTGGAGAAGGAAACAGCAACCCACTCCAGTATTCTTGCCTGGAGAATTCCATGGAGAGAGGAGCCTGGCGGGCTACAGTCCATGGGGTCACAAAGANGAGACTCAGGAGACACAGATTCAATCCCTGGGTCAGGAAGGTCTCCTGGAGAAGGAAACAGCAACCCACTCCAGTATTCTTGCCTGGAGAATTCCATGGAGAGAGGAGCCTGGCGGGCTACAGTCCATGGGGTCACAAAGAGTCGGACGTGACTGAGCATGCACGCGTGTAGCCATTCATGGTGCAGTGTAACCAATTCTGACTAGTTTCAAAACATTTTCCAGAGGAAACTCCACACCCATCAGCAGTCCCCCTTCCCCCCAGCCTCTGGCAACCACCATCTGCTTTCTGTTTCTCTATGAGTCTGCCTTTTCTGGACATTTTCTAGAAATGGAATCATATAACATGTGGCTTTTGGTGACTGGTTTCTTTCACTCAAATTTTCAAGGTTCCTCTACATTATAGCCCGTGTCAGTGCGTCATTCCTTTTCATCACTAAATAATATTCCACTGCGTGAACAGACTACACTTTGTTTATCCTTTTATCCACTGATGGGTATCTGAGCTGTTTCTACCTTTCGGCTATTGTGAACAATGTTGGCATGAACATCTGTGTGTGAAGATTTGTTTGAAAACCTCAGTTCCTTGGGGTATACATCCAGGAGTGGAATTGCTGGGTCATATGGTGATTCTATGTTTAACTTCTGGAGGAACTGCCAAACTCTTTTTCCACAGTGGCTGCCCCCTTTTACATTCCTGTAAGTCTCCACATCCTTGCCAACATTTTTTTCTTTTTTTGACAGCAAGGAAGTTTTTGCAGGCTTTCCAGGTTCAAGCTGGCCATATCGGCAGGTGGCCCATACTCTACAGGTAGTGTACGATTCCTGACAGCCTCGCGTTGCCAATGTCCCATGATTGTCCAGGAGTGGACAAAAGCTTAGGACAACAGTGGGAACGCTTTGGACCGAGGGAAAGGGACTGAAATACAGAACTGGCTCCTCCCCAACCAAAACCCCACAGAAGCACAAGGAGAAAGGGACTCCAGCCTAGATGGGCCAGGTGGCTGAAGGGCTACAGGAGGCAGAGCTGAGATGTCTCACGTCCGGAGAGTCAGGGACGTGCTGTTCTGGGAGAGGACATTGAAAGGAGACACCACCCACCAGAGATCAGGTGACGGCAGAGCCACCCGGCAGGCGTGGGATGGGAAGCGGGTCTGAGCCAGAGTCGGCGGCGAGCAGGGGCAGCAGGGGAGGGGTCTGGAGGTGGCGGGAAACAAACCTGGCACACGCTGCCCACCCAAGCCGGCTGGGCAGCGGAGCAGGGCCCCTTCCTGCCCAAGAACTGGGGAGGAGACGGGGATTAGCACCCCAGGAAGGCACTCTACGGAGGTCGCTGATGCCACACCTTCAAAGGACTGTGTTCTCAGGGTACATCTTCAGTGGTTTTTTTTTTTTTTTNATTGTGCTGCTCATCCCAGCTCCTGCCTGTCTCCCTAATTCATCCCACATGTCAGGTCCCTTCTGCTTGCGGCGATCACTGCCCAGCCCAGGGTGCTCCTCTGTTCGGGGTGTCTTGTTGGCCTGTCTGGTGGCACCTCTGTCCACAAGCCCCCCTGGGTTCGCAGGCATCTCACCTGGGAGTTGCCTCCTCTGTTCTCACCTGATGCTGCTGCTAAGTCGCTTCAGTTGTGTCTGACTCTGTGCGACCCCATAGACGGCAGCCCACCAGGCTCCACCGTCCCTGGGATTCTCCAGGCAAGAACAGTGGAGTGGTTGCCATTTCCTTCTCCAGTGCATGAAAGTGAAAAGTGAAGTCGCTCAGTCGTGTCTGACTCTTCGCGACCCCATGGACTGCAGCCCACTAGGCTCCTCCGTCCATGGGATTTTCCAGGCAAGAGTACTGGAGTAGGGTGCCATTGCCTTCTCCTGTTCTCACCTGCAGTGGAGCCTAAACTTCCTGAGGGCCTGGAACTTAAGGTACTTATATTTCATTATCTTCTCTGAGCCTGACACTTAGCAAGCTCAACAAATCTCTTTCAGTCAATGAACAATCCAAAGCACCTTGGAAGGCAAACTGCCTTCAACTGCGTGGGCCACACTGGGGAGAGCAAGACCTGGGGTGCTTCCGGGGGAGGCGGAGGCAGGGTAGGGCAACCCCTCTAGCCCCAGAGCTCAGACAGTAGAGGTGGGGGATGGTGGAGCTGGGGATCCACCTCTGGTCTGAAGCGGCAACTTGCCTAAGGGTGGCCTGGGCTGGGGACAGTGGACATGACGGGAAGGTGATGGCCACTGGGAGGCTATGCCTTCTCATACGTGGGCCCTGGACAGGTCTGCCTCATACAATCCCATGGCCATGTGTCATCTTCAACTAGGAAATCTCTAAGTTTTCCTCCCTGCCCGCCTTCTCCCTTCTCTCCTTCCCTCCCTCCCTCCTTCCCCCCACCCCCATCCTCTTACCCATCTTCTCTCTCCTAAGGCAGAAGGGCAGAGAGGGTATTCCAGGGAGATAAGTGTGTCCATTTCAGCATTTACCCATTTCCTCCTAACATATGGAAAGTGAATGGTCTCTGGCTTAAAAACAAAATGCTCGACAGACTTCCCTTGTGGTCCAGTGGTTAAGACTTCACCTTCCAAGGGTGTGGATTTGATCCCTGGTCAGGGAGCTAAGATCCATGTGCCTTAGGGCCAAAATCCCCAAAAGATAAAACAGAAGCAATATTTTAACAAATTTAGTAAAGACAAAAAAATAAAATGACCCATATCAAAAAAAAAAAAAAAGAAATCTTTACAAAACTGCTAGAGTAATAAAGTGTCAGAGCAAGAATTCTGCTCTTCCCAAACAGCCTCCACCTCCCTTCGCTCCCCATGGGTTCTCTCATTACAGTCTGTTCCTGGTCCCGCGTGACTGTCTTCCCCACTCCTCCTCCTGTGTTTCCAGCAGGTTCTCACCCTCTCTGAGAAAAAAAAAAAAAAAAAGAAATCTTTACAAAACTGCTAGAGTAATAAAGTGTCAGAGCAAGAATTCTGCTCTTCCCAAACAGCCTCCACCTCCCTTCGCTCCCCATGGGTTCTCTCATTACAGTCTGTTCCTGGTCCCGCGTGACTGTCTTCCCCACTCCTCCTCCTGTGTTTCCAGCAGGTTCTCACCCTCTCTGAGCCGTTCGCTTAGCCCCAGTTCTAACCCTGTTAGCAAGGCATAAAACTCTCCATCCCCGAGCCCGCACAGCCAGAACTTCTAGTCACCAGCTCCCACCTCCCTTTGTCTGTGCCCACCCACTCCCCCACCTTCTTGCTCTGTCATCCCCATTGTTATTTCTGGGCGCCTGGGAGGGAACAGCATGACTAGCTGCTAAGCGCGCTGGGACTACCCTACTAATAACCACACTGTGGTTTAGCAAGGATGCATGTGAACAGCTGTTGGTGCACACTCACCAGGCTCCTTGAGGAGGCTTCCAGGGGAGTGAGGCTTCCAGGGGAGCAAAGCTTCCTAATATGAAACTTAAAAATCTGTTCTTTGTTCTTTCACCCCAGACTTTGGTTTAGCCGGATTGGCTAGCCCTCTCACCTGAAGCCCCAGCGTGTGGTCCGTAGGATGTTGTAGGTGCTTCTAGTGAATAAGGTTTGGGAAAACACAAGCGAAGAAACCCAAAATCTCTTTACTGAAGGGCTTCTCAGAAGTATTAACAGGTTGAGTTGGGTGACAGCAGGGGCCACATCTTTGTTATTCATTCCGACGCCTAAAAGCAAAAAACATGATCGAAGATAAGTGAATGCATCCCGAATTTCCGAGAGGAGATATGGTTTACAGCCTCGTCCAGTTTTGCTGTTTAGTTGCTCAGTCACGTCCGACTCTTTTTGACCCCGTGGACTGTAGCCCACCAGGCTTCTCTGTCCGTGGATTTCCCTTGGCAAGAATACTGGAGTGGGTTGCCATTCCCTTCTCCAGGGCACCTTCCCAACCCAGGGATCAGACTCAGGTCTCCGGGATTGGCAGGCTGATTCTTTACCCCTGAGTCACCTGGGAAGCCCCTGCATTTTCAGGCTTCTGCCANTGGACTGTAGCCCACCAGGCTTCTCTGTCCGTGGATTTCCCTTGGCAAGAATACTGGAGTGGGTTGCCATTCCCTTCTCCAGGGCACCTTCCCAACCCAGGGATCAGACTCAGGTCTCCGGGATTGGCAGGCTGATTCTTTACCCCTGAGTCACCTGGGAAGCCCCTGCATTTTCAGGCTTCTGCCAGGAGAGGCTTGAGGGCGTCTTGCTCTAGGTGAAGCAGGAGGGAAGAGTCGGGAGGGTGTTTCTTGGCCAGTATTTCATCTCTTTAAGAAAGCAGAGCTGAAGTAGAGGAGGGTTGCCCTTAATGGATGAAGTGCCACTGAAGCTGTGGCTGTTATGTTGAACTCCGGCACAGCCGCATTAAAACGTATATTTAATGAGCATCCATCACTCACTGGGAGTGATTCTTAGGAAATGTGCAAGCAGCAAGCTAGGTGCTCGAACAATGGTGAACCAAACACAGTTGAAGGTGTGAACCAACTTCAGCAGTTTCCATGAAACAAGCCTAGAGGAATAATCAGAGCAATATAAGACAATATATCCTGGTGAACTAAGTCATAGGATGCCAACAATAAGTAGTATGAACAGTAAAAACAGGGAAAAAATGGGACATGCCCAGGTTTATCAAGAAGACATTTGGGAGAAAGGGGAACTAGATGTCAAAGAATAGGGTACGGAAGATATGGATAGAGCAACTGAATGTAAATGTCCCAAGGGATCCCAAGAGATCATTCTTTTGTCCACCTAGGTGTCCTAAGCACTTAGTCTCCAGTGCACAGTGGTTGCAATAACATTTGTTGAATAAATGACCCAGCGGAGGAGGGAGGAAGGGCATTTCAGAAGCCAGCGGTGGAGCAGAAGCTGTGGGCTGGGAATGTGTTGACTCTGTTGGTGGTGTGAGGGGTGGGGTGAGAGGGTGGTGCTGTGTAGGAGCTGTCGGGTGATAAGATGGGGCCAACTTGTCAGGAGTCTTGAATGCCAGGATGGAAAATTCAAATGTGATGTTGTAGATTCTTAATTTATGAAGATAACATGGGGAAGCGACCACAAGGAAAAGCCACCAAAATGGAAAAATGACAACAGCAGCAGTATGCTAGCAGTCTGGTTATTAGCCCGATGACTGACTGCAGGATGGGGAGGAGGAAGTCAGATCCTTCCAAATGGGCGGTAGCAGTGAAAGTCCAGAAAAAAGAGTTTGAGAAACGTTCTAAAGGAAAGAAATAGATGTGGGGAAGTAAAAGAGAAGGCGAAAGTAAAGACAACACCCAGAATCTGAATAATTAGAACGTTGGTATGCTTGTGGGGAAAAGAGGGAGGCATGTCTAAGTCCAGACTTGTCAGAGCACCCCATTAGAGATGTCCAGAAGATGGTTGGAAATGTGATGCTGAAGTTTGCACGAGAGGTCTCAGAGAGGAAAAGGAGAGAGCTTAGGGCTCAGAACTATGCCTGGTGCCTTCTCCCATCTGACCTCTGCCTAGGGAGGGTTTGGAGCTGCAGGGGACACTGGGGTCTATAGCTCTGGGAAAGATGCAGGGTAAGTTTGTGGCCAATGGATATTTACTGTGGGAGAGTTTGAAGCAGACGTTAAAGGATCAGGTGTAAGAGCCAGAGAGACCTTAAGGAGATTTCCTGAGCCAGAATCTCTGGGGGTCTGGACATCTGGATTGTAAATAAGCATATAATGGGATTCCATAGACACAGTGCCTTGAAGATACATGTTCACTGCCTGCATCTCATGCCACTTGGTTAAATGTTACAGGAGGAAGTTCACTTGAATATTAACAGTCTACCAATTCATACGCACTGGCTTAATAGGCAGTTTCTTACTTTCTGGAGATGGTCGAAAGAAGTCAACTCATTCAAAAATTTTCGTGACACCAAAAAAATAACTGAGAATTTGTGAGCCATTATATTGAGGCTCCAAGGCCAATTAATATTCAGACAGAGCTTCTGGGTATCTGTCATGGGGCTGGAGGATTACGTTTGGAGCAGAATAATAGAATAAACTCTAGTTCTATTTTTGTGTAAATACCAGACTGATTGAGCAGCAGTACTATTTAGCAGACTGAAGTGGTAACCACATTCTCTTGGTTGTATATTGGGATAAGACAGGCGCTGAAGGCCCCATGTGAGCAAGTGGAGGTCGGGGCCAGACCGAGGATCCGACACTAGGAAATCACTGGCACAATATCTAGACTAAGATGCACAGGGATTCCAAGAAGCATCGGCCAAGGGCAAAATCAGAGGTGAGCACCCGCAAGCACAGAACAAACGCTGAGGGTAGGGCAGGCGCATAATTGACCAAGAGTAGTTCTTTATGTGTGCATGTGGTAAAATACACAAAGCATAAAAGTGACTGCTTAACCATTTTAAACTGACCTTAAGTACATTCACAGTGTTGTGTAGTCATCACTGCTGTCTAGTGCCAGAGCTTTTTCATTATCCCAAAAGGAAACCGCATTCCCATTAAGCAGTCCCTCCCTAACTCCTGGCAACCACTAATCTGCTCTCTGTATCCATGGATTTGTCTCTTTGGATATTTCATATCAATGAAATCATATTATACAAGACATGGTCTTTTGTAACCACCTTCTTTCACTTAGCATAACGTATTCAAGGTTTATCCATGTGATAACATGTATCATTCCTTTTAGTTGTTGAATAATATTCCACTGTATGGACATAGCACATTTTGTTTATTCGTTCTTCAGTTGATGGACATCTAAGCTGTTTCCACCTGCTGGCTATTATAAACAGTGCTGCCATCAACATCCATGTACAAGTTCTATTTAATACCTATTGTCAGTTCTTTGGGGGTATATACCTCAAAATACAAATGGTAAGTCTATGTTTATATTCTCAAGAAATTGCCAAACTTTTCCACAGAATCTGCACCACCTTGCCTGCCCCTCAGCAATATATGAGGGTTCTGGTTTCTCCACATCCTCACCCACATGTGTTTGACCAAGACTAATTCTTGTAAGAGTTTCACAGCCAGGTGCTTCTTCGAGGGCTAGGGGCTGACCCGGTGAGGCAACCTCCAGTCGTCTTCAAGACCCAGCTCTCTGTGATGATGGTCTGACTACAACCACAGTGGTGATCAGTGGAGAGAATAAGCCTTGGCCAAATGCCATCTGTTCAGCTGCCCAAGCTTGAGTCACAACTTCAGCACCTTCATGGGATCCACCTTTCTGCTCAGCGGCTCCCTCTAATGCCTGACTTACCTTCCAAATTTACCAGCATGTCTGTGCCAGCAGTGGCCTTTCCCTCCCTTTAAGGTGACTACTCCACATTTGAACCAGTTCACAGCCACACAACAACTTTGATAGAAGCCATGTGTCATGGTTGTTTTCAGTACAGCTGGATGAGTACAATGGTTGGCCACAAATCAAAGCTCATTAGATGGAAGCATTAAATAAATCAGGATTGGGGAGGGAGGTGACTGTAAATGGAGGGCTGAATGTGAAAGATAATCCAGTTGGCTATCTCTAGTGTCTTTCCCATTTGGAGTGTTTACACTTGGCCTGACATTTATAGGCATTTTTCAGCCTCCTCTCCTGCCCCCACCCCTGTGCCACACACTTCCCCACAGCAATGAGCAAACTGGGAATAATTTGACGTGAAATCAAGGTGGAGCTCAGTAGAGCGGGTAATTAAGATTGTGATTTTTTTTAAGCACTTAGGGAATTATGAGAAATCAGAAACGTCTTTTTTGTTTGAATAAGAGTTACTGGTTTGTGAAGGCAGTGACTGAGATGTCATTATCTGTGTTCTGGGAAGCTGAGAGGCTCTGAGAATAGGCCTCAGTACTTCTTAGTACCAGAGGGAAACAACAGCATCAGCTCCTGCCCACAGAGCACCTCATGGCAAGGGTTACAGCCCCGCTGACCCTCTGGTACTGGACTGTCCTTTTTCCTAAGGAAAGCAGTTCCTAGTCTTCCTGGCCAGTCCCCAGGATGCAGCCCATCATTCACTGCAGGTATGGAGCTCTGCCCTTATCAGCTATTTAAGGCATACAAAAAAAATAATAAAGAACTCATGATTCTTAACAATAACCACCTCTACAAAGAGAGAGTGATGCTCACAAGCCACGCTGGAGGGAAATAACTTAGAGGGGAAGAACTACTCTGGCAAATAAGTCATATGAATTTTAATGACATGTGTACTCTTAGATATAATGTGAAATTAGAAACATGGAAACTGAGAGATGGAGAGGAAGTGATGTCAGCAAAGATGACAGAATAGGAAGTCTCAGACTCTCCTTGCCCTAGGGAGACATCCACTCACCAACTGTACGTGGACCAATTCCCTTTGTAAAAAATCTACAAATCATGTTTCAATGCCATTTTCCCAAATCATCCCACCCTCAACCAATACAATATTGTAAAGTAATTAACCTCCAATTAAAATAAATAAAAAAAATTTTTTTTTAAAAAAAGGAAAAACCTACAAATCAGTTCAAGAGGTGCCTGCAACCCAGGTAGGCACAAAACCAGCAGCATTGAGGCCAGTCATGTGAGTGCAGGTTGAAAGTGCCCAACTAGACGTAATAAATCTTCAAAGCATTTGAAAATAAAGGAAAAGAGGCATCCCTCTGATAATAAAATAAAAGATCAATGCATAATGGGTCATAGTAGAGGCCTCACATGAAATTGAAAGACGCTTGTTCCTTGGAAGAAAAGCTGTGGCAAACCTAGACAGCATATTAAAAAAGCAGAGACATTGCTTTGCTGACAAAGGTCCATCTAGTCAAAGCTATGGTTTTTCCAGTAGTCATGTATGAATGTGAGAGTTGGACCATAAAGAAGGCTGAATGTCGAAGAAGTGATGCTTTTGAATTATGGTGTTGGAGAAGACTCTTGAGAGTCCCTTGGACAGCAAGGAGATCAAACCATCCTAAAGGAAATCCTAAAGTCCATCCTAAAGGAAATCAACCTTGAATATTCATTGGAAGGACTGATGCTGAAGCTGAAGCTCCATTCTTTTGGCCACCTGATGCAAAGAACCAACTCCTTGGAGAAAGATCTTGATGCTGGGAAAGATTGAGAGCAGGAGGAAAAGGAGGCGACAGAGGATGAGATGGTTGGATGACATCACTGACTCAATGGTCATGAGTCTGAGCAAATTCCACAAGATAGTGAAGAGCAGGTAAGCTTGGCATGCTGCATTCTATGGGACTGCAAAGAGTTGGACGTGATTTAGCAACTGAAAAGCAAAATGTGAAAGGGTGATGGTATGACTCTGGAGTATGGAAGACAGAAGCATTAAGGAGATGCGTCCCAGAGTTCCAGGTGGCCCACCACCTGCTGTCCACTCCTTCAACACGTCCGTTCACCGTCATATCAGTGCCTGGAGAGGAAGCTCCTCCTACCCTCCACGGAAGATGCTGTTCTCCCCACTAGCGAATTAGTGGCCATACATCCCTCTTGTTTGGAGCTTAAAACTTCAACCTTACACCCAAAAGCTAAAATTGAGAAAAGAGGTGGTTTTTTTTTATTATTGTTTTAAGTGAAGGATTTGGAAGATGGTAATTTAAGTCACAATGAAGATGAAAAGCAGTTTCCTGCCCACCACTGCTCACCCTCACTCCTTTTTCCTCTTCCTACTGCCCTATTCTCTGAAAAATGCAGCCTGAGAAAATATGACCCTGGGGAATACTGGATGTGAGAAAGCTGTGTAGCCTGAGCTGAAAAGCAATTAACTGTCCCTGAGCAGTCTCCGAGCAGGCAGAGGCGCGTCCCCAAGGCAGGAAGACATCACCATGATTTAGCTCTGTGTTGGTTGGTTTGCTGACAGCATCCTGTGTGTCCTGAGGCCCCTTAAGAAATGGCTGGTGAAGACTGAGGTCACCGCTTCACCCAGCTGGACTGTATCTTTTCAGTGACCCAAGGGTCAGTGAATAAGGAAGAGAAGGCCGAGGCCAGCTATGACCTTGAATGTGTATCCAGCTGTGAGCTGTTGCTCAGGCTTCCAAATGGTAAATTAAGATTATGCCTGGTTGGTTTTTGCTTCTTTATGTTTAGAGGGGGTAAAAACAAACAAACAAAAAAACACCTTTATGGTACTATATTCCACAACCTGAAACTTGGATGTCCGCTTCTGAACGATGCCTGTGTGCTAAGTCATTTCAGTCATATCCGACTCTTTGTGACTCTGTGGACTATAGCCCGCCAGGCTCCTCTGTCCATGGGATTCTTCAGGAAAGAATACTGGAGTGGGTTGCCATTCCCATCTCCAAGGGATCGTCCCAACCAGGGATCAAACCTGAGTCTCCCGCATTATAGGCAGATTCTTTACCATCTGAGCCACCAGGGAAGCCAAAAAAATCTCTTGACGGTGGTGGGATGCACTCTGAATGATGCCAATAAATAAATATAAAAAAGAATTCCACAGTCAACTGAGCTCTAACAGCTCTGGTTTAAGCCTTAAACTGGAGTCCATAGTACCAGACTGCGCAGAGCCTTCAGTAGGAACGATGCCTCCAAGAAGAGCGTGCAGCAGACAGCAGTTCTCAAATCCATCTGATAATGGGGCCCTCTTGAGTCTGCTGGCTCTTGTAACTGTTATTAAGTAGAACATGTCTGGCTGCTCTGTACCTGTTCCTCAGTTGAAACCTTTCTTTGTCTCAGCTGATTTTTCAAAACTAGGTGACTCGCTGTCTTGTATTCGTTTCTCTCCCATGTGATTTTTTTCTTCAAAATATTGACCCATTTTGACTACGTGTTAATAAAAGGTCCATCCACCAGCTTGAAGTCAGAGGAGGGCTACTTTAAGGTTTCAAATGGCCTTATCATCTTCAGTTTTAATGATGAGGACAGAGGCCCAAAGAGATGAAAGAAGTGCCTGTGGCCACACCGCCAGCCAGTCAGTGCAGAGCCGGGCAGTGTGGCCATGTAGAGCCTGCTGCAGGTTCGGGCTTCTCCTGTGGGCACTTGCTTTTCCATACATGATCTCCTTTGAGCCTGAGGTCATGGCTCCTATCTTGTTCCCTGGTTCGTTCCTAACTCATATTTTTTGAGAGGATTTATCGAGGTCCCTTATGCCAACTGTTATTCAGCCATTTGTCCCATTTGGGTAGAGAAATCCCCTGCCAAATATTTTTTGGTGACATATTTGAAGGCAGAGTAATACGCTGGGAGCAACCAGATCCCACTCCTTTGAAACAGTGATTTCCTTACCAGCCTTGCCTTTTTTTTTTACCTGTGTGATCAGCACTTCCATCTGAGTTCTCACTGCTCCTAGAGGCTTGGCTCCGCCAACGGCAAGAGAATAGCTGGTGCTAGCCGCACGGAACCGGGTCCTGGAGTTAGTCTGTTTACTAGGTGAGGTGGGCAGGGTTTCATATCACAGGGATCTAGTAATGGCTGGCTGTGGCTCAGGCAAACAGCTGCACCAGGGTCTCCAAAGGCTGGTGGAATGCAGTGAAAGACAGGCTGGCAGGCAGCTTGCATCACACTCCAGCCATCATGGCAAGAGGCAGGGAGGCCTTTCAGATGCTACAGTGAGAACTAACAATAGATAGATGAGGCTCAGTGGTTAGAACTGAAAGCATGGTCAGAACTGAAGCAATGATGGGGGTCAATGGATGCCGAGTTGACAGGTACGCCGCTGAGCTGCTTTCCAATCTTTCTTGCCAAATGTAACAGGTGCATGGAGAATTACTGATGGTGCTGAGCAGGGACAGATAGTAGGCTGGACAGTTCACAGGGGCCCACAGGTAGGGCAGGCTTCCCTGGTGGCTCAGACAGTAAAGAATCTGCCTGCAATTCAGGAGTCCCAGGTTCAGTCCCTGGGTCCAGAAGATCCTCTGAAGAAAGGAATGGTTCCCCATTCTAGTCTTCTTGCCTGGAGAATTCCATGGACAGAAGAGCCTGGTGGGTTACAGTCCATGGGACCGCAAAAAGTCAGACGCGACTGACCTACTAACAGCACCACCGGTAGGGAGAGCTAGAGGCTGAGAACCAGCAGGGCTCTCTTCTTTCCCTCAGTAACACTTGCAATCCTGATCTTCGCTGTCACAGATTCTCTAAAGAGGGGGACAGTGCCTGTTTTGTTCATCTTTGTATTGGCTGAGCACAGCACTGCCCCAGAGGTGCTCCGTAAATGCTTTCAGAATGAATGAATGTGAACTGTTTCACAGTAGTGGAGATGGAATTAAATCTACACAGGATGCAATGTTCAATGAGTTTGAAATCTGGGTCCTCACATTGCTGAGGGCAGATGTGGCTGGTGAGTCCCTCCCTGACACGGTGATTTTCCAGACCCCTCAAACTTGAGTGGCTTGTGTTTGAGTCAGTGCTGACCGGGCAGCCTGAATGTGGCATGAAGCTGAACTAACCTGGATGGAAGCAAATACAGATGACTCTCGAGGCTGCGAATCTGTTTCTATTTCAAGCAATTTGTCCAGTAAACATTTATCAGGCTCTGTTTCACCTCACTGAGGATAAAAGGGAAGCTTTGGATCAGAATCCTAGGGGCAGATTTTGGACCAATGGTGACATTTCTAAAATCACCAAGCAAATGTTTTCCAACTAGCCATTGTAATTCAGAATTTCAAGATCAGAAAAGGATAGCTGATCAGACATTAAGAAATGCACAGCTTCAGGGTTTAAAAATAGGGCAAAAAAAAAAAAAATCGGTATCAAGTTAATTTTGATTAATAGAGCCAGGTTTCTACCCAAGCTAGGTGCTTGGCTTTTATTTTTTAATTGTTCCTCCTGATATTTTAAAACCCTGTTGCATTCTGATTCCCTGAGAAGTTGGGAGAGGTCCATTTTTAATGCAAAATGCAGAGCTTGGGATGTGCCTAAGTGGTCTGGGGAGTGTGGCAAGGCTCCAGTGGGGCCAGAGTCCACAGTCACAGGACGCGGGCTGTGGTGAGGAACTTTGGAGTCACTTAGCTCATCAATAACGTCCTGATTCCTGCTGATGAAAACTTGCAGACAAAATACTAATGCCTTTCAGGAAACTGGATCTGGATTTTGTTGTGTTTTCTTCCCCCCTTGTGCTCTGTGAAGTCTCTTACGGGTCCCCCAGTGAAGTCCTTGTAACACATCTGACCTCTTCAGTCATTTCACCAAGACTTATGTGCTCTGGCAGGCTGATGTGGACTCCTCTTTTCCAAAAGATGAAAAGCATGTCACTGAAAATATTAGTCAGGCTCAAGGAAAAGCTTTGTGAGTTTTGCATAATCACAAAGAAAGAAAAAAGTAGGTCACATTTGGAGCCTGTTCTGTTTGTGGAAGAAAAAAGAGGATGAAGAAGAAGTATCAGATCATTTAGTTTTATCTCAGCTTCTAAAGACCAAGCGATGCTTTCAGAGGCCCTGGGGTCTGACACCACGCCCACATGCTTGAGTCTCCCCCAGGATGGAAGAAAGCATGTCCAAACTGGGCTCCATGAGATGTGTGAGCCACGGGGAATGGATGGAGCCAATTGGGGTATCCCTTGTATGTGCCTCAGAGAGATTCATTGGCAGCTGCCATTTGAATGGGAAGACAGTGTTTGGGGGGACTTGCTGGGTGATTCATCCTGAGTGATTTCAGTCTCAGGCAACCTAGGAGGCACTCGCCATTTCTAGTTCACTGACTGCAGTTGTCCGTCAATGGGGTTAGAAATTGTAAATGGGGCTTGGCTACTCCAAAGGCGTAGAGACTTCCCTGATCTTTAGGGCTCTGAAATTCCTTGGACCTGGTCAGATTCCTTGAGAGAGACACTCATAGCAATGGCCACCCCAGAATCATCTGATGTGAGCCAAACTCAGTGGGTCAGAGAGCTCTACACACTTGTATTTGGAGGAATGCTTTATGTCCAAAGTATCAAACACAGCCAACTTCTCTGCTGCAGCTGCAGCTTTCTTAAATTCTCAGGATTAGAAAACAAAGGCAAATATGCTGTCAGTGGCCTTGGTTCTGGGTCTTATCTTCTGTATTTTCACTTTCTTTTGCCTACTGTTTTCATTTTTGGTATGTCATATTTTGCAGGAGTTGTGGCCTTGAAAATTTGGCATGGTTTCTTTTTGTGTGTATAAAGAAGAGTGCATGGTTGAATCATTAGAGAAGCTTGCTTTTAAAGGAGACACTGCAGTGATGCAGTTTGCAAAAGGAAGAATTCTTTGGTTGTGACAAATAGGCACGATTTAATGAGACTGCTTGGGAATAACCTTTGAGTTTAAAGTATTTGTTGTTCATAAATTGAGACTCTCTGTGACAGTAGATGAAGTTCTGCTACTGTGTATTTGACAAAGAGGAAACAGAGAGTGATATAGGGATTACTGTGACTTTTTTATTATTCATGTAACTATTTCAGAATTCTTGGTGGGAGGTCTCGGTCTGTGGGTGGATGCTACAGTATGTTTTGGTGTTTATCATGTGTGTATAGCTATCTTGTCATCCCCAAGCTTATTGAATCAGGGCAGACTAGGTATAGGGCCCTGTGTTGATTACAGTCTATTCCCTTCCAGGTCAATGGAGGTGTTTTGGCAATTCCCAGGACCACCAAAGTTGATGTAGATTTGCATTGTGTGGAGAGGCAGAGGATGTGGAGGTAAGAGTCTGGCAGGTCTGCTGTTGGATTGGCCAGGGTCCACCAACAGGAAATCGAAGTCAACAAGGAGGCGAGTGCAGGTAGTGGAGCCAGGTCCAAAATTGAAAATGATTAGATCATTTCCTCACTGGCAAGAGTGAGGGCTGTGGTAGACCAGAAAGACATGAGTGCTTCGTGAAGCCAAGGTCAACAGCCTGCCAAATCAAAGGATGGTTGAAGCAAGAGTGGCTGTGGGTAGAATGGAAAGACCTGACTCTTCCACTCACTTCTGCCTGAACTTTGTCTCACTGGGCCTTAGTTTCTTCAACCTCTTTAACAATGTGGTTGTATTAGAGGAGTTAACTTTCAAACTTACTGTGTTTAAGGCACTGTAACCCTTTCTATAAAGACAATTTTGATAAGAAAACCCTGTGTGTGTGTATCAGTTGCTCAGTCGTGTCTGACTCTTTGCAACCACATGGCCTGTAGCCCACCAGGCTCTCTGTCCATGNTTAACAATGTGGTTGTATTAGAGGAGTTAACTTTCAAACTTACTGTGTTTAAGGCACTGTAACCCTTTCTATAAAGACAATTTTGATAAGAAAACCCTGTGTGTGTGTATCAGTTGCTCAGTCGTGTCTGACTCTTTGCAACCACATGGCCTGTAGCCCACCAGGCTCTCTGTCCATGGGACTCTCTAGACAAGAACACTTGGAGGGGGTTGCCATTCCCTTCTCCAGAGGATCTTCCCAACCCAGGGATTGAACCCTGGTCTCCTACATTGCAGGCAGATTCTTTACCATTTGAGCTATAGGGAAGCCCTTAAGAAAACCCTATATATATCAAAAAAATGGGTATGCTCCAGTTGGCACTGAGGGGAGCAGGACTGGGTACCTGCTCCCTAACTACATGGCCCCTGTCTTAAATATCATGGTGATTCCTTCACCTCTCAGGGACAGCATTAAAAGGTATTGGATAAATTTTTAAAATCCTTTCTAGCCCACAGGTTGGTCAACAAGACTTTGAAATCATCACTGCCTTTCTTCTAAAGCTGCTCATGGGTTTCTAGACACTTTTGCCTGCAGGGCAGCCCCCTCCTGATTTTGGAAGGAGCCCTCTTCACAGGGCCTGGTCTCTCTGCCAATCACAGGCCAACCAGTAGTTTCTGCAGGCCAGCTGGGTAACCAGAGCCAAGAGGCCCTCAATCAGACCTGGAAGGCACTGTGGACATACACATTATCCTCTGTCTCCTTGAAGAGACCCCACAGAGTGTTAGGGAGCCCTCCGTGCACCAAACCCTCTAACCTTGTTGGAGGTGGGGGGTTTGGAGGCAGCAGGTGGATGTTGAGATTCCCAGTCTGTGGGATTAGAAAGTGAAAGTGGTGGAGAAGCAACGCCAGCAATAATACCAGCATTTACCCCACACTCAAAAGTCTCTCAAACAAGGAATATTAGAAAGTAGGAGGAAACATGGTAGCATCTTACCTTCCTACAGAGACCAAGTTCAAGTTCCAAAACCAAGTCCCGCTGGGGTCAGGGGTCAGTAGCCCCTTTTCTTTACCCAAAAAGTCTGTCTTAGACTTCTTTACTCATGCTGAAACAGGAGCTCAAGTTTCATTAAACTACACAATTGGTAAAAATAAATAAATAAAATTCTTTAGACTATATATTCACAAAATTCTTTTTACTTAAACAAAAATCTATACAGCCAGAAATTCAGAGTCTTCTGACATACTTGATATGATCAGGGAGAAAACCCGAACTTCAATATTAATGCCTGGACTCTTGCCCCAGCTCTGCTCCGGGCTGAGTGACTTTGGGCAAAGCACTTGGGCTTTCCTTGCCTGGGTTGATGTCTGATAAACTGAAAGAACACCCAACCATAGCAAGGAGATATGAATATCTGGAGCGGTGCTGTGGTCCCATCCACAGAGCATAGCGTCACCTGGGCCGAGACTGCCGATCTCCCCAGCTGGCCACTGCTCTTTTGTTAAATCACCAGTACCAGCTTTGTGCCCAGGGCAGAAGCCAGTACCCCTGCCCCCTCAACCATGGCTGAGTTTGGGCTCCAGCACCTGGAGCCTGACGCCCACTCACCTGGCCTCCTTACTTGGCATTCTGCCTGCCTGGGAGTAGGGGAGTAGTTTGGGATTTCAGCAGCACCCTACGCAGGCAATGAAAACCTAGGAGGTCAGAGAAGGAGGAAATTTAAAGAGAAGGAAGGAGAGGAAAGGGGTGAGTCAGAGAGCTCTGAAAGGAAAGAAACTGCTCCCTTTGCCAGAAGGTTGGTTATTATATGAAGAATACATGTTCACTGTAGGAAAAATGTAAAGGAAGATAAAAGAACTTGTTAGTCACATCACCTGGAATTAATACAGTTAATATTTTAGCCAATGTGTATATAAATAGACCTTTAAATGAAAAGAGGATCATAGTTCTGTGCTGGTAAATGTTTTATGAGTGCCTAGACGAGAGGCCATCACAACTGGAGCATTTGCCAATTTCCGTGGTGTAAATGCTTCCACCATAGCTGATTCCCAACTACCAATGTGATGTCAACCAGCTTGCAAAATTCCTGATAATTTACCATTCAGCTTTTGGGGACCAGCAAGAGCACACGACTGACCAAGTTTTGTTTTCTAATTAGTCTTGCCTTGCTCACAATATAGGGCAAAAGTCCTAAGCTTAAACGATTGAAAGTTGTCTTTTATCAAATTACCTATTTTTTGAAACAGTACTGTTTCCTTTTTGGAATTTAGAGCTGGATCACTTTCTATGCCAGTAGTTGTAAATGGTGCCTATAGTTAGAATTTGCCTATCTCTTGTGTTCTGGCGATCCTTATGTGAGTGGGGAGTGGACCCCAACTTTATTAGGTGGCAGGAATAGAAATGTAGTTGGAAAAAAAAAAAAAAAAGATTAATGTGATCATGCAAATGGTGACCTGGAACTGATTCTGCAGCCCATTCTCCCAGAATGGATTTGACTTAATGGAGGCAATTTTCTCCTTTGCAATCCTTCTCCTTGGCCCAGCAGCTCAGCTCTAGACTTGTCACTCATTTTTTTTTTCTTTCTTTCTTTTTTGGGTGGAAATTGGTGCTCCTCCTGTCTGTCAGATGAAAATGGGCTGCAACTGATTGGCCCACGTCAAACTCACTAATCGGGTCCATGTTTTTCTTGTTGAGTGGGAGCTTAATTGCAAGGGGCAGAAGGGGTGGAGGGCTGCACTCACACAGCAGCAGAGTGTGAGTGTGTTTCCATCTCCCACTTGGCTGCACGTTGAGCTGGTGGACTATTACATCTATGGTAAGAGTCAGCTAGGTGGAAAAAGTAGTTGGTGCCAAAGTTCTCCCACACTGGAGCTTTAATTGCCTTCGAAGAGGCTGAGCTTTGTGAGCTTCTGATAATAAACCTGGCTCTCCCAGGCAGGCCTGGTGAGTTCAGACAGGGAGTTTCCAGGTCAGACTGGAGAGGTGTGGGCAGTGGGGTGTTGTAAGTGGGCCCTGGGCCAGGAGGAGTCCATTGCTGCAGCCTTGGCCCTCCACCTCTGGGGTGTGGATGTTTGTTGTTGTTCAGTTGTTGTGTCCCACAGTTTATGACCCCATGGACTGCAGCACGCCAGGCTTCCGTGTCCTTCACTATCTCCTGGAGTTTGCTCAGACTCATCTCCATTGAGTCAATGAGGGAAGAAGTCAAACCCTGACTTCTTCTAGCCCCAGGTCTGTCCAATTCCTTGGGTCATCTCTGACTCCTCTATCCCTTTCCCCACCAACCTGATACCAAGTGGTCACCTAGACTGGGCAACTCTGCCTCTGGCCCAAGAAGCTACTCCCACCTGATCCCCANAGTCCATGTTTTTCTTGTTGAGTGGGAGCTTAATTGCAAGGGGCAGAAGGGGTGGAGGGCTGCACTCACACAGCAGCAGAGTGTGAGTGTGTTTCCATCTCCCACTTGGCTGCACGTTGAGCTGGTGGACTATTACATCTATGGTAAGAGTCAGCTAGGTGGAAAAAGTAGTTGGTGCCAAAGCTCTCCCACACTGGAGCTTTAATTGCCTTCGAAGAGGCTGAGCTTTGTGAGCTTCTGATAATAAACCTGGCTCTCCCAGGCAGGCCTGGTGAGTTCAGACAGGGAGTTTCCAGGTCAGACTGGAGAGGTGTGGGCAGTGGGGTGTTGTAAGTGGGCCCTGGGCCAGGAGGAGTCCATTGCTGCAGCCTTGGCCCTCCACCTCTGGGGTGTGGATGTTTGTTGTTGTTCAGTTGTTGTGTCCCACAGTTTATGACCCCATGGACTGCAGCACGCCAGGCTTCCGTGTCCTTCACTATCTCCTGGAGTTTGCTCAGACTCATCTCCATTGAGTCAATGAGGGAAGAAGTCAAACCCTGACTTCTTCTAGCCCCAGGTCTGTCCAATTCCTTGGGTCATCTCTGACTCCTCTATCCCTTTCCCCACCAACCTGATACCAAGTGGTCACCTAGACTGGGCAACTCTGCCTCTGGCCCAAGAAGCTACTCCCACCTGATCCCCACGGCCTTCATCCAGATGTTCATATTATCACACCCGAACCATGAGGACAGTCTTGTAATAGGCCTTCCTGATGGCCAGTCTCAGTCTATAAAAATGCCATCCATGTCTCTAAACACACACACATTTTTTAAATCATCAACGTAATATATGTTCACAAGAATTTTTAAAAATGTAGATGTTCAGAGGTGAAAAACCACTCATGGACTTAACTTCCTTGAGGTAAAAACAGTTATCATTTTTGTGAATATCCCTCAAAGAGATTGTTTAGGAATGAAAATATTCAAAACTACTTTGTAACTTCTTCTTCACATATTTTAGTGAACATTTTTGCATATTGATACTTCTCTAGAATGAAATCACAAATTTGGTGATCTCTTTTCCTTGCTTAAATAATTATGTAAACAGCCCCCCACTCACCCCCCAACACAACCAAAATCCATTGGCTACGTGTGGAAGATCAAATTCCTTGGAACAGGAGGGAAGGTCAAACATAATTAGCCTCACCCACCAGCCCCTACTCTCCCTATGCCACCATTTTTTTTGCCTGAATACAAAGCCTGCGTGTTTACTCTGAGAATTCCATATGAACTGGCTTGTGTATATGACTTCTACCTCCCCCATTTCCCACTTGGTGAATTCTTTCGTTCTTTAAGATTTATCTTAAATTATTTATGTGTCTGTCCCTAGGAAAACTGGGAATCTCTTGAGGGCAGAAACAGAACTTAGTTTGTATTTTTAGCAACTCGTGGTCAGGCCTGGCACAGGCTAGTAGGCACTCAGTAAATATCTATGGAATGAATTGGCCTTGCTTTGGTGTGTCTGTTTTTATCCCCTTGCCACTTTCATGTGTTGGTTTTTATTAATGTCCATGATTAATCCAATATTGTATTTTCTTTTCCTTCTTTACTGTGTCTATGTCTTAACCATATTCAAATAAGAGCCCCTGGCTTGGAGCCAGTCACTTCTTTAGTTGTGTTATTGCTGGTGGATTTAAGATGTCATTAGTTTCTAGTAGCTTTACTGTACTATTTTGGAATCCCTGAGACGCAAACTCACATTTTCAGAGTCAACAGCCCAGAGTCAGCCCTGTTCTGAAAACCTGATGTATAGGTTTATGGAAATGCTTGAAACAGGAGAAGGCAGCATGGGTAGAGTTTACGAAGTGGGAGCCCCAAGCCAGGGGGCTAACTCAACGCTCAGAGGAGGTGAAGGGGGCAGGAAATGTCAAGGGCATTAAGAGTAGAGTGTGCTATAATTGGCCCAGAGCTCTGGCCATGAGCTGTGGGATTCAGTACCTTAAAGATGCTTGAGGGACTCTGGTCTCTGCCTGTGCTCCAGAGGAAAATGTATGTTAGTTCAGACATCACGTGCTGTTTCTTGTGGATCTGAAGATGCTTAAATATGGAGGTTTCACCTGAGGGAGGAGTAAGCATATTTTCAACGGTTCATCAACAAACATTAAGCTAGAGCTATTTTTATTCAAACTCATAGAAAAGGGGAAACTAATCAAATCCACTCCTACTGTGGGCAATATCCATAGAGAAATAAGCATGAGCAAGTATCTGCCCTTTGGATGGAAGGCGGGACAGGTGGATCCACATTTCTTGCTGTGAATCTCAGAATGTTAAATGTCTGCCTTCGACGTGCCCTTTTAGTAGAAGCTGCACGTGCATACCCAAGTCGTAAAGGTCCTATCCAAGCCAGCTTCAAGAGGAAGGCCATTCAGTGGTTCTCTAGCGTCCAGAGTGTCTTCAGGGTCCCAGCTCTGTTGTCCCTCTCGCTCTGCCTTCCTCAGCATCAAGCTTCATTTCAGGCTAATATCAAGATGGCAGCATCAGTCTAGCCATCCAGCCCAGTCCTGATGGTTTCCAGAGGAAAAAGGGGACCAGCACTTCTTGGCACTTTGCCTTAGGAGTTACAAGAGGTTTTCTAGAAGACCCCTGGAAGGTTTCAGCTCATGACTCAATGACAGTATTGGGTCACCTGCCCAGTCCTGAAACCATTGCTGGCCAGGAGAGGGTGTTACCAATGATCAGTTACATCCATCTTTAGAGCTGAGGTACCTAATTTATGGATGAATCCCGGAGCAAAATCAGAATTCTGTTAGGGAGTGAAAAAGAAGGAATGGATGCTGGGTAGACAGTCAACTCCACCTCGACACAAGCCACAGAGTTGGTTGCCAACTGGATAGTCTACTGACTTCAGTTTTTTAGTTAATGCATTCAAATAAAGTCTAACCTAGGAAAATAAATGAACTGATAAAATCAGAGCAGTCATGGTTGTAAATCTACCCAAGACTGTGGTCATAAGACCATGGTTTGACAATCACAAGTTCAGTACTTCTTGTGTTTACATCAAAATTTTCTTTATTCCTGTCTCCTTTCATCCTTACAACACAGTTGTACTGTATGGGAAAAGAGGTCAGCTGGCCAGAGAGGACCAGTATTTACAGAGTCCAGGCAAGCAGGGGCTTTCAAGGAAGACATCTGGGCTGGGAGTAACAGGTTGGGCATATGAGACCAGAGGGTGAGGTGACAGGGAGCTGGGAAGAGAAGTTTTCCTGAGTAGGGTAATGAATTGTGGTTCGGGGCTGATTCATTCATTCTGCCTGCCTAGTGTGTGTTGCCCTGGCCCATGGGTGATGTTTTCATTCAGAAGGAAGTGAAAGGCCTGTTGAGGCAGGAGCAGAGATGCTGGGTAGGACTGATTCACAGAGGGGAGAGAAGGCATGCAGGTCAAAGGCTCTAAGATCTTCACTTTGGGATGGGGTAGGTATAGGTTTGCCATGTAAAATACAGAATGTCTAGTTAAACCTGAAAATCAGATAAACAATGAGTACAAATTTTAGTATAAATATGTCCCAAATATTGCATTTTTCTTGTTGAGTCACTAAGTCATGTCCAACTCTTTGAGACCCCATAGGCTGCAGCACATCAGGCTTCCCTGTCCTTCACTATCTCCCAGAGTTTGCTGAAATTCATGCCCATTGAGTCAGTGATGCTACCTAACCATATATTAAGATGTACTACATACTTGGCCAATAAAAAGAAGTTCAGTTCAGTCACTCAGTCGTGTCTGACTCTTTGCGACCCCGTGAATCGCAGCACACCANTTTTTCTTTCTCTTTTTTTGGCC
Organism: Oreotragus oreotragus; assembly: GCA_006410675.1. Lineage (NCBI taxonomy): Eukaryota > Metazoa > Chordata > Mammalia > Artiodactyla > Bovidae > Oreotragus > Oreotragus oreotragus. The sequence continues at coordinate 583,647 of SJYX01016922.1, forward strand.
ACACCATGCAGTTTACAGGATCTCAATTCCCTGACCATGTATTGAACCCCAGTCACAGCACTGAATTCTAACCACTAGATAATCATGGAACTTCCAGGATCATTTAATTTCTTAAAATACTATCAAACAAACTCAAAACACCCTTGGTATCTTGGGAGTGATAACTTCAAATTATATTGTCTTACCTTTGGTATTTGAATTATAGATAAAACTCAGCAGCAGCTTCACAGTTCACTAATGTTTGTTACCCCAGGTGAAAATGTACTCATAAACAATCTGTTGACTACAGGAGAAATGCAAACACTTCTGCCCATGAAGGCAACAGGAGCTTGAAGCTGCTACTAAATTGGATGTTCTTATATGAGGTCATTATTTCCAAGAACTGCCAAGACTAGCTCTGCCTCACAAGCCAAGTGAAAAGGACAACTGGGACAATCGCCATGCTCAATAGCCCAGCTGCCACTTGATTACAGACAGATATGAGGTTCACTTGCAGGATTTGTGCTCGGCAGAAATTCACCAGGGGAGAGACAGCAGCTTGTCCTTTCCAAGATGACTACAAACTGAGTCAGTGGTAATTTCACTGCTACCCATAGGGTTTCCAGGCACCACCCTTTTACTTCTTTTGAGTAAAACTGATAGGTGTTCATCTCTTTCAGTCTAGCAGTGAAGCTGGCTTCTCGCAGGTTGTTTTGTGCTGAGATGCCTGGCCACGAACTGGTGAACTCTGAGTATATTCCCTAACAATCCTCATCTCACTGAGCTCACAGTTTAATGTATTTCTTTCTTCACAATTACCTTAATCACAACGAGGAGACCCCCTCATGAACTACCTTCCCCAGGATCAAGTTTACCAATTTCAAAGAGATAAAGCTTTGGAAATATCCAAAGCATGCACACACACTTAACCCATGTAAGCACTGTCCTACCTGTGTGACTGCATGGAAGTTATCTTGGATTGAAAAGTTTTTGGTCAGGGAAGGCAAAGAGATGCACAGTCTTCATATGGAAACAGGGTACAAACCACACAAATCCCCAAGTAGCAAAAGAAACCATTTCACACACCCACACACACCACTCACACACACACACACACACCCCCCACTCACACAGACACACACACCACTCACTCACACACACACACACACACACTCCTCTCTCTCTCTCTCTCAAAATACAATATAAGCAATACTGATGGTCCTGGAAAAGCAACCATAAGCTGTTCATCGGAAAGGCTCCTCAGATGGCTCAGTGGTAAAGAATCCACCTGCAGATAAAGGAGACGCAGAACATGTGGGTCTTTTTCTAGTCTAGAGTAATTCAGTGGAAAGCCCACATTTTTAGATGGAATACATACAGCACAACCATAAATACTCATGTGTAAATAGCTCTTAGCAATGAAATCTCTAAGAGAGTCTCTGTAAGTTGAAACTTCTAATTTTCCAACAAACAGCCTTCGCTTTGGCCATTCTGCTGAGAGCCATTTCATCTGCTCTCCAGACAAGAATGAGTACAGAGCTGACAAAGACAAACTGATCAGCAGAAGTCCTGTTCACAGCAGACATGAGTCAACGATCCTGGCAGGTGACCTGTCCACCTGCCTCTACTGTTAGCTGGGCAGTGAGGCCTGACATAAACGCTAACTCGGGTCAGTTTACCAGCTCAGAACGTAGTCTGCCATCATATATTCGTTCAACAAACTTACAGCAACACAAAGTGATACCTCTGTAATTATTCATAATTTGGAGCTATCAATATTTTGTTTCCCTACTAATAACCTTATCAGAAAGGTAAATCAAGGTGGGATATACCTTTTAGCTTCTGCATAAAACAAAGTTGGCAACTATGTTAGAGAGAATAAAACCATGTATTTTAACCCTGAATCCTCACAAAGTCCAAAATCAAAACAATGACATTGTTATAATGAAAATGTTTTATAGAATAAAATTTTAAGGTTCTGAACCAAGAAGGTAACAGAAAGTAGACATTATAACACAGATTGGCACTGATATTTGTTAATTTATTTCAATATTTCTTAGCACTTACCTTATGTGAGGCACAATTTGAAAGCAGTGATTTTCAAACTTCAAAATGCATCAGAGTCAATTGGAGGGCTTGTAAAATACAGATTTCTGCTCCTTCTCCCTGACCTCCATATAACTGATTTCACAGAACTGGGAAGAACCCAAGAATCTGCATTTCTAACAAGTTCCCACATGATATTGATGCTCCTATTCTGGGACCACAATATAAGAACCACTATTCAGGTTATGAAAACACATCAGAGAATAAATAAAATCCTCTCTTTCCTGGAACTTACATTCCTTTAGAGTGATGACAGTTCAGTGTAAAATAATTTCATTATCATTCTCTCATGAAAAATAAAGTCAGAAGAGAACTGAGAATAATGGAGGAAGTAGGGATCATTTTCTAAAAGAATATGGTCAGAGAAGGCTCTCAGAGGAGGTAACACTCAAACAAATGAAATGGATGAAGAGAGGAGAGTCCATGAACAGAGAAGAGAATAGAATCCAAACAAAGGGAGGAACTCATGGAAGAATCCCAGGTGGTAATGAGCTTTCACTGCTTCAGAACAGCAACCAGTGAAGAAAGAGCAGAGAAAACATGGAAGAAGATGAATTCCCAGTAGGCAGAAGGGCAGATTAGATTGATAAGATTTTATTTTTTTATTGGAAGGTGATAAATGGAGAAGTGTTTTAAAAAGAACCCCTTGGCTATTTTGAGACATGGATAAAAACTGTCCAATAAAAAGATGGAAGCATGAAGACAAGTTAGATAGGAGGCAATTAGAGAAGATGGCAGCTTGGACCAGGCTGGTGGTACCAGATCTGGCAAGGAAGTGAGAACAGAGGACAGGATGATCTCCTAAGGGAGCAGACAGACTTCCTGTGTGATGGGTTGTGGTGTGACAGGGAAAAAAGGCTCAAGAATAACCACAGTGTTTTGTCTTATTTTTATGGGGATGGGGAGAGTGGTGGCAGGTAGAAATAAAACATTTATTTAGAAACATTTTCAAGCCTACAGAAAAGATGAAGAGATAAAAAGAGCATGAAGAATACCTGCATTCACTTCTAGATTCTCCCATTGCTAACGGTTTATCCCACTGCTTTAACAACTTCACACTTTCCCTACAGAGATACACACAAACACAACACACACACATTTTTCCTTTCCAAACCACTTGTGAACCAGTAACACACAATACAGTCCTTCCTTCCTTAATATCTTAGAACTACAATGTCCTGAGCTTGATATGTCTGTTCACTCTTATGCAGCATCTCTTTTGTGTGGTCGTAACACTGAGCTCTACAGAACACACAGCAGCAGCCCATGACATGATCTAGATAGGAACCAGTACTACCAGAATGACACAAACGTGGTCTATACATACAATATAACATTCAGTCAGTCAGTTCAGTTGCTCAGTCATGTCCGACTCTTTATGACCCTGTGGACTGCAGCACACCAGGTTTCCCTGTCCATCGACAACTCCTGGAGTTCACTCAAACTCATGTCCATTGAGTCGGTGATGCCATCCAACTATCTCATCCTCTGTCGTCCCCTTCTCCTCCTGCCCTCAATCTTTCCCAGCATCAGGGTCTTTTCCAATGACTCAGTTCTTCATATCAGGTGGCCAAAGTATTGGAGCTTCAGCTTCAGCATCATTCCTTCGAAAGAACACCTAGGACTGATCTTTAGGATGGACTAGTTGGATCTCCTTGCAGTCCAAGGGACTCTCAAGAGTCTTCTCCAACAGCACAGTTCAAAAGCATCAATTGTTCGGCACTCAGCTTTCTTTACAGTCCAAATCTCACATCCATATATGACTACTGGAAAAACCATAGCTTTGACTAGATGGACCTTTGTTGGCAAAGTAATGTATCTGCTTTTTAATATGCTGTCTAGGTTGGTCCTAACTTTTCTTCCAAGGAGCAATGTAACAACAATCAGCCTTAAAAAAAGTTAGGAAATTATGAATTATGCTACAATGTGGATGAACCCTGAGGACATTTTGCTAAATGAAACAGTCTACCACTAAAAGACAAAAACTATACAATTTCATCTATATGAGGTAACTGAGTGTATTCAAAACCTTAGAAAGTTTTTTAAAAGATGATTGCCAGGTTTGGAGGAGAGGAGATGGGAAGTTATTGTTTCACAGGTAAAGAGTTTCCGTTTTGCAAAATGAAAAGTGTTTCTGAAGGTGCATAGAGGTGACACCAGTGACAGGGTTGAAAAAATATGCATATACTTAAACATTAAATTGCACTCTGAACACAGTTCAGATAATGTATTTCTTGTTATGTTTATATTTATCACAACAAAAAAAAAATTAGGAGAAAAGTCTTTAGGCCCTGGATTGCATGATTCCATCAGCAAGTCATACAAGCTCTCTGAAGAAAGGTCATCAGGATGAGGGAGGCTTTCAGGAACATGGCTGAGCCCAACAGTGAGGTGGCTTTGTAAGCAGATGGGATGTAGACAGACAGGACAAAGCACAGAGGAGATGCCAGGCAGGGGAGACTACTCTGTTCAGACCATAAGGAGAAAACGGGTATCTTCACAGAGGTGAAGGAACACGCTGCCCTGTACTGGGAGGAACACGACGGCTGGAGTACAAAATGAGGTCAGAGAGGCAGGATGGTTACATCTGAGAGAAGGGGCACCGGCAACCCGAGAACATACTGAAAAAGGAGGCAGCTCAGGGTCCACTATCTCCATGCATTCTGATCACCTGTGGAAGGATTTTAAGTTTTCAACAGGAAAAACTGACAGAGACAACATATCAAACAAGTGAACCCAAATTCCCTTTTGTACATTTGCCAATGTTGCAAATTTCTAATATCATCTCCTCTGCCTCAAAGCCCTCCTTGACAGGGATCTACCTCAGCAATTTAAGTTTTTTCTCAGTGACTAGCCAATCCTTCTGCATGCGTTTGAATGATGACATCTGACATTCCCACCTTTGACTTCACAGAAATGCACTCAACTTCACTTCCCTTGAATTTTTCAGCACAGCAAGCGATGCTGTCTTCCTCTGAATGACATTTCCAGAGCCTGACTCTCACTGCCATGCTCAGAGACAAGCTTATTTCAGTCAAAGTTGACAAAAGCCAGCAGTAGTCAAAAGTTTTGCTTGCAGGGGTGGTGGGGGGGATTCTTTTGAGGCTACAGAAGCAGCTCTAAAAGAGACTGAAGAGTGATGAACCACTTCCATTTTTTTTTTATTCAGTTCAGTTCAGTTCATTCACTCAGTCGTGTCCGACTCTTTGCGACCCCATGAATCGCAGCACGCCAGGCCTCCCTGAGGAGGAGTCCATCACCAACTCCAGGAGTTCACTCAGACTCGCATCCATCGCGTCAGTGATGCCATCCAGCCANTTTTTTTTTTATTAAGTAGGGTTTTTCACTTTGCCACTTAAAGGGAGCTATGAATATCCTTCTATCATATACCCCTATCACCTTTGTCCAAGAGGCAGCTGGGCCAAGTGTACCTTTAATTCTGAAGCACTGGAAGTCCCAGCCCAGGTTTATCCCAGTGTGTATGCAGAGATGATAATCTACCACAAGCAGGTATGTAAAAAATCTTCTGGAAGATACCGAGTACAAAAATCAGAATCAGACCAATAACTAGAGCATGTCATCTGTTTCCACAGCTTCGGATAATCCATCCTTGACAAGAACACAAAACAAAACAAACAACATCTTGAAACCACTGCAGCTGCCAGCCTCTCTCTTCTGTACACTTTCAAGGGTTTTAATTCTGATATCTTGAACACTATGTTATATAAACAAAAGCGGCTCTATCCCCTCAGGATTATACACAGGAGGAAAGGATATTCTGACTGGGTAAGCCTACCTGGGCCCATCAAGGCAGTGCTAGCATCTGTGTCTGAGAGATGGACCATAAAAGGACACATCTCTCCTGTTCTCAGCTCAGTCAACACAGAACAATTTTCCAGGTGTCCATGTCCCACAAAGAATTGCACATTCATGCAATAATACATAGAGTGAGTACATCATGGGGTTGTGCAACCCTGGAAATTTGCTCTATGTTTCTGAGCTTCATTCTTTATTTTGTGATTCAGTTTTTATTTTCAGATTACACTCCCTTATAGGTTATTATAAGATGCTGAATATAATTTCCTGTGCTTTACAGTAAATCCTTGTTGCTTATCAATTTTATGTATAGTAGTTTGTATCTGTTAACCCATTTCCTATTTTTTTCCTACCTTTCTACCTCTCCCCTTTGGTAACTATAAGTTGATTTTCTAGGTCTGTGAGTCTGTTTCTTTTTGCATATAGATTTATTTGCATTATTTTTAGATTCCACATGTAAGTGATATCATGTAACATTTGTCTCTCTCTGATTTACTTCACTAAATATAGTATTTGCTGGGACCATCCACGTTGTTGCAAATGGCAAAATTTTCATTCTTTTTCATGGCTTAGTAATATTCCTGTTGTGTACATACATATATGTCTTAAGCCAATAATCTGTTGATGGGTATTTGGGTTATTTTCACGTCTTGGATATTGTGAAGTGTTACTAGGAACACTGGGGTGCACATATCTTTTCAAATTAGACTGTTCATTTTTTCAGAAGTGGGATTGCTGGATTATATGGTAGCTCTATTTTCAGTTTTTTCTGGAACCTCCAAAAGTGTTTTCCATAACAGCTGCACCAATTTATTAATACATTCCCACCAACAGTGTACGAAGAGTCCCTCTTCTCCATGACATCTCCAGAATCTTCACCTATAAAATGGGGATTAAAACCAGAGCTGATCTTCATAGGGTTGCTGGGAAGACTAAGGAGATGTATATTCACCTGGCACATAGTAAGTGCTTCTAAAATGTTAATATCAACTGCTGGACATGTAAACCATCTTAGTCTTCCTAGACGTCTATGGGAGGGTTACGGAACACTAAGAATGTCACGTAGTCTTCTACTCCTCTCTCTCCATTGAAACAACATTTGATAAAGACCCCAAGTAATATTTTATCAGGACATGCAATGTGTCTTTTTCATCCCTTTTTACTTGGCCCCAAAGTGCCTGCCTTTTTGCATAAAAGTCACTACAATTATTTTTTATTTCTAGGCAGTAAGTTGGAGAATGTAGAAAAAGAAGGCAACATCCATATCTTCTAATGTGCTTTATGAATATATCATACATCTTTATTTAGAGCTCCTTGGCTAGAACTAAGTCATGAAGACCTATCTAGCGTCAAGGAATTCTTGGATATAAAATCTTATAGTTAGTGACAAAATGCTTATGGAAAGAATGGAGTTCTGTTATTTTTTTTAAAAAAATTGAATGACTATTTTGAGGTTCCTATCAGTTTCTGCCAAGAGATTATGTTTGATGTCTTCAACTGTCTTATAAAAGAGTAAGTAGATCATAACTACTTAACACAATGGAGTTGAGTATGTGGAGAAAGGATGTGATAACATATCTTAGATTGCTAGCTTTACAAATAAAGTCACTATTCTTTGTGCCCCCTTCCCAGCCAAAAAAAAAAAAAGCTAGAAATATATACACTAAGGAAACATAAAAAAAGAGGAATTTCACCTATATTTTTAAGAACCCAGCCCCAGCCTCCTTACCACTTCATCATTTCAACTTCCACGATACTGTAGTCCCCCAACTCAGCGCTTTAATTTTCAACTCTGACACACTGAAACATTATAGGTGTATTCAAAATCTTTGCTTTACTTTTTGGCTGGCATTTCCCTGGCCCCGGGTGTCTCTGCACCTCCATCTAAGGCTGGACAAGCCCACAGTGGCCTTGATTTAAGCCATTCAATGCCAGCATATGGTTGCACTTCTCACCAATGAAGTTAATTATCACTCCCCCTTTAAAATAAGACCATGGTCTTTATCCTTTGACTTCGATTTCTGTCAGCTAAGCTAGTATAAACCACATGCCTGCAGAGACAGAATATCTTTGAAACAATTCCTCCTAGCTTGGCCATCCATTATACAGAAACATATGCCACAGGACTGGAAATGGAAGATAAAGCTCTTTCTGGCACAACCTGAAAGTGTATTGCGTGCCTCCTATGACTAAGCTGTTTATTAAGAAACAGGGACACTTAAAATGGGGAAAGCATATTACCTCTGCTGCCGAGTTGTCTGAAAAGGGGCCAGAGCTCAGAGCAGACTCCCACTGCTCAAAGGTCTGACTTCTTCATCCGCAAGTTGCTCTGGTGTGGTTCTGCTGGTCTTTAGATTTTGATTCCATGAAAATTTTGATTCCGTGGTCATGCCTGCCTTCCAAATGCTGGTATGTATGAACAAGATCACAGTGAGATCCTGGCAGATGAAGGGAAGTATCCGTCTGATCGTATCTGGGCTGAAGGTAGGCCAGGTCCAGTCCCATCTCTGTGCAGAGTGCTCCTTCCTTGGCAAGAGTCCTGGAGATGGACCTCTAATTTATTACCCGGTCCCTGAGGACCAGTTTTCTTTAGTGCTGAACTTGGTGAGTGTGCAATAACTCACCATCACAACAGAAACACTGCAGATTGTGCTGGTATCTCTTTCTCACCACTCATACTGCAATGAAAACTAGCATGCAGAGGTCCCCATGCAAACACTCGGGGAGCCATTTGTCACCCTGTCTTCTGTGAAGGCAGCATCTGTGAAGGTTCATTAGTTTTCCACTCTCATCCCCCAAGTCGTTTTCTTTGCCCAAGTGACAACATACTTGTTAATTCCTAACATCAGCTAATAAATGTCATTTTCAAATATTTTATGTGATTCTGAATGTGAAAGATAAAGATGGCTTTTCCTATGTAAGTAAAAAAAAAAAGAAGAAGAAGAAGAATAATCACCAAATCCCCAGTCCTGCTTTCTTTTTTATTAACTCAAGTGAGACTTGGGAGGGAGGGGGAAAAAAGGTGAAAAGGTGTCAAAAGATATTTCCTCATTTGACAGCTGAAACAGCTTCTAGTCAAATCTTTTTCAGTGAACTCCTTAGAATGAGGTACAGGGAGAAAGAAATCCACAACTCTACCTATGAAATGTGTCAGGATAAGCAGAGAGTGTTTCTGGAGTCAGGTTATCAGTATTACCAGCCACAGAAGGAACTGGCCAGTGGCTGAGGCCCAGAGGAGCCCCTCCCTGCCCTGCTCCCCTCTTCCCTCTTTGCCCTCCCTCCTCTGTCCCCATCCACTCTCTCTCTCACCTTCCCTCCGTCAGTCTTTTCCTTGCCCCACCCCACCATTCTTCTGGTAGCTTCTCCCATCCTGCCACTGGGATCCCAGACCTGACAGAAGAGGACTAGCTCTCCCAGAGGTGAACAGATTGGACCAGTCTGACAGTCAGCAGGTGGAGGGGTGGGGACTAGACCCCAAGCCTTCACTCAAGATCCCCAGGGATACCCCGCAGCCTTAGTCCTGCCTCTACACTGGGCAGTGAGAGCTACACCACTCCCAACCTCACCCGCCTCAGTTTAAAACAAGTCTCCACAGAGCCAGTTACTTCCTAAAAAGATTCTACCCAGGACAAGCATGGAAGCCTATTGCGTTTTGTTAGAAGGATGTCAGGAATTTCTACCCTCCCTCCCCCAAAATGAGAACCCCAAGGATTCTGAGGGATACAAGGCTCGGGTGTACATAGCCATCTTCACTGCTCTCTGCTAAGATGTCTGGGGCAACCCTATGCTCATTCCTAGGCCAAGTGGGGTCCTGGCCCACGGGCCATAAGAAAGCCTCGGAAGGTCTCCTCAGCCAGCTCCCAAAGTGTGCGGTCCTGGAGTGGTAGAGCTGAAGAAATGCAGAGCTGAGGCCATGGAGTGAATCAGGAGTGAGAAGACAGAAAGCCTGTGCCCACTGTGAGGTTCTCAGGATTCAGCTCAGAGAAGAATCAGACCATCAGGGGACAGACACAGTCACTCACTCTGAGATCACTGCCAGTAGCCTTATTATGTTATAGCCAACAGGATGCAGCACTAGGCAGTTCTTAGGGTCTACAGCCTATACTGCACATCCTGAGCAGCTATTATGTATACCAAACTCAACCCCCCTCCCAGTAGGACCCACCTACAACGCCAAACTCTTAGTTGTGAGGAGATACTGGGGTGGACAAGGGGCAATGGGGAGGGGGCCTTGGGGCACTGGTTATTCATCAAGGAAGCACACTGTTTCAATATTTCAGTCCCTGATTTAGTCACACCAATGCTTCCTAGCTGGAGGGTGGTCCAGGCAGCAGGAACTGCCATGAAGAACTAGCCAGGGAGACTTTCTAATCAGGTTATAATCAGGCTGACCCTCATCGTAAATGAGGAACAGTCTGTGTGCTTGGCTTCTCCCAGGACCTGTCTCCTGGGAGGCTCTCGTTGCTCATTAATAAGGCAACTGTCATGGGAATCAGGCAGACCTGGGTCTGAATTCAGACTTGGATGAGTAACTTAACCTCCCTGAGCCTCAGTTTCCTCATCAACAAAATGGGTGAGCAATGGAAATAATGGTGACTAAGACTTTATGAGCCTTCTCTATGCCAAAGTATCTGTCTCTCTAATCAAGCACCCTCCTCCAAACTCCACCTGTTGAGCTGGGTACAGTTATTCTCCCCTGAGACATGGAGTGGCTAAGCATTTTGCCTGAAACCACACACAGCTGAGTGGTGGCACTCTGATCCTAACTCAGGCTGTCTGGTTTCAGAGCCCATCCACTGACCCACCAGAGCTGACTGTCTCCTGCTCATGGGGTTGCTGAGGGCGTACAGGGAGCCAGTGCAGATGAAGCACTCACCACTACGCCTCCCCAGTGTCTGTAAGCGCAAACACAACAGCTGCTGTTCTAATCAACTACTGTTATCCATTCAGAGACACGAATGTCTCAGTGGGTTTTATGTTAATATCTGCTGGGTTTTTGCCTCAAAAAAAGTGAACACAATGAAGCTTCTCTGTGAGTTTAGTGTTTCTTACTCATAAAACTGACAGTTCTGTTCTTTAGTATCCTTTTCATTCAATATGGTAGCCCCAAAGTGTACTAAAAAAACCAGTGCCTTTAGGATGAAAGAATATGAGTATCACTCAGCTGTTTGGTGGACTCCATGCACAAGAGGTAGAGCAAGAAGGACAAAGACAGAAAAGACTATCTGGCCTGGTGTGTGGGCAGGAACAAAGTTGATCTGGCTATCTTCAGTATACCCACTCCAAATCTCCTTTGAAAGGAGGATAAACTGGCAAACAGGAAAAGAATAAAATCCTTATAAATTAATATATAGGGATATTATGTCTCAAAAGAGAGATATTCCACTGATGAGTGACTAATGGGGAAGGATCTTGAGACAGGTACTAACAACAAAACAGAGAAAACTACAGAGACAAGCTTTTTTAAAAGAGACAACAAAACAACAAAACTACTACGACAACCTTTTTTTAAAATCCAAGAGAACATTCCAGAGCACTGTAAAGCTTTACTGAGAAAAGTCTCTAGTCAGCCTTTAAAGTCTGGTTTAAGAAAAAGCAAACCACCACCACCACCCAATTCTGTGCACACTCTAGGAGGGCGGGCTCAGCTAGGTCTGCCTTTCCTCGAGGCTCCAGCACCAGCTGAGAAAACCTTCCCACTATCTCACCACTGTCGGCCCACTACAGACACCCCTTCAGCTGGGTTCCCGAGGCACTTGGCCTACTATTTCCCCTCTTTCCCTTTGCCTTTGATGTCAGTGAATACACAAAAACCCAGCCCAGAAAAGCCTCTGAAGGACAAAAATGGTCCAACTTCCTGGCACCCATCACTGGACAGTGAATAAAGTAGACCCAAGGGAAGACGACCCCACCTGGATTCAACTGTGGAGGCTCTGCTTTAAATCTCTAGTGGGAAAGCCCCAGATTTGGAGCCAGAAGACTTTTAACTCCAGTCTGAGTTTCACGATGTAGAGTTCTATGCCTTCAGTCTGTGTGTGTGTGTGTGTGCTTAGTCGCTCAGTTGCGTCGCCTGCCAGGCTTCTCTGCCCATGGGGATTCCCCAAGCAAGAATATTGGAGTGGGTTGCCATGCCCTTCTCCAGAGGATCTTCCCAACCCAGGGATCGAATCCAGGTCTCCCGCATTGCAGGCAGATTCTTTACAGTCTGAGCCAGCAGGAAAGCCCAAGAATACCGGAGTGGGTAGCCTATCCCTTTTCCAGGGAAACCTCCCAACCCGAAAATCAAACTAGGGTCTCCTGCATTGCAGGCAGATTCTTTACCAGCTGAGCTATCAGGGAAGCCCCAAGTCTCTCTGAGATGTTTATTAATCCACCTGCCAGAAGATAATGTCACAGTGTGTTGCATTTATCTGCATATGGAGCTAGGAAGATGCCCACCAATGTAGGCATGAGGCAACACAGGAGTAGCTGTTGAGGCAGAGGCCACTCAGGGGCTGTCCCTCTGCTATGGAGTAAAGGGTGAGGGGCAAGAGAGAAGATCAGCATGCTCAAAAGTGACACTCCCCCTTCAGAACGGAGGGAGAATGATGACGCTGGCCCTTTGGAGATAACAAAATGAAGCTGCCCACACTGTGCAGAGAATGACACTTTGGAAAACAAACTAAACATGTTGTTCCTACTAGAAATCTACCGTAATAACTGAGCCATGGAATTCTGGGTTCCCAAGAATACCGGAGTGGGTAGCCTATCCCTTTTCCAGGGAAACCTCCCAACCCGAAAATCAAACTAGGGTCTCCTGCATTGCAGGCAGATTCTTTACCAGCTGAGCTATCAGGGAAGCCCCAAGTCTCTCTGAGATGTTTATTAATCCACCTGCCAGAAGATAATGTCACAGTGTGTTGCATTTATCTGCATATGGAGCTAGGAAGATGCCCACCAATGTAGGCATGAGGCAACACAGGAGTAGCTGTTGAGGCAGAGGCCACTCAGGGGCTGTCCCTCTGCTATGGAGTAAAGGGTGAGGGGCAAGAGAGAAGATCAGCATGCTCAAAAGTGACACTCCCCCTTCAGAACGGAGGGAGAATGATGACGCTGGCCCTTTGGAGATAACAAAATGAAGCTGCCCACACTGTGCAGAGAATGACACTTTGGAAAACAAACTAAACATGTTGTTCCTACTAGAAATCTACCGTAATAACTGAGCCATGGAATTCTGGGTGTCACCGGATTCACAAGCAGGCACATGGAGGAAGTGGTAGGCCCTGGGCCGAGATACACCGGCAAGTGAATGTCCCATCCGCACAGACCCCTGCATTGCCAGCCACTCTTTAGGTGCTGGAGATGAGCCAGGCATAAGGAGGGGGCCTGGAACAGAGGGCAGCGCAGAAGGGACCAGATGCCTTAGCCTTGGGCCTCCGTCAGACAGCCCCTCACCTCCAGAGGGTCCAGTGAGGCTCAAGAACAGCTGCTTCATCGAAACCCCCTGGCAAGGTACCTGAGACTGCCAATGAGAGCACAGCAAAAATACCTGGCCGCCTGCCTTTGGCTGGAGACTAGAAAACCTAACTTCTACTCATGGTTTTCAGTGTGACTCTAGGAAGCAGTGACATACTCTTTTCCAAGCACAGAATATTCTCCATAGTTGAGGTAGGGCTTCCCCATGTCTTGATAGCCAACAGCAGGTGATTGGAGCATCATGGAATCCCTTTACAAGGAAACAGATTCTCTTTTTCCAGGCAAACATCATTTGTAGGAAAATAACTGCTGCCACCATAAGGATAGATGACACTAAATACCATCTCCAGTGAAGACAGTGTCCACTTTCTCCATGGTCCTCCACCTTCAACAAAACCACTGTCAGCCACATCCACAACACACTGAAAGGACTAATAGCTGGAAGGCCATCAGCAGTGAACACATAGATGTGCTTCCTTTCACTGAATAGATGTGTGCCTGGAAAGCACTTTAGATAAGTAGCTTTTGTAAATCAAGTTCTTTTGTTCTTTTAATTCCTAAAAAAAAATCAACACATTTGTTGCGCTACATTCAAACTGAACAGAAGGGTAGAAAGTGGAAAGTAGGCACTTCAATTTCCTGTATACCGCTCTAGAAGTGATCAGTATATTCACCCATTTATGTGTACCCTTCAAACACACACACACTCATGCAGTCACTGTGTATTTTCTTTTTCATCCTTACCTTTTCCTCTGTCACGTACTGGCATATCTTGGAGCCCTATCACCTGAACACACGGTTCTGAGTTTTTGGGTCCCAGAAACAACAACGCCTTCTGAAATGTTAGTGGCTCTTCTAAGATAAAAGGACACCCTAATCAAATAAGTTTGGGGAAAGCTGTCTCATACTATTAAACAGCTTTCTCTCTGATAGAAACTCCAGTTTCTTGAATATCTCATGGACACCATGGACTGTCAAGAGTGACAGATTTTACATAGCACCTCCTTCCTTTATTTCATTCTAAAACATTTTTTCAATGACTGCTTACCTACATCCTGTGCGATGTGATCTCTTTGTGTGATATTCCCAGCCTTGCCCCAGCTCTAGGCTAAATTATTTCCTACCCTTCCTCAGGCATCAGACAAGCTCATCTTCCTCAGGAAAACATCCTCTGACCGTGGTTCACCTGGTTCACCCCTGGCCCAGGCTGAGATACTCTGGAATATACTCTCACTGGACCACAGCCCCCTCCACTTCATTCCTTCTGGGTGCATTAAATGCTCAGTGGTGTGATTGGTCCCCATCTGTCTTCCTGCTGGTCTATAAACATCACGAGAGCATGGGCAGTGTCTGAACATTCATCACCACCCATAATGCCTAATATCTGCAACACCAGAGGTGTTCTATGAACATCTATTAAATAAATACATGATAGTGGTGTCCCTAGAATCCAACTCTGTGAATGCCAGTCCAGTACCTACAGGGGAAGAATTCACTTCTCCTAAACCTACTGCAGTGACCATCCTGCTGAGGCAAAGAGCCTATTTTTTATGTTGAACCGCTATCTCCTTACTCACTGCTCTCTTATATATTCTGGTACTGCAGGTTTGCAGGATTAAATGTGGAACTGCCTCATATCTGACAGAAATATCCTCAACACATGAGCCACTGGGACACACTGATATCCTGATGCAGAATTGCTTTATATTTTAAAGAAGACTTCGTGCTGCAACACTGACTCTGGTCATGGGACGAGACTGAGAATTTATGCAAAATAAGATGAGTTTTCCTTTATGATGGATTTTCACACCGTGGGAAGAAAATAGCACCGTTTGGCAAAAACAGGGCTTTCCATTTGGCTCACATAAGAAGTGTGCATGTAAGCAGGTCTGACACAGCTATCCGCACATTTAGGCACAGCCACAGGGCAGTGGATACAGTAGTGGCATGAAGGACAGTCTAAACAAGCAAGGTATCCGGGCTGGGCTAAAGTCAGTGCTGGGGATGCAGCGCTGACTTTCCTGTTTTATGAGATGAGTCACGATAAGCAAGTCTCTAAGCCTCAGTTTTCTCATCTATAAAACTGGAATAATAATTGTTTCTACTTCACTGAGTTGTAGGTATTAGATCATGCTGTGCTTACAAGTCATAAACTCCACATAAGTGTTACCTAGAGAAAGGAAAACTGAGAGAAAGGGATATAGGTGGACTAACACACAAGTGAGTGTCTCCAAGGACAATGTCTGGTGTGTTCTGGATAGAAGAGTCCATAAGCTTGGAGCTAGGAAGACAGGACAGAAAATGAGAAGCGCAAAGCAAGATTTCCTTTACTCCCCTTCTCCCCTACAAGGGGCTCAGCAAACAGCTGAGGCCCTCAGACACTTCTGAGAGCCCTGGGTCCCAAACAGAAGGAAAGCAAAGAGTGCTATTTTAAACACTAAGGCATTTAACTGACAACACCACCAAGGATCCCAGCAGCTGAGCAGCAGGGCATGAACACAAAGAGCTGTCCCCATCTCAATCCAATCATGATGAACACGGTGAAGATATCAGGGATTGGCTGCCTACAGAAAACATTCATGGGCTTCCCATGCCCAAGCAACTCTGGCTCCACACAACTTTCTGTTCATGGAGTTTCTTGGTGTACAACTCCAGTGATAAAAGAGTTTCCAACGTGCAAAAGGAAAAAGAATGTTAACTTTTTTCATTATCATAGATACTCCCAAGCATAGTCTATGCCATTGTGGGCTTTTCACTTATAACAGGACTAACAGGGTAGCTCTTAGTAAGCTCTTACCACCCATTACCCACAGGGCTAAAGATTTAATACATATCATTTCATTTAATTCTCATAAACCCTAGAGATAGTTGCTACCATAATAACACTGTAATGGCTGCTTCACAGATGAGCAACAGCAAAGCCTAAGCCCTGTGGCTGTAAGGGTCAGCATCAAGGCAACAAGCACATACCACACTCACACTGAGACTCCAGGCCCTTGAACAAGCCCCCCACCAACCTAGCACACCTAGCAAAGAGCTGCTGAGGAGGCCTGGGGTCAAATGCAGGACTGTCTGCAAGTCTCCCGTTTGCCCAAAATGGTGAAGCCCTACCTGCATTCCCCCAGCAAAGCAATCCCTTTCTTATTTTGAGGGACCTATGGTATAACAGTTTTTAACTATTTTCCTCACTGGAACACATCTGACTGTCAGCCCAGGCTGCAATGTTCACAGCTGTCATTTCCAGAGTGCAGAAGATGGTCCCTCCCTCCCAATCAAAATACAGATCAGAAAGGAAGTGCTTACGTGTGATGTTAGCATGGGAATGACCTTCAATTTCCTCTAAGTTATCAAACAGGAAAAGAATAATAAATCGCCTACAAACTCTGACTCTCTGCTATTTACTGTGACATTTCACAGATGTCGACAAGACACCAGGTTGGAAAAAACAAAACAAAACACTGTTACTCATCATTTCTACTTCTGTGTTATCTTTTATTGCTCTGGTCCCTCATTTTAGAATTCTTCTAGCCTAGACTCAGCAAGGAAATTAAACCAGTGAATCCTAAAGTAAATCAACACTGAATATTCTTTAGGATGGATGCAGAAGCTGAAGCTCCAATACTTTGTGCCATCTGATGCGAAGAGCCAACATATTGGAAAAGACCTTAATGTTCAGAAAGTTTAAAGCAGGAGGAGAAGGGGGAATAGAGGATGAGATGACTGGATGGCGTCACCAACTCAATGGACAAGAGTTTGGGCAAACTCCAGGAGAGAGTGAAAGACAGGGAAGCCTGGCTTGCTGCCGTTCATGGGGTCACAAAGTGTTGGACACAACTGAGAGATCAAACAACAACAAACCCTAGAATCAGCTTCTACCAACTGCGAGCCTCCAGCCTGATTTATGGGCCTCCCTGGTAGCTCAGCTGGTAAAGAATCTGCCTGCAATGCAGGAAACTCTGGTTCCATTCCGAGAAGGGATAGGCTACCCACTACAGTATTCTTACGCTTCCTTAGTGGCTCAGCTGGTAAAAAATTTACCTGCAAATGTGGGAAACTTGGGTTCGATCCCTGGGTTGGGAAGATCCCATGGAGAAGGGAACGACTACCCACTCCAGCATTCTGACCTGGAGAATTTAATGGGACTGTATAGTCCATGAGGCCACAAAGAGCTGGACACAAGTGAGTGACTTCACTTTATCCTGATTTCTATTATTCTGAAAGAAAAGACACTAAAAAATAAAAACATACTAAAAGATCCTTAGAGTAATATTATCATATTAGACATACATGTAAGACTATTATCTTTGAAAGGAACCCCATCCCCCAAAATAAAATTCAAATAGAAATGGAATTGAGAAATCAAAACCAGAAAAAATTCAGCAATTTGTTCATGATAACCTATAGTAGAGCAGGACTAAAGTACTCATGGAGTAAAGCAGGACTCAGTTCAAGAAACATCTGTGGAAAATTTTTTCTATTCCACTCCTTCTGCTAAGTTCCAAAGGAGATAAAGAAAGCACAGCCTCTGCCTCCAAGTCCCCTCTCTCCAAGGGAAAGGAAACCACTACACCAGGGGACAGAGAAGGACAGGTGACTTTTCTTTGGAGAAAAAGGCTGAGGCCAGAAGGCAAGACCAGGCTCCAAGAAGCTAAGATGTCAGGAAAGGGTAAGCCTACCTCTGCATAAGGAGAGCAGGCGTGGGAGAGGGAAGGGTCCAGTTCAGTTCAACTCAGTCACTCTGTTGTGTCCCAGTCTTTGTGACCCCATGGACTGCAGAATGCCAGGTTTTCTGGTCCATCACCAAATCCCACAGCTTGCTCAAACTCATGTCCATTGAGTCCGTGATAACATCTAACCATCTCATCCTATGCTGTCCCCTTCTCCTGCCTTCAATCTTTCCCAGCGTCAGGGTCTTTTCCAATGAGTCAGTTACTTGCATCAGGTAGTCAAAGTATTGGAGCTTCAGATTCAGCATCAGCCCTTCCAATGAATATTCAGGACTGATTTCCTTTGGGATGGACTGGCTTGACCTCCTTGCAGTCCAAGGG